>BKCP01005739.1:113389-322254 GCA_008636005.1 Striga asiatica
CGACTGGCGCTGAGACCTCGCGGGCTGGCACGGACAGGCGCGGCTGGGCGCTGTCGCGTGCACTGGGGACTGCGGTGCCTCGCGTGCGCTAGGCGCGGGCACGGACAGAGGCACGGCCTGGCCTCTGCGACGCGGCACGGGCACGGCACGCGCGACTGGCGCGGCTGGTGACCCTAGCCGGTCTTTTGCCGAACTTCCGGCAACTTTGCTAGGGACTACTGAACCAAATCAACCTAAAATGACATAATATACTTAAAAATGCCAAAAGTCCCTGAGAGACCTCGGTTGGATTTGGTGGTGGGCTTATAGGGCCGATTAGGCACGAGGCCACCCTAGGGCACAAAAATGAACATGCTCAACATGAAAATTGACCTAGGGCCGAATGATATACATCAAAAATCATGGCTAATGAGGCTAGAACATTGGACAATACATGCATGCACATATACTTAGGTTCGGGGGTGAAAATGGCTCGATTTCACTTAACAAATTGACTGAACAAATGAACTCAAAGCATGAAACTGTTTTAACCATATCATACTCATGATTTTTGAGGATTTGTAAGATGCTAAACTCGGCCATATCATGCATGTACCTAAACTTACGAATTTAGGGCTCATATGATCAAAAATTCATATCTCCTTATATCTCACATGCATGGCATCATTTCTACACATGATAATTCTTATTTTGTCATGATTAAGCTAGGAAAAATAGAAGTCACGAGCTAACCTTGCTCGAACTCGCGAATGGTGCTAATGGCCTTTGCTCGGGGTCGCGAATGGCCTAGGAGACTAGCCTCGACTTAGGGGCTTGAATGGCTGAGGAGGATAACTTCAAGAGACTTAGAAAAATCCAAACTAAGCTTGAATAATGATAAGCCTCGAGATAACTAGGCTGGAACAAGCTGGACACGAGCACTCCTCTTCCCCGGGGATCTCGCGCGCGCGGCAAGGCTAGGCACTAGCTCTCGGTTTTTCCCTCAACAAATCTTAAGTGCTGATGATAAAGGAGTGTCCAAGAGTTGGGACAATGATGAGGAAGTCCCTAATATGGAGAGAGGGGCGGAGGTCACGAGGCTTCAAGGAGGGGGGACAAAATGTCCACATGCGCATGGGTTGGTGGTCTTGGACTGAAAAGGCACGGATTCCTGGAGCATATGCAGGGCATCTTGGATTAAATAAATGCCTTGGACAGGCCTTGGTCGGGTTGGAGGTAGTGGGGGACAAGGCACAACATAAACAATTGCAAATGGCCCCTCCACTCACATTTAAATAATCCCTAATGCCCATGTGACATCCTTAATCATTTCTTAGGGCATCCTAAGCTAAATCAGTCCTTATTCCACCCCTTAACACACGCATGAAGTTGGGCCCTGGAGAAGTGGGCCGAAATTTATAGATTTGGGCTCAAGAAGTGGGTTGGTACGCTGCCAGCGCTGGGCCTGGGCGCTGCTGGGCCCTGGGCGCGAGCTGGGCTGCGCGTGCTAAAAGGCTTGGGCCGAGAATGCCACATGCTTAGGGCTGGAAATAAAACTCTCCACACTTAGAAACATTCCAAAGGTGTTTGGCCATGACTTGGGCCACCATGCTTGACTCGCACGAGGCTAGGGCGCGACACTAGGGACTCGGGCCGATCATGAAACACTTGGCTAGGGCTAAACTTGTGGCACAAAAAGGAACCCAAAAATACTTAGAAAACTTATGCCACACCACTAACCATGACTTGGGCACTCGCGGCTTGGCGAGGCACGCGACACTAGGACGCGAGGACTCGGACCCGTGCACGAGCTCGGTGCGAGGTTACTTAGGCCGAGGGAATGATATTCAAGACTTGATAAAAATGATCTCATACTTAGAAAATATTCTAAGTAAGGCTATGAGCATGGCTAGGGCCCGAGCAAGACTCGAGACTACTAGGGCTCGAGAATTGGCTAGGCGCGAACTACGCGCGATACTCGTGACCGAACGACTCAGTTCCGGGCACGGCTGGACTTAGACGATTTATCGAAACATACTCGGTTCTGATTATTCGTCAACTGGAATAATTAATTCCGACTGAAATACAACCCATTTCTAAAATAAGAAAAATGGACCGGAATTAATAACTGAGATTGAATAGCTGATAACTGGGCTCGGAACTCAAGACGAGCAGTATTAATAAAAAGAAATAGTTCAACTGGGAACTAAAAACTGTCATTTTATTAATACAGAACTGGGCTATTACAATCTATCTCCCTTAAAATATTTCCGTCCTCGGAAATACAAAACTGGAGAAATACATACAAGAACTGAAAATATATACAACTGGGTACATATCAGAACTCAAAATTTGGAAAACGAGCTCTAACATCTGCCTCGCGCTCCCATGTGGCATCTGAATCTCCGTGGCGATTCCATTTGATACGAACGAGGGGAACATCTCGGTTCCTGAGCTGAAGGACCTTTCGATCCAGAACCGCTACCGACTGCTCCTCATAAGTCAAATCTGGCTGAAGCTGAATCTCGCTGTGCTGAAGCACATGCTCGGGATCGCACACGTATGGGCGTAGCATCGAAACGTGGAACACGTTGTGCACGCCAGCCAAGTCGGGAGGCAGAGCTAATCGATAGGCGACTTCGCCCACTCGCTCGAGAATTTCGAACGGGCCTATATAGCGAGGATGCAACTTCCCTCTCTTCTCGAAGCGAACGACACCTCTCATCGGTAGAACCTTCAGGAATACATGATCTCCTGGCTCAAAATGCATCTCTCGTCTATGTTGATCGGCTGAGGACTTTTGCCGACTCTGAGCTGTCTTGAGCCTCTCTCTGATCCAGGCTACTTGCTCAACTGTCTCCTCGATCAACTTCGGACCGAGTACTCGTCGCTTTCGACTTCATCCCAGTAAAGGGGCGACCGACACTTGCGGCCATAAAGCGCTTCGTAGGGAGCCATCTGAATAGACGCCTGATAACTGTTGTTAGAGGCGAACTCTGCTAGTGGCAGCCACTTCTCCCACTTAGCACCTCTGTCCAGAATTAAGGCTCGGAGCATATCCTCGAGCGTCTGGATCGTCTTCTCGGACTGGCCGTCCGTCTCTGGATGGTAAGCCGAACTGAACTTTAGCTGGGTGCCCATCGCCTCATGCAAACTCTCCCAGAATCGGCTAGTGAATCTGGGATCTCGATCAGATATGATCGTGACGGGCACTCCGTGGAGTCGAATAACACCACGGGTATATATCTCGGCAAACTGATCCATCGACATGGTCATCTCCATAGGCATGAAATGCGCAACTTTCGTCAGCCTGTCTACCACTACCCAAATCGCGTCGTGGTGCTCGGACGACTTAGGTAATCCCGTGACGAAGTCCATGGTAACCTCTTCCCACTTCCAGCTGTGAATCTCAAGTAGCTATAGCAGACCTATGGGACTCTTGTGCTCGGCCTTAACTTGCTGACAGACCAAACACTTCTTCACGAAGTCCGCTGCATCTCTCTTCATTCCTCGCTACCAGAACGACCTTTTCAGGTCGTGGTACATCTTGGTACTCCCAGGGTGGGCTAGATACGGCGCACTGTGGGCCTCAGTCAGGATTTCCTTGCGTAACGTTCTGACTTTTGGCACGAAAATGCGGCCTCCAAACTCCAAGGCTCCATCTGTGCCTCGGTAAAAGCCCTCTATGCCTCCGGCGTGAACCTTAGCCTCTAAAGTGCGAATGAACTGATCGCAGGATTGTTCCCGCTGGATTCTGTCTCTCAGCATGGGCTGAACTCGCATCGAGCTAACACTCCCCGAAATCTCCTTAGGAAGCGAGTCGACGACCTCAATCTGCATCCGGGCAAACTCTCGGATAAGCTGGCGCTGATCAGTGATAGAACAGACTGACTCACCCCTCTCCTTACGGCTTAGGGCGTCTGCTACCACGTTCGCCTTCCCCGGATGGTACTGTATGGTGCAGTCATAATCTTTCATAAGCTCTAACCATCGCCGCTGGCGCATGTTGAGCTCCTTCTGAGTGAATATACTGCAAACTTTTGTGTCGGTAAAGATCTCACACCGACCACCATACAGATAATGGCGCCAAATCTTGAGTGCATGCACAATCGCTGCCAATTCTAGGTCGTGCGTGGGGTAATTCTGTTCATGGGGCTTCAACTGGCGTGAAGCGTACGCAACGACTTGGCCATCTTGCATCAGCACACACCCAAGACCCTGCTTCGAGGCATCACTATAGATGGTGAAACCTCAAGTAGGATCCGGAATAGTGAGCACTGGAGCCGTCGTTAGCCTCTTCTTGAGCTCCTGAAAGCTCTCCTCACAACGACTCGTCCACTCAAACTTCACAGATTTCCTCGTCAACTTGGACAAGGGGAGGGCAATCTTGGAAAATCCCTCGATAAATCTGCGATAGTACCCTGCTAGACTGAGAAAACTGCGGACCTCGGTGGGACTTCTAGGCGCTGACCAATTCCGAACTGCGGCAATCTTCGCCGGATCAACCTCAATGCCTCTCTCGGTGATGATGTGGCCTAGAAATGCCACCCGCTTCAGCCAAAACTCACACTTGGAGAACTTGGCGTACAGCTTTTCTCGCCTAAGGGTCCCAAGAACAACCCTCAGATGCTGCTCATGCTCCTCCAAACTCCTGGAGTAGACCAAAATGTCATCAATGAAGACGATAACAAATTGGTCTAAGTACGGATGGAACACCCGATTCATCAAGTCCATGAACACCGCCGGCGCATTACTCAGACCAAACGGCATAACCACGAACTCGTAGTGTCCATATCTCGTCCGGAAAGCAGTCTTGGCTACATCGGACTCCTTAATCTTTAGCTGATGATAGCCGGAGCGTAAATCGATCTTAAAAAATACGCGGGCTCCTCTAAGCTGGTCAAACAAGTCGTCTATCCTGGGGAGCGGATATTTATTCTTCACCGTCAACCGGTTGAGATCCCGGTAATCGATGCACATTCTCATGGATCCGTCTTTCTTCTTGACGAATAGGACGGGTGCTCCCCAAGGTGAGACGTTGGGTCGGATAAAACCGAGTTTCAACAACTCCTCGATCTGCATCTTCAGCTCCTGCAACTCCTTCGGAGCCATACGGTATGGTGCCTTAGACACCGGTCCTGCTCCTAGAACAAGATCGATGGTGAACTCCACCTGCCTGCTGGGTGGTCCTCTTGGTAGCTGATCCGGGAACACATCCACGAACTCACGAACAACTGGAACATCGTGAGGTGTCTGTGCTCTCGATCCTTCATCGACAAGGCTCACCAGTTAACCCTGACAATATTCTCTGCGCAGAATCTTCCTCGCCTTCGCCATCGATACAACACGAGGTAGGGTTCGCGTCTTCGAGCCGAAAAAGGTGATCTGACTGTCCTTCGGAAGATGAAGAATAACCTCCCGATCGTGGCAACGAATGTCCGCTCGGTAACGCGTCAACCAATCTATACCGAGAATGAGGTCAAAATCCCTCATCTCGATAACATAAGCTTCGGCCTTCATGATTCGGCCGCCAATACTGAGGTTAAGGTCCTCTGCCTTGGAGCTCGTCACTATCTTCTTTCCCGAGGCTAGACTCACCTCGAGAGGGTCAACAGTGTTGATGGACTGAACTCCAATGGCCTCCACGCATCGAGTCGACACAAAAGAGTGCGTCGCACCAGTGTCGAACAGAGCAAATATAGGTACATCATTCAAAACAATCATTCCGGACATAGTACCTGGGTTCTGCTCTGCCTCAACCTGCTCAACTACATACACCTGAGCCTGCTGTCCTCGCCTCTGCTGCTGAGGCGGCCTCTGCTGCTGCTGCTGTGGCTGTCGGGGCTGCTGCTGCTGCTGCCTATCCGGACAGTTCCGGACGGTATGTCCGGGCCTCCGACAGTGAAAGCAGACGTTCTGCCCAGCAAGACACTCTACGCGGTGTGGGCGTCCGCATGTGCCACATGGTGGGACCTGTGGCTGTCTCTGCCTGTTCCTCCGGTCATTCTGCTGACCCTTCCACTTTCTCTTGTTCTTAGGCTTCGCCTGCTGGACAGGCGCTGGATGAGCTGGGGGTAGTGCCGGATACTGAGCTGGGGGAAACACTGGGGGCTGAACTGAGTCCATCCTGAGACTGGCGTCTGTCTCCTAGGCCCTAGCGACGACATCGGCGTAAGACTGGACGCCGTGTCCCGAAACATGGTGACGGATAGCTGGCAGAAGCCCGTCACAGAAACGTCTCGCCTTCTTCTTCTCGGTGTCCACCAGATAAGGAACAAAGGACCCGAGACGAACAAACTCCCGCTCGTACTCATCTACGGAGCGGTGGCCCTGCTTAAGCGCCAAGAACTGGCGCTCCATCTCAGCTTTGTAGGTATCTGGGTAATACTTCTCCCGCAGCATCTCCTTGAACTGTGCCCATGTGAGGTTCTCCTTCTCACCAGGGCGCAAGCCCCAGTAGGAGTTCCACCACAGCCTGGCGTCTCCCGTCATCTGGACCTGAGCACATAGAATGCTGTGCCTCTCGGAGCACTCGATGATCTCGAAAATGGCCTCGAGACCCTGGATCCACTCATCAACTAGGCGAGGGTCTCCCTCCCACGAGAACTTGTCTGGGTTGTAGCCGCGAAACTGGGCGACTACCTCAGCCTGGGTCATCTCTCTCTGAGCTTGGTTCGGAAGACGGACCATCTGAGAATAAGCCGCGTAACTGGTCAGAACAGGAGATGAAATTGAATAAGGCTGAAAGGAAACGCTGAATATTGGAATAGGCACAAATTTCTTGACGAGTTGCTGAAAATAACTCGATAATCTAGAGTTCGACTAGAGTTCGAATCTAGAGTTCTGAATCTGATAGAGGACATATCTAATACTGATGGGAGTCTTATACAGATCTGAGCATCTAGAGTTCGGATTATCTGAATCCTATTGAGCATAGACATAGTACAGTTTGCTTATATAAACTTTGAAAAACTTTTACAGCATGCACTTACCTGGTAGTCGACGCGGCGTGAGTGTGGTGGGGTCGAGTTTTGCAAAAATTCCCTGCCTTTTAAAACATCCAGAAGCACAAAAGTGCTCTGATACCAACTTCAACACCCCGCTAACTAGGGCCAATTTTTCACAAATTGAAACTCTTTCGAAAACTGCTTATAAATTTTTTGAAATCATTTGCAAATTATCTCAGGATGCTGCTAAGGACTTTTCTGCTTAAAACCCGTTTTCTTTAACCTAGGTCTAACGTCTGGTTTAGACTTTAAGAAATCAGGTTTATATTTTTAACGAATCATGCATATTAGTCTGGACCCGTTCGTACTGGCGAATTGGGTAAAATTATTTAAGTCTGAAAATAGCTGCACCTAGTGGCACCAGCCGTGCCAGGGCCCAGTTCGCCAGTACGAACGGGTCCAGACTAATATGCATGATTCGTTAAAAATATAAACCTGATTTTTTAAAGTCTAAACCAGACGTTAGACCTAGGTTAAAGAAAACGGGTTTTAAGCAGAAAAGTCCTTAGCAGCATCCTGAGATAATTTGCAAATGATTTCGAAAAATTTATAAGCAGTTTTCGAAAGAGTTTCAATTTGCGAAAAATTGGCCCTAGTTAGCGGGGTGTTGCACATGGTTGCGCATTTGATGGCAATCATGGAACATGTCTTTAAAGTTGTGATCTTAAATAAGTTCCAAGTCGATAGGTGTTTCGAGACAGGACACCAAAATAACCCAGTAAGACTTGTGCATATGATGCATGCTCGTCGGACGAGAATGTTGCATTCCATCAATATAGCGTGTGGACGTAAATGCATATATGCGGGTGCTTGTTGGGGAACAAGTTCACTGAACAGGGCCCGATGAAAATTCTTAACTGAAAGTATTTAACTGTCAAATAAGAATTTTCATGTTGCAATAGTGCATGACTGATCCTCTAACTTGAGGCACGATAGTAATCTTGTGCATGTTGTGTTTTACTTTGATTTATCCTTTAATTGCTGGACAATCATAAAAGGAATATTTTGGGTAATGTATTAATATGTATGGAGGTTTATCTGTGGCCCACAAAGAATTCGACACTTATGCGGATAAGTGAATTTCTTATATTTTTCATAGTTTGTGATTCAAAGACCTTGGCCAAGACGGGATGGATATATAATTTATAAATGAATCACTAAACTTGGAATGGAATCATAGTTATTAAATCAATTGGGTTTCGACTTATAAATCCATGCCCAAGATTTAATTGGAAAATTAGTTGTCGAAAGGATTTTACATGTATGCAATTGCAATTGAAAAGGTTTACTCGCTATTTCACTTGACACTAGATAATATGATGCTACTTGCTAGGTGTTACCATGGTTTGTGGATTCTTGAAATTAAGGAGTTAATCTCAAAAATATAAATTAATTAGATTAATTTAAATTACAAACGAGTTATAAACCCACTACTAGTGTTAATCGTGAATCTAAAAGGGTCACACCAAATTTTGGATGATGACATTTTGAAATTGGTATTTCCAATAATTGGATTAATTGACAAGACTTAATTAAATAATTTGTTTATTTAATTAAATCTAATTTTGATTAGATTTCAATTAAAGGAATAGTATAAATTAATCAATTAGATTGATTAATTAGGCTTTGGATATTAATTAAGTAATTATTAGAATTATTAAATTAATAGTTGGATTTTAAAGTTGGACTTTAAAATTCAAAATCCAAATATTAATATAATTATATATTCAAAGTCTACTTAAAAGAGGAGATTTTATTTTTATGGGAAATAAGATTTTGACTAATTAATTTTGAAAGTTACTTCTATAAATTATGTGTCATTAATTATCTTTAATTAATCTTTAATTGAGATTAAAGATTAAAATAAAAAAAATAATAATTAAAAAAATGAATTAAATTGAAAGTTGGTGTTTCAGGTGAATCATCCCCAAGTCCTTATTTTTCAATTCTCTCTCATGGGAGCAGACGATTATCTCCTATGAGATCGATCTAATTTACCAGTAAATCGGTGGAAATTTTGAGTGGATTTTAGTGACTATAGTCAGTGTTTCGCAAGCAATGGAGGAATCGAATAGTGTGGGGCGCGATGAAGACCTGGCAAATCGTCTCAAAGGGTTCTCATCATCGTCAAAGGAAACTAAGGTTACAGACATCAACCATGATGATATCAGGCTAAGCGCAGAGGAGTGCCAACGTAGCCTTTTCGGTAAAGTCATCGGAGACCGTAAAGTCAGCTGGATTGGGATTAAAAGGACGATGAGCAACCTATGGCGTCTCCAGCAACAGATGAAGGTTAAAGAATTAGGGCACAATTTCTTCCAATTTCTATTTCATAACCGAGAAGACATGAAGAAAGTTTCCAAGGGATCCAACTGGGCCTCTGAGAATCAATATTTGATTCTTAAGGAATGGGAAAAAGGGACTTACTAGCACGCATCAAGCATTCAAGGAGCTTGACATATGGGCACAGGTAATAAATCTCCCTCTAGATTGGATTAGTGCAAAAGTAGGACTCAAGCTAGGAGAGGTATTAAATGAGGTAAAAAATGTGGTGGTAGCCAGTTCAGGTTCTCATGGTGATAAAATTCTTAAACCTGAATGAGGCTCTACCCAGATGTACCAATATTAGGCCTGGAGAGGATATAGTTACAGTGGGCCTTAAATACGAAAAACTGGTGAATCTATGCCATTATGGTGCATCATTGGTCATCTTGATAGAAATTGCAGTAAAAGCTGGAAGATATTAGGCTACACCTCCTGAAAGATGGCCGGTTTGGGGAGTGGCTCAAAGCTAATGACAACTATTTCTGGCACGGATTTAGCCCCACAGGCTTTAGAAATCTCCTCACTCTGGTCAGCAAACAACATAAAACAAAACCCAACCATCCAGTTCCTCTGACCAACAGGCAGGCAGACAACACGTTCATCATCTCATAGGATCTCTAATAGAGAGCCCTCAGCAAGACACAGTGTCCTCAAATTCACGAAAGCAAATCAAAGTGGTTGTGGAAAAGGTGGGGGATGCCAGCCTTGAGTGGCACCCAACCCATAAATGCTAGCTGCGGTGTGGAATTGTAGAGGGCATGGTGGGCCCTCTACAATTTCCCAAATCAAAGAGTTTTTTAGGACTCACCACCCAAAGCTCTTCTTTCTTTCTAAAACTAAACACACTAATACTTATGTTAAGTCTATTAGCAGAAAGCTGGGATTTGCTGACAGGCATGCCATTGTTGACCTAAGAGGTCTAAGTGGGGGGCTTCTGCTCCTCTGGCAACAAGATGTGGAAATCATTCAGATGATATCTAAGGAGTTCTATATTGCAGTTCATTTAAGTCTTAATAATGTGGACCGAGGCTGGGGAATCTTTGTATATATGAGTGCAGACAGAGCCATCAGAGAAGATCAATGGTTGTCCCTGGAAGAGGACAAGATTTCATGGGGAGATTCATGGTTCATTATAGGAGACTGGAATGCCATTTGTTCAATGGAGGATAAGAAAGGTGGAAGAACCCGTAGTGATGGAAGCTTTGAAGGTTTCAACAGGTTTATATCTAACATGGAAATGGAAGAGATTCTTATGGAGGGATTTCAGTTTACATAGGGGAACAATAGAGCAGGGGAAGGGTTTGTTCAAGAAAAGCTAGATAGAGCTTTTGCATCATTTGAGTGGTTAAGCACTCACTCAAGAGCCAAAATCATAAATGTGGTGAGAAGTGCTTCTGACCACTCCCTGCTTCCGATTAGCACAGAAATTCTCTCTCAAAAACAAAAAAGAAGATTCCTCTTTGATAGAAGATGGATAACTAAGGAGGGGATCACTGAGGTAATTCAGAATGCTTGGGATTTTCCTCAAACTGGAACTCCATTTTATAGACTCAGAGAAGATCAAGCAAACAAGATTAGCACAGCTTATTTTGAGTTCTAAGTTCAAGTCAGAGAATCAGACTAAAATTGATAAGTTGACTGAGCAGCTGGAAGAACTGAGAACTGAAGAGAGTGATGATAAATGGGAAACTTGGGAGTCTATCAGATCAGAGCTTGATGAAGCTCATGCATATGAAGAAAAATTTTGGGCTCAGAAGGCAAGGGCTAGGTGGCTCAGAGAGGGAGACACAAACTCCAAGTTTTTTCATGCATATGTGATCCAAAAAAAGAAGAAAAAATGCCATAACCAGATTAGTCTCTGACAACAATGGAATCTGCACCACAAAGGAAGATATTGAGCAGCACATCACCAGCTACTATTCGTCCCTTTTCACTTCTGAAGGCTCATGGGGTAGAGAGGCACTGTTGCCCCTTATACCTCAAACCATTACTCCTGCAATGAATGAGCAGCTCATGCATCCTGTTGAAGAAGAAGATAATTAAGGTTACCCTCTTCAGCCTCCATCCAGAAAAATTACATGGAGAAGATGGGATGACAGCCTACTTTTACCAGAAATTTTGGGGTATCATTCATCTTGACTTTGTTGCTGCAGTTCAATGTTTTTTTTTTTTTTTTTTTTTTTTGATTCTGGTATGATCCTTAATAATTGGAATCATACATTGATAACTCTGGTCCCTAAATGTCAATCACCATTATCTCTAAATCAGTATAGGCCTATATCTCTCTGCAGTGTGGTTTACAAAGTGGTTTCTAAATTAATGGCCAAGAGACTAACAAACTGTCTTCACTCATGCATTAGTGATTATCAATCGCTTTTATTCAGAATAGGCAACTGATGGATAATGTGATACTGGCTCAGAAAGTATTTCACTATCTGAATAGGCATAGAACAAGGAAAAATTGCTTTGTGGCTTTGAAACTTGACCTTATGAAGGCTTTTGACAAGGTGGAGTGGGTATGCACAGAGAGAATTATAATACTGATGGGATTTTGTTCTGCTTTTGTGAAATTGCTAATGCTCTGTGTATCTACTACTTCTTTCTCTGTATGTGTGAATGGTGCTCTGAGTGGTATTATTTATCCTACAAGGGGAATCAGACAGGGGGATCCTTTATCCCACTATCTGTTTATCATTGTGACTGAGCTGCTTACAGCGCTCATTTATGACTCTTTGCAGAGAGGGCAACTGTCTGGTCTCAAACATTCTAGAAATAGGACTTCTCTATCACACATTCGATTTGCAGATGATGCACTATTTTTCTACAAGGCTGAATTGGACAGGCTAATGAGTTAATGATTCTACTGGAGAAGTACAGGAGGTTCACAGGCCAAAGAATAAACCTCCAAAAGTCATCTACATTTTTCAGTAAAAACACCCCATCTCAAGTTCAGAACCAAATCTGTGCTACCATGCAGGGTATTCAACTCCACACATCCACTAGATATTTGGGTCTTCCCCTGGGGATTGGAAGATAAAAATCAGAGGCATTCTCCTATGTTCTTGAATATGTTAAATCAAAACTTTGGAGTTGGAAGAATAAAATGATCTCAAGTGCTGGGAAGGAAGTTCTGATAAAAGCAGTCATTAATGCACCGCCAGTATTCACCATGTCATGCTTTGAACTTCCTGTATCGATTTGCAAAGCAATATCTAGTCTTAGTGCTAAATTCTGGTGGTGCAAAGGGGATTCATATGAGAAAGGAATCCACTAGAAAGCATGGAAGTTCTTATCACTACCTAAGGAAGATGGTGGAATTGGGTTCAAAGACATTACCATCTTCAACCAGGCACTTATTTGTAAGCAGTTGTGGAGGCTTGTTTCACAACCAAATCTCCTGGTAAGTAAAGTGTTGAAGGACAGATACTATCCCAACAGCTCCATTTTTGAAGCCACAAATGGGTCCTGGCTTTGGCACACATGGTTGGATTGTGTACCAATCCTTGCATAGGGACTCAAAACAGAAATCAGGAGTGGAGCTGATACAAGGATTGCCGATCTTAACTGGGTACCCTCTTTACCTCTTTCTAAGCCTAAACTGATGGATCTTGCCCAAGGACACATTACTTGGGTGAAAAAGTATCTTGCAAATATATATATATATATATATATATATATATATATATATACATTGGTTGATATTGGTCATCCAACAATCAACAACCATCCATATTTGATTTGTATAAATATGTACATATGATGCACATTGAGAAGTGTAGAAGATCAACCTCTCCCATAAGACAAAGATTCCTCTCGGTTTTTGAGAGAAAATTAAAAATAAGAAAATCTCTCCTCTCTTTAATGTCTAATACTGAGTGAATACTGGAAAATTTCTACTAGCGAAGAAATTGTTCTTGGAGTCGGAATCCAAAAAGGTGGACTCGATTAGAGGGGAGACACTTGGATCCCTTATGGTGAGACGTACGAAAATGGTGATAGCCACATAACCGGGAATTGATTTCCTCTTCGTCGTCGCTTTACGAAGAAAATTAAAGATAATTTTCGAAATTATCTACAAATCAAAATTCGTATTTTTACGTGATTTTAAAATATGTCGATCGTATTATGTGAACCGAGGGGTTTAGTATTTATTAGATAAATTCTTATTTATTTCGTTTATTTCCACTGCATTTTACCCCGTATGGTATAGCGAACCCAACACCCCTCACTTGTGAGTCCTTTGTAAGCCCAAGCCCAGAGCAGGCCAGGTAGAGATATAGAGTCAAGCCCAGAGCAGGAGGGGTAGAGAGAGTCATTGCAGGTCTTAGGACAGGCCCGCTCTGATACCATATTAGAACCGGGGGAAGAGGGTGCAGTCCCACCAGGTGAAGCGCACCATAAGAGTGTGAGCCTAGGTGCACCTTAGTGAGGTTCCATCCAAAAACCAATTGGTGATGGGAGGAGTAGCCTGTTGGGATCTGTGAGGATCTCGTTATGTACAAATCACGAATTCAATAGCAAACGTAAACCTATGCGCAGCGGATCTAAAGGTTTAACGTAGAGAACTTACGGCTTAAAATTTATGTAGATCTGGTTGACCACGAACGGTTGACCGCAATTGATTGACCGCAACACGCGTCTTGGGTTGCACGAACAAGATCAGATCAAAACTGGATCAAACGGATGCAAACAGATCAAAACGAAATTTTGCTTCCAGACACCTTCCGGCGGCGCGTGAGGACGCGTGCAGCGTCGGATTCCGGCAACGTCGGCGGCAATGGAAAGCTCTCGTCGAGAAGGTCGTCTGGGTATACTGTACGTCTCAATCGGACTTCCGGTTAGTTCTGTAGGTCAAAATCTATTTCGTCTCGGTTTACCTACAGATCTTCTACTGTATTACTCAATACACCCTTCTTCAACTTGTACCAGTGGAGCAACAAGAAGAAGATAAACCTCGAATGAGATCTAGAGAGAGAGGCGTGTTTCACGTGAGAATGAGATTTCTGTTCTCTTCTCATGAGCTTAATGATGTATATATAGAGCTACAGTAGGGATCCTAAGGAGATTAGGAAAAGGGCTCCTTAATTAATTAGACTAACTGTGGGCCAAACCCACTCCTCTAATTAATTAAATAATATTAATGGGCCACCAACATTATATTATTGCACTCCCTTTCCCTAGCCCAAATTACATTTGAGACTCCAATAATAATTACTCGATTTACCTCCCCACGTTTAAGATATAATGTCCATTAATTAATTCGATTACTGACAATCAAGAATTAATTAATTTATTATTATTTCACCGAAGCTAGCGCTCGTTCATCACATTCTTATTATGCCGGAATTTAATCCACCTGCAGGGTTTAGCATAACAATCCTTCATGAACTCACTCCGGGGACATCATCAAACTAACGCACATGGTGACCGTAAATATCCTAACAGCACATCCTATATATAATAATATTACCCAAAACAGTAGGAATATTAATCCAGCGAACTGAACCTCACCCATGTGAATCAAAGTAATATATATTATATATATCTGCCTGTTTAATATCTTACGGGTTAAGAGAACGCAGTAATTAACCGAGGCCTAGTTCATTTACGACGATCAGTATAAAATGAACTTCTCCTCTCTGGGATCCTGTTCAATACATAAATGTACTAGTGCAACTAATCAGTCAAGACAAACTGTACAGTTGACACTACAACCGTTCGGATGGGGTGTTCATGTCCATCTAGGTTGTGAACAACTATTCTTGTTCGCAAGTGACTGATAGAGTGATCTTCGGTTCGCCCGATGACGACCCACCCTATCTAAGTGCAGAACAACAGAACGTAGAACTTGTTTAATCTAACATGATTCTCAT
This sequence comes from Striga asiatica, assembly GCA_008636005.1. NCBI lineage: Eukaryota > Viridiplantae > Streptophyta > Magnoliopsida > Lamiales > Orobanchaceae > Striga > Striga asiatica. The sequence continues at coordinate 128,574 of BKCP01005739.1, forward strand.
TCATAAAGGGTAAATGTGTAATAACATGCAAAGCCAAGCTTTCAGTATATAACACTAACAATCTCCCACTTATACTTAAAGCTTTCGCTTTTACAGTATAGTCCTATCAATCCGTTATTCTAAAAGACCTATGTCGATCCTATTGCCATGCATCCTCTGATGCAATCTTGGCAACATCAACGTCTCCTCTACCAACGATATCCCGAATCAGATGGTATTTGCGCTCTATGTGTTTGCTTGCCCTGTGGGCTCGAGGTTCTTTTGAGTTCGCTACTGCTCCACTGTTATCACAGTACACGGTGATACCACGTGGCAAACTCGGTATAACCTCTAAGTCCACTAAGAAGTTCCTGAGCCAAACTGCCTCTTTCGCTGCCTCTGAGGCTGCTATGTACTCGGCTTCCATGGTGGAGTCTGCCACGCATTTCTGCTTAGCACTCCTCCATGAAATGGCTCCACTTCCCAAGGTAAACACATAACCTGAGGTTGACTTACTTTCATCCTTATCTGACTGGAAATCGGAATCACTGTAACCCAGAGGTAACAAGCTGCCTGCACGGTAAACTAACATGTACTCCTTAGTCCTTCTCAGGTACTTGAGTATATGCTTCACCGCAGACCAATGTTCCCGTCCTGGATTACTTTGATATCTAGCTACCATGCCAACGGCGTAGCTAATATCCGGCCTTGTGCATAGCATTGCATACATGAGACTTCCTACTGCCGAAGCATAAGGAACTGTCTTCATCTCCTCTATCTCCTTAGACGTCTTAGGAGACATCTCCTTAGATAGAGGTATTCCATGTCTGAAAGGTAACATACCTTTCTTGGAATCCTGCATGCTGAATCTGGCCAAGACAGTATCTATGTATGAAGACTGGGATAAGCACAACATTCTCTTCTTACGATCTCTAATGAGCCTAATACCAAGAATGTGTCCTGCTTCACCTAAGTCCTTCATATCAAACTGCTTAGACAACCACACCTTTACGTCTGATAACTCCTTCTTACTGTTTCCAATAAGCAGTATGTCATCTACGTAAAGCACAAGAAACACCACCACGCTCCCACTGATTTTCTTGTAAACACAATGCTCATCCGGACATTGAGTGAACCCGTACGACTGGATCACCTCATCAAAACGGATGTTCCAAGATCTCGAAGCTTGCTTCAGTCCATAAATAGACCGATTAAGCTTACACACTAGATGCTCACGACCTTCAGCAATGAATCCCTCTGGTTGCTGCATATAGATGTCTTCTTGCAGGTTCCCATTAAGGAAAGCTGTCTTGACATCCATCTGCCAGACCTCATAGTCCATATGAGCGGCTACAGCCAAGAGAATCCGAATGGACTTAAGCATAGCTACTGGCGAAAAGGTCTCATCATAATCAATACCCTCGATCTGGGTATAACCTTTCGCAACAAGCCTAGCTTTAAAGGTTTGCACCTTCCCATCCAATCCTCTCTTTCTCTTATAGATCCACTTACATCCAATGGGTCGTACCCCATCGGGTAGTTCTACAAGATCCCAGACCTGATTGGAGTCCATTGACCCCATTTCAGCTTTCATTGCAACATTCCATGAATCTGCATCTTTATCTTGGAGTGCCTCATCGTAAGTTCTTGGGTCCGATTCTAGGCCTCCTGGAACTGAGTCTGACGACTCTCCAAGACCTATCCATCGGTCGGGTAAATGAGAAACCCTCCCACTGCGACGAGGCACTGTCTGCACTGGTACACTCTCAGTGTGTCGTGTTGCAGTATTATGTGATGTATCTACTTGCGCACTCGGTGGGGAACCATCGCTTTCACCCCTTAACTCCTCTAAGACTAGTCTACTCGCGGGCTTATGATTCATAATATAGTCTTCTTCCAAGAATCTAGCGTTCGTCGAAACGATCACCTTCTGATCCCCGGGACTATAAAATAATCCACCTTTCGTTTCCTTGGGATAGCCTACGAAAACTCGTGCTTCCGAACGTTTCTCCAACTTGCCAGGTTCCTGCACTAACACGTGTGCAGGACTACCCCAAACTCGAAACTGTGAGAAACTGGGCTTGCGCCCTTTCCACATCTCATAAGGGGTAGTGTCAACTGACTTCGACGGAACCATGTTCAGAATATACGATGCCGTTTCCAATGCCAAACCCCAGAACGAATCTGGTAACCTCGAATAACTCATCATAGACCTAACCATCTCCATAAGAGTCCTATTTCTTCGCTCTGCAACCCCATTCTGCTGGGGCGTGCCGGGTGCAGTCAGTTGGGATTCAATCCCAGCTTCCGATAAGTATATCCTGAACTCTCCAAAAAGGTATTCGCCACCTCGATCAGAACGAAGTGACTTGATACATTTACCATGAAGCTTCTCCACAACTGCCCGATACTCCTTAAATTTCTCAAAGCATTCGGACTTGCGGTGCAACAGATAAACGTACCCAAATCTCGAGTAATCATCTATGAAAGACACATAGTACTCGAAACCTCCTCTAGCCTGGATCGACATAGGACCACACAAATCAGAATGAATCAATCCTAGCACTTCTTGGCTCCTATACCCCTTCGCCGTAAACGGCCTCTTGGCCATCTTACCTTCCAGGCATGATTCGCAAGTTGGATAGTGCTCTTCTAATGGACCGAGATGTCCACTGGCCACTAACTTTTGAATCCTCCTAAGGTTGATGTGTCCATGTCTAAGGTGCCACAGATATGCTTGATTCATCTGCGAAGACTCCTTCCTCTTAGTAGATGTAGTTATGACATTATTCAATTCATTATGTTGCACTGTGGGAGAGTTCGGTTTGAGAACATATAAATTGCCAACTAATGAACCACAACATATGAAACGATTTTCAAAACGAATAATAACCATGTCATCAAACGAAACTGAAAAACCATCCATAACGAGTTTAGAAACTGAAACAAGGTTCTTTCTAAAACTAGGAACATAAAGGCAATTTCTCAAAACCAAACTACTACTATCGAACGATAAAGTAACGTCTCCCACTGCAACAGCCACCACTTTCGTAGCATTGCCCATGTAGACGGTGATCTCTCCCTCCCTAAGTCGCTTGGTTTCCTGGAACCCCTGCAAAGAATTGCAGACATGATCAGTGGCTCCAGTATCTACACACCAGGTTCTGGTAGATACAACCGCTAAACATGTTTCTACGACATTAACGATAGAGTTACCTTTCTTGAGGAGAGGGCAATCGACCTTCCAGTGTCCTGACTTATTGCACTTGTGGCATCTTCCTTTCGGTTTCTTTGCCACATCCTGAGGGGTCGGTCGTGGGTAAACCGGAGCATCCTGTGCCTTCGCCTTTCCTGTAGACTTCTTTCTCTTCCTGCCCTTGTGAGGCCTGGAAGGTCCAGCCTGCTCGGCGACTAGCACCTGAGGTGCTTGAGTGAATAAGGCCTCCGCTGACTGAAGCTCTGCAAGCAGTTCTGGAAGAGCCATATGCGTCTTGTGCATGTTGTAGTTCAACCGGAACTGATCAAAGCTCTTCGGCAGAGATTGGAGCATAATATCAACCTGGGTTTCCCCGTCAATATAACCTCCCATAACCTCAAGCTCATTGAGCTGCGCCATAACCCTGAGGGTGTGCTCCCTTACGGGTGTGCCCTCGGCCATGCGCGTACTCATCAGAGCACTCAAAGTCTCTTGCCTAGCAGCCCTAGACTCATGTCCGAACAGATCCCTGAGATTGAGAAGTATATCTGCTGCAGTGTCCTTAGACTGATGCTGATGTTGAAGAACATTTGACATAGAAGCCAGAATGTAACACTTCGTCATCTCATCAGCCTTCTTCCACCGAGCATACTCCTCTTTCTCCTGCTCTGGAGCATCAGCCGCCGGCACCGCCGGACAAGCATCAGTGATAGCAAACTTATAACCCTCAGCAGTCAACACTATGTCTAAGTTCCTCTTCCAATCAATGTAATTAGGACCAGTAAGTTGATTTTCTTTTAGAATGACAGACAACGGATTGAACGACATGATGAATATCCTGAGAATCATGCAAATAAATTTTACAGATTAAACACTTTTGAATTTAACTGTTAATATTGATATCCTCAAAACAACATTAACTTAAATCCACCGACATCTATTACACCTTGTGAGAATGCATGCTACGAGGGTCGCCCTACAAACTCGCATTTTGTAAGAGAAGGGCTTTTCTAAGGCCCATTAATTTCCATAAGTCAAAACCAAATTCATGACGAACGAAATTAATAGTCGGTCTCCATTTGGCCATGCAATAGAATTCAGGGACCCCGAGGGGGGTTAATAAATTTAATCGCATTCTAAGTGAATCCCATTTCTCGGTCCTAAGGTCGTCAAATTTGATTATACGTCATCCGAGGGGAAGCCCGTACGCTCTCATAAGATTTCCTCTAACCGTCTACTTTTAGAAATTTGTCCTGGTAATTTCCTACAATTAATTTTAGCAATGTCACCCGAGGGGGAGCCCATAACCGCAATTAATTGATTTACCGACAAATTAGAAATGGAGGCCTTAGGAATTTTACAATTAACTTTAATTTAAAATCCCTTCTCAAACTTAGTATAATTTAATGAGGATTTTTAACTATTTATACAATTCCAAATTAATCTATGTTAATGCAATAATTAATTAACATGCATATTAATTCATGCAATTCTAAATTAATCTATGTCAATGCAATAATTAATTAACATGTTCAATAATTTATGCAATTCTAAATTAATCCATGCCAGTGCAATAATTAATTACATGCATAATTTATTGACACAATTCTAAATTAATTCTATGCATTACATAATTAATTAACATGCATAATTAATCTAGCAATACTAAATTAATCCCATGCAAGAACATAATTAATTAACATGCATAAATAATAATTTAATGGCATAATAAATTTAATTAAATAAATAAATAAATCCACTATTATGGCCATTAAATATTGAGTCTTCTTAAACAAGGAAACTGTGACAGTTCTTTTTCCTGTTCAACTGGAACTCCTTTAAGCAGTAGAATCCTGGTTGATCGTGTACTGCTTGGACAAGAAGGCAAAACCTCTCCACCTCCTGCAGCCAACCGCCGACTGCCGCCTGGCTGCCACCCGGCCGCCGGCCGCCGCCGCCAGTGGTCGGAAAAACGCGCCGTTTCCTTTTTTTTTTTTTAATTCTTCGAGGCTCGTTGATCTCTTGTGATCTCCCGGTTATCAACACACGATCACAACACGAAAAATATAATTTACAAAATTACATAATTCGATCCTAGATCCAACGAATGGATGTACATGTTTTCTAAACAAATAATTAAATCTATCAGGTCAACCCCCGGGCGAATAATTATTACAAACATTCATCCATAAATTCCTCGACATGCCCGAGGCTTTAAAAACAAATTTAAAACCATACATCACATTCAACAACATTCATCAAACACATAATCGGCCATAATAGTGGATTAACTATTTTCCTGCAAAACCAAGTTATGCAAATATAATTCAATATATGGCTGCGTTTGAACACATCTTGTCAAATAAAGCCGTAAAAATTCGAACTTTGTACAAAACGAATTAACCAAGTTCTCTGATACCACTTGTTGGGATTTGTGAGGATCTCGTTATGTACAAATCACGAATTCAATAGCAAACATAAACCTATGCGCAGCGGATCTAAAGGTTTGACGTAGAGAACTTACGGCTTAAAATTTATGTAGATCTGGTTGACCACGAACGGTTGACCGCAACACGCGTCTTGGGTTGCACGAACAAGATCAGATCAAAACTGGATCAAACGGATGCAAACAGATCAAAACAAAATTTTGCTGCCAGACATCGTCCGGCGGCGCGTGAGGGCGCGTGCGGCGTTGGATTCCGGCGACGTCGGCGGCGATGGAAAACTCTCGTCGAGAAGGTCGTCTGGGTATACTGTACGTCTCAATCGGACTTCCGGTTAGTTCTGTAGGTCAAAATCTATTTCGTCTCGGTTTACCTACAGATCTTCTACTGTATTACTCAATACACCCTTCTTCAACTTGTACCAGTGGAGCAACAAGAAGAAGATAAAGCTCGAATGAGATCTAGAGAGAGAGGCGTGTTTCACGTGAGAATGAGATTTCTGTTCTCTTCTCATGAGCTTAATGATGTATATATAGAGCTATAGGGATCCTAAGGAGATTAGGAAAAGGGCTCCTTAATTAATTAGACTAACTGTGGGCCAAACCCACTCCTCTAATTAATTAAATAATATTAATAGGCCACCAACATTATATTATTGCACTCCCTTTCCCTAGCCCAAATTACATTTGAGACTCCAATAATAATTACTCGATTTACCTCCCCACGTTTAAGATATAATGTCCATTAATTAATTCGATTACTGACAATCAAGAATTAATTAATTTATTATTATTTCACCGAAGCTAGCGCTCGTTCATCACATTCTTATTATGCCGGAATTTAATCCACCTGCAGGGTTTAGCATAACAATCCTTCATGAACTCACTCCGGGGACATCATCAAACTAACGCACATGGTGACCGTAAATATCCTAACAGCACATCCTATATATAATAATATTACCCAAAACAGTAGGAATATTAATCCAGCGAACTGAACCTCACCCATGTGAATCAAAGTAATATATATTATATATATCTGCCTGTTTAATATCTTACGGGTCAAGAGAACGCAGTAATTAACCGAGGCCTAGTTCATTTACGACGATCAGTATAAAATGAACTTCTCCTCTCTGGGATCCTGTTCAATACATAAATGTACTAGTGCAACTAATCAGTCAAGACAAACTGTACAATTGACACTACAACCATTCGGATGGGGTGTTCATGTCCATCTAGGTTGTGAACAACTATTCTTGTTCGCAAGTGACTGATAGAGTGATCTTCGATTCGCCCGATGACGACCCACCCTATCTAAGTGCAGAACAACAGAACATAGAACTTGTTTAATCTAACATGATTCTCATTCATAAAGGGTAAATGTGTAATAACATGCAAAGCCAAGCTTTCAGTATATAACACTAACATAGCCCACTAGGCTTATATACTAGGCCCATTTTCTCTATAGAATCTGTAACATCCTATTCAGTTATTAATAAAAGTAATTATTTTAGTTCTGAGTTTGAACTAATTTACTTTTATTAATAATGCTCGTTCCTAGTTCCGAGCCAATTATTAAGTTATTCAATTATAAGTTCGACTTTAAGTTAAAAATATTCTCGGTCAAATTTTATTCAGTACTCGAGCCAGTTCATTAATTAATTCCGGTCCGTTTATTTTTAGAAATGGACTTTATTAGTAGGGATTAATTAGACATGAGTGTCTAATTTAATCATTTAAGATAATTAATTTATTTAGACATTTTGTCTATTTAAATTAAATTTGGAGTTTAACCGAGATATTAGAATATTTTTCAGTATAGCGAGAGTCGAATATTTTTTAGCCATTTTTAGTATCGTAGATATTATTTTCTCGAATTATTAGAATATTTTTTTCGAGACAATTTGGAGCCTTAAATTATTCAGCTATTGAGTTTATTTTTTTCAGCTAAATTTTTATAAGATGTCTCGACTCAAATTTTAACAGATGTCAAGTTGAGATATTTTAAAAATATTCCTTCCAGCTCAAAGATATCTTGAGCATGATACTATCAATATTTAAGGTTATAATATATACAGCTGTTATGTTTTGTTGGCCAACTTTGTTACAGTTCAAATTTATTTCCGAATACACAACTTTTGCTTAGCTAAGATGTATCAGATAGGATATCATATTCGTAATAGTTGATGGCCAAATTAAAATATCAATATGCTTTATCAGATGTCATGTTGTATTTAAATAAGTAAGGTGATAATTTCTTTGGTTTAAACCTTTTATCAGCCGTTCATTTCTCTATATAGGATCATGAGAAGTATTATGTTTAAATGACATCTTACCTAAGGACATTATATGCTCATTTAATAATACAACATTAATGGCACACCATAAATGCCCATTAATGCACTACATTATTGTTTTGCTTATTTGAGTGAGATAACTCATTTTAACTCCTATATCTCGGTGTTCTTTAACTCATCAGACATAAAATGTCCTAAGGTATATTAATTTATTTCAAGACTCTTCACCTAATGGCCATTTATGCTCATTTACTAACAAGCCTCATAAATACTCTCAATTAATGCCTTTGTATGAAAAATATATTTTTTCACTAAATTTCTACTTGTTGTACGATCAATGGTTTATTCTTGAGATATAGCTGAAGTTATAGCTTGGACATTCCACCAAATATTATATTATGGGCATTGACTAATGACAATAATTAATACCTTGAATTAATGTTTTGGTTTAAATATTATCCTACCTTTCATTAGTATCATTGTCTCCATCTAATGTCTATAAATTTGATGATATTCATACATAACTGATTACAAAGTAAAGATATTACTTATTCTTATAATATCTTTCGGCAATTAGAAAAAATAAATAAAAAAATAAAAATAGACGAGTTTTAATTTTCGAAGAAGTGGAAGAGCAACACCAAGCACGATTGCCTGTTTTCTTTCATTTTTCGAGTTATTTGAAGAAGGTAAGCTACTAACCTTATTTATATGTCTTGTAGTTGAGCTTAGGAGTTATTTGGTGTATATTTATACCTTAAAGGTTCAGTTTATAATCCCTTATAAGCATGCAATATGTTAAACTAGTTCCCAACTCAACAGCATGTCGATCATTTTCTGTTTTACTTCGATTTTTGACCCTGATATGAAAAACTTGGAAAGTATGCTTTATGTAATTAATTATTTTGTAAGTGATGAGTATATAGGAGAAAGAATAATGTCATTTGGTTAAGTATAACTTGAGTTATAAGTTTTTAAGGTTAATCATGCAAATCGACTTTTGAATGCATATTTCTAGTTTTGACTTTGAACCTGTTTATCTCGGGCTAGGAGCATGATATTAAATTGAAATTTTTACGACATGTCGAACTATAGGTTGAGAATATGCATGTTAAATTTCATCTTCATATGAAGAGAAATGAAGGAGTTAAAAATATTAGACCCCATGCATGTAAATCTAATTTTATTTGCTAGCGTACTCAGTCCACGTTTGAGCTTTTACCGTGAAACTTTTATGTGAACTTCTCACATGAGTTATGAACAATTTAACCAATTTTCAGCTTAATATGTTGAGTATACGATTTTATAAAATTGTTTAAAATCTCTCATGTAAATAGCATAATTTCGTGTTATGATATAGCACTTGAGTTGAATGAGTTATTGATGTGTTATTAAGCTGAAATTTGAACAGCAAGTACTTGAGTATGTGTATGTTTTAACTGCCAAGTTTCATAATTTTTAGAATTATGTGTGATTTTTGGAAAAATTATGAAGTTTAGTAGTTTGAATAATGCAAATTAATGGATTTAAGGGATGAATTAGTACTTGGATGAGTTCCAGTTTGATTTAATTGGAACCAGCTGGTTCAAGCCAGATTAAGATAGATTTATAAATTTTAGTTTCCGAGCTTCAGTCAGATTTTATCCGAAAACGCTAAATCTGTCTAGTTTAAGTATATCAGTTTAATTCCGGACTTAGTTAAAATTTTTATGGAACCTTAGAGAATTCCTTTCTATCCGGATAAGTTATCTGATTGGGTCAAACATCCTAGCATCTTATTGAGTATAACGAGCATAGTACTTAGTATATTTGCTTATATTTTTATGTAGCTTGCAGATACAGTTACCCCGCACAGCACTTACAGTTTTCAAAGGTTTTCAAAAGAAGATTAGGTGGGGACCCAGCCTGGGTATTACATTGCTTATAATCTTGTACCATGTATGAGGTACGTATGTAGATATTTACCCGAATGGTCAAGTTTCCGTTCGTGGTCCAGTTAAGATGAGTTTATGATCACCCAGTCTTGTATGGAAGGTTTTCTCATCCTGGGTTTCTGGGGAGGCGACCCCCAGAGTGTGATCACATGATAATCAGGACAGTTCCCGGATGTTGCACCAGTAAAGTAAAGTTTTATTTATGTATATACCTAGTTCATGATATTGGATTATATGTGCTGTATATTCAGATTGGGTTTTTATGGAGTACAGTGGATTAGTACTCACGTCCCACTATTATCAATTCCAGGTCACAGGGTTGGTGCAGAGGTGTGAGCTGAGCAGTGGTAGTGGGGTCGTGGATTCAAAATGTTATTATTTATGAGCACAATTATTTATACAGTCTGTATAATATGATGTTACGTTTTTCAGATTTCCGCTACACATTTCAAGTTTCGAACCTGCATGTTAAGAAATTTCAGACTTACAGATTTTAAGCAGTTCAACAGTATGAACATGGTCAAGTTTACATGCATGGTTGATTAAATCTATTTTCTTTATGTCTAAAATAGCAGTTAGACCAGATTTAAAGAAAAATGGATTTTTAGAAAAGATAAGTTTTAGTAGCATCCCGAGTTAAGTGCAAAAGATTTTTTTTTAAATTTATAAGTATTTTCGAAGTAAATGTTGCGAAAAATTTACTCTGATAAGCGGGGTGTTACAATTGGTAAGAGCTAAAGTTAAGTGCTCTGTATATTAAAAGTTTAAGTTTCAGAAAGAGAAGTTTCAAGAAAACCCAACCACACCACTCTCACACCTCGCCGACTACCAGGTAAGTGTTGTTAAAAGTTTTTACAAAAGTTTTTAAATATATGCAAATTTACTAAGTCTATGCTCAATAGGATTCAGATATTTGAACTCTAGAAATCAGTCTAGATGCTCAGATCAGTAAAAGAGACTTCTAGCAGTATCAGATATATTCTCCTATCAAAAGTCAGAACTCTAGTCAGAATTCTAAGTCGAACTCTAGCTGAACTCTTGCTTATCGAGTAAATCTTAGCAACTCTTCAAGAAATTGTGCATTATCAAGAGTTCAGCGTTTATTTTTTAGAAATTCTAAATTCAACTCCTGTTTAGATCGAGAATACGGTTAAATTATTCAGTTGCACTCCGTATAGATAAATTTTGCAGGAGATATATTAGTCAGCTATAGTCACCAGTTTTGCGACTACTATCCTGAAAAGTCACTAGATCAAGGAAGAGACTCGAATATTTTAAATTAAGCTATCAAATTAAGTTTTGAGTTAAATTCTGACTCTAGAGGTTGACTTAAGCTAGTATCAGAAGTAACGGTTTTTCAGTGTATAATAGCCATAAGTCCGGGTAAATCATGGAGATTTGAAATAAGAGCTATAAGTCCGGATGGACCTTGGAGGCTTGAAACTGCACTGTAGAAGCATAGTATCAGCAAATAGTCAATCTTTAGAGTTAGTAGCTCGGGTATCGTATTAGTTAGTTATCATGAACCTTAACTGGCAAAGTTTGAGTTTAAGTTATCAGTTTTAATGAATAGTACTTGCAGGACCAGTTGATACTGGAATAGCCTTGCATAGTACCTAGTCAGAATCCAACATTCATGAGTTCAATGTTAGAAGAAAGCAATTGCGAGAAGAAGCAAGAAAAAGTTAGATTAACCGGAACTCTAGTACAAGCTAGGTGTTTTCGGAAATCATTAACAATTTTATTAAGTCTAGTGTAGTTATTTATTAATGGCTATACTGTTCGAGTTAAATGGTTAGTGGTTTTCAGATTGCCGCTAGGTAAAGTTTCGAAATCCCAACAGAGCAAAGTTTTAAAAGTATAAAAGTCAAGTAGTATCGATATGTGATTTGAGCATATATCAGAAGAAGTATACTTTTGAAAAATCAATATGCTGGAAAGATAGAAATTTTAATATCATTTAAAGTCAAAAGTAGACAAAGATTGGTGTAGCACAATGTTGGGGATAATATTATTAAGAAGCTAGTACAGAAGCATCAGAAACAACAGAAAATGGAGATACAGACAAGTAGAAGCGAATCCTCAACTAATACAAGATTATATTACAGAAAGGGAGGGTGCGTCTCAAGAGCACAATACTCCATAACTCTGCCACCCATCATGGTTGTAGTTTCACAAAGATAGATCTAAAGGATCAAAAGCTCGCTTGCGTTTGAATCCTTGAGTTTCCACAGAATCTTGAACTGTTGAGATGCTGTTTTGAAGCTTCTTGATAAATTCATCAGATGTGTCAGCAGACTTGAATATTTCTCTTTGTAAAGGGAATATAAAAGTTTGATACACTCCTTCATCTAGAAATCTAAGCAAGTTGTGGAAAAAGTTATTAAAATTCAACAGACCAATAGGTTTGGTATGAAATTTCACTTCTGCCCAAGTATCAAGGGTAAAGACAGTCATTAAAGTTCCATATCCACCAGGAAGAACGATGAAAGCATTGCAACCAGATATCATCGCCATCAAACAGTCATAAATAGAAAGAGTTATCATCAAAGTAGCAGAATCTTTGACAACCTTTGATGAAGTGAGATAAAAAGGAAGGATACTTCTCACCTCGATATCAAAGCATTTAGCAGCCATTAAAAGGTTATTAAAGAAATAGATACTAGTCCCTCCATAAAGTATGTTAATCTTTTGTTTACCCAACTCTTTCACCAGTTGGCTTACAACATAGATGTTATGAGGGAAGAGTACAAATCTAGAACCACCAAGAACACACACAGTTTTTATTGGTTGAAGAAGTTTTTACTTTGAGAAGACTCAGAAGTAGCCATTTGTTATGAGAGACACTTGGTTAGGAAGAGAGACTCGGCTTTTAAAGAAGAAAAGTGCAGACAAGAAAGTAGTTGAGACTTAAATGAATTTTATCTGTCAGCAACGACAAGACTGATGTACAGTACATCTGTATTATCAAGAACAATGTTTACAAACATGATCTCTGGATACAATATTTTCCAGACCATAGAGTTTCTCTTCATGTTTGGACAGAAGCCATAAAGACATCAGTTCTCGATGCACATATCCACTAGAATGTGTCTCAAGAATCTGCTGAATGGTTAGATCCAGAGATTCCTTACTCAAGCCATTCTTTATAAAAGTTATCTTATCTTCCCGATTATTTGACACAAAGCCTAAAGAAGTACAGCGAGTGTCACAGTTCCAGCGAGCGCATTTATAGCAACAGAAAGAAGATGTGATATGTCGATAATAATGTCAGCATTTGAATTATTGCGATAACCTACTGATATTATTATTGCCGGTATGCATTATTGGCAGTAAAATAAGTTTACCTTGAGCGGTGAAATTGTGGTATGATCAAGCAACCTGATAAGTTGACCACATTAACATAGTAATTACAGACTAATTCTTCAAGATTTCTCGACTATAGTTAAGTTGGGAGAAATTGAAGAAAAAGAAGTACAGGGGGCAACATTTCAGAAGCTCCATGATCAGATAGAGATTAGTAGTTTTCTTGGTTTAGAAGGATATTATCAAAATATTAGTGAGGAGTTTTAGAAATTGACCTCCTTTTGAACAATTTGACAAGGAAATCAGTGAAGTTTGAATGATGGAGAAACAAGTTCAGAACAACGAAGATACTAACATAGAATATGGATGTGACCATGTTAGTGAATGCAGGTGACATTGACGTTGTAGGTACAATGTATGCAGGTGTTCCACACTCGAAGGGCCCCGAGTAGTGGGTAAATCGCATGCAAAGTGCCGCATTGGGGTTTAATGCACCAAACCCCCCTGTATTATACGAAATCTGCGCGTTGTCCCCCTGTATTTTAAAAATTGCGTCAGACCCCCTTCTATTAAGGTTTTGTATGCGCGAAACACCCAAAATTGTGTCAGACCCCCTTCTATTAAGGTTTTGTATGCGCGAAACACCCAAAATCGTCTAAATTTTGGGTGTTTCGCGCATACAAACCTTAATAGAAGGGGGTCTGACGCAATTTTTAAAATACAGGGGGACAACGCGCAGATTTCGTATAATACAAGGGGGTCTTGTATATTTTACCCTGCCGCATTGTCAGGTCCCGAGCCATAGCTGGTCGAGCCAAAGGTGCTTTGCATTTCCATAAATACTATCAATGGGTAGACCGTAAAGAATGATGATCCAGGAGATAGTTGAACAAGTAGCCTTGATTCGGCAACAGTCTTCAGTCAATAAGCATAAATTCAGTTTGAGACTGGGTATTCCTGAAAGATCGACCGATTGAGGTGTCGTTCATTTAGGAAGAAATTGAAGTTATATCCTCGTTATATAAGTTCCTTAGAAATTCTAGAACAAGTCAGATAATTATCCTATCGATTAGTTTTCCTCCCTAGTTGTTTAGTGTGCATAATATTTTTCCCGTAACAATGTTACGTAAGTATGTGTGCGATCTATAGTATGTGCTTCTACACAATCAGTTTCAGTTTCAATAAGATTTAAATTACGAGGAGCAGTAGATAGCAGTTTTGGACCGAAAGGTTCATTGGCTGAGGAATCGAGATATTCCCCTCGTTAGTATAAAATGGAATCACCACGTAGAGTTAGATGCCACTTGGGAGAGAGAAATTGATATTAGCACTCGTTTTCCAGATTTCGAGTTCTGATATGTACACAGTTTGTATGTATCTCCAGTTTCAGTATTTCCGAGGACGAAAATAATTTTAAGGGGGGCAGATTGTAACATCCCATTCAGTTATTAATAAAAGTAATTATTTTAGTTCTGAGTTTGAACTAATTTACTTTTATTAATAATGCTCGTTCCTAGTTCCGAGCCAATTATTAAGGTAATCAATTATAAGTTCGACTTTAAGTTAAAAATATTCTCGGTCAAATTTTATTCAGTACTCGAGCCAGTTCATTAATTAATTCCGGTCCGTTTATTTTTAGAAATGGACTTTATTAGTAGGGATTAATTATTTTGAGTTATTCGACAAGTTTTCTGATTAATTAGACATGAGTGTCTAATTTAATCAATTAAGATAATTAATTTATTTAGACATTTTGTCTATTTAAATTAAATTTGGTGTTTAACCGAGATATTAGAATATTTTTCAGTATAGCGAGAGTCGAATATTTTTTTAGCCATTTTTAGTATCATAGATATTATTTTCTCGAATTATTAGAATATTTTTTTCGAGACAATTTGGAGCCTTAAATTATTCAGCTATTCAGTTTATTTTTTTCAGCTAAATTCTTATAAGATGTCTCGACTCAAATTTTAACAAATGTCAAGTTGAGATATTTTAAAAATATTCCTTCCAGCTCAAAGTTATCATGAGCAGGATACTATCAATATTTAAGATTATAATATATACAGCTGTTATGTTTTGTTGGTCAACATTGTTACAGTTCAAATTTATTTCCAAATACACAACTTTTGCTTAGCTAAGATGTATCAGATAGGATATCATATTCATAATAGTTGATGGCCAAATTAAAATATCAATATGCTTTATCAGATGTCATGTTGTATTTAAATAAGTAAGGTGATAATTTCTATGGTTTAAACCTTTTATCAGCCGTGCATTTCTCTATATAGGATCATGAGAAGTATTATGTTTAAATGAAATCTTACCTCAGGACATTATATGCTCATTTAATAATACAACATTAATGGCACACCATAAATTTCCATTAATGCACTACATTATTGTTTTGTTTATTTGAGTGAGATAACTCATTTTAACTCCTATATCTCGGTGTTCTTTAGACATAAAATGTCCTAAGGTATATTAATTTATTTCAAGACTCTTCACCTAATGGCCATTTATGCTCATTTACTAACAAGCCTCATAAATACTCTCAATTAATGCCTTTGTATAAAAAATATATTTTTTTACTAAATTTCTACTTGTTGTACGATCAATGGTTTATTCTTGAGATATAGCTGAAGTTATAGCTTGGACATCCCACCAAATGTTATATTGTGGGCATTGACTAATGACAATAATTAATACCTTGAATTAATGTTTTGGTTTAAATATTATCCTACCTTTCATTAGTATCATTGTCTCCATCTAATCTTCATAAATTTGATGATATTCATACATAACCGATTACAAAGATATTACTTATTCTTATAATATCTTTAGGCAATTAGAAAAAATAAATAAATAAATAAAAATAGACGAGTTTTAATTTTCGAAGAAGTAGAAGAGCAACACCAAGCACGATTGCCTGTTTTCTTTCATTTTTCGAGTTATTTGAAGAAGGTAAGCTACTAACCTTATTTATATGTCTTGTAGTTGAGCTTAGGAGTTTTTGGTGTATATTTATACCTTAAAGGTTCAGTTTATAATCCCTTATAAGCATGCAATATGTTAAACTAGTTCCCAGCTCAACCGCATGTCGATCATTTTCTGTTTTACTTCGATTTTTGACCCTGATATGAAAAACTTGGAAAGTATGCTTTATGTAATTAATTATTTTGTAAGTGATGAGTGTATAGGAGAAAGAATAATGTCATTCGGTTAAGTATAACTTGAGTTATAAGTTTTTAAGGTTAATCATGCAAATCGACTTTTGAATGCATATTTCTAGTTTTGACTTTGAACCTGTTTATCTCGGGCTTGGAGAATGATATTAAATTGAAACTTTTACGACATGTCGAACTATAGGTTGAGAATATGCATGTTAAATTTCATCTTCATATGAAGAGAAATGAAGGAGTTAAAAATATTAGACCCAATGCATGTAAATCTAATTTTAATTGCGAGCGTACTCAGTCCACGTTTGAGCTTTTACCGTGAAAATTTTATGTGAACTTCTCACATGATTTATGAACAATTTAACCAATTTTCAGCTTAATATGTTGAGTATACGATTTTATAAAATTGTCTGAAATCTCTCATGTAAATAGTATAATTTCGTGTTATGATATAGCACTTGAGTTGAATGAGTTATTGATGTGTTATTAAGCTGAAATTTGAACAACAAGTACTTGAGTATGTGTAGGATTTAACTACCAAGTTTCATAATTTTTAGAATTATGTGTGATTTTTAGAAGAATTATGAAGTTTAGTAGTTTCAATAATGCAAATTAATGGATTTAAGGGATGAATTAGTACCGGTTTGATTTAATTGGAACCAGCTGGTTCAAGTCAGATTAAGATAGATTTATAAATTTTAGTTTCCGGGCTTCAGTCAGATTTTATCCGGAAACGCTAAATCTGTCTAGTTTAAGTATATCAGTTTAATTCCGGACTTAGTTAAAATTTTTATGGAACCTAAGAGAATTCCTTTCTATTCGGATAAGTTATCTGATTGAGTCAAACATCCTAGCATCTTATTGAGTATAACGAGCATAGTATTTAGTATATTTGTTTATATTTTTATGTAGCTTGCAGATACAGCTACCCCGCACAGCACTTACAGTTTTCAAAGGTTTTCAAAAGAAGAACAGGTGGGGACCCAGCCTGGGTATTACATTGCTTATAATCTTGTACCATGTATGAGGTATGTATGTAGATATTTACCCGAACGGTCAAGTTTCCGTTCGTGGTCCAGTTAAGATGAGTTTATGCTCACCCGGTCTTGTATGGAAGGTTTTTCCATCCTGGGTTTCTGGGGAGGCGACCCCGAGAGTGTGATCACATGATAATCCGGACAGTTCCCGGATGTTGCACCAGTAAAGTAAAGTTTTATTTATGTATATACTTAGTTCATGATATTGAATTATATGTGTTGTATATTCAGTATGGGTTTTTTTGTATGGAGTACAGTGGATTAGTACTCACGCCCCACTATTCTTGATATGGGATATTATATAACTGAGGAATAGACCGGTTTGCATCATCAGTTGAGCAACCTCGAAGTGGAGAAAACCGGATTGGGAGAAGGATGATCGACCAAAAGGGAGGAGATCGAGCAGAATAGCAGAACTGGTCGAGGATCGACCAAAAGGGAGGAGATCGAGCAGAATAACAGAACTGGTCGAGGATCGACCAAAAGGGAGGAGATCGAGCAAAATAGCAGAACTGGTCGAGGATTGACCAAAAGAGAGGAGATCGAGCAGAATAGCAGAACTGGTCGAGGATCGACCAAAAGGGAGGAGATCGAGCAGAATAGTAGAACTGATCGAGGATCGACCAAAAGGGAGGAGATCGAGCACTCAACAGGTGAAGAGCAGTCTAGAGCGTGGCTTGAACGCGAGAAGGCGCGTGGATGACGTTAGAAGATCCTAACGGCCTGCGCAGAAGAATAATCTCCCTCAGCTCAGAGGGACACGTGGCGAGAATATATTGGTGCAGAGTGATAGTGGCGAAAACTACCCCTGACATCTCTGACACACACACACTATGTGTGTACGGACGGGCAGTACGGGCAGGACAGCTCACCAAAAGCCGGACAGTTTTTAGGGCAGGTATCTCACTCCTATATATATGGGAGTGGGTATTTTCTTGTAGCTTACGATTTATCCATTCTTTACTTTGGAAAATTGAACAAACACATACTGACTTAAGCATCGGAGACTCTTCACTGGAAAACCCCTCCGGTGTGAGAGTTCTGTGCAGGAACACGGCGTTCTACCGGCGAGGAAGAAGGAGGCAAACTGATTTCAAGCCGGTCGGAGTGTTTTACGTTACCAATTATCATTTCCAGGTCCCAGGGTTGGTGCAGAGGTGTGAGCTGAGCAGTGGTGGTGGGGTCGTGGATTCAAAATGTTATTATTTACGAGCACAATTATTTATACTGTCTGTATAATATGATGTTACGTTTTTCAGATTTTCGCTACACATTTCAAGTTTCGGACCTGCATGTTAAGAAATTTCAGACTTACAGATTTTAAGCGGTTCAACAGTATGGACATGGTCAAGTTTACATGCATGGTTGATTAAATCTATTTTCTTTATGTCTAAAATAGCAGTTAGACCAGATTTAAAGAAAAATGGATTTTCAGAAAAGATAAGTTTTAGTAGCTTCCCGAGTTAAGTGCAAAAGATTTTTTTAAAATTTATAAGTATTTTCAAAGTAAATGTTGCGAAAAGTTTACTCTGATAAGCGGGGTGTTACAGAATCAATGTGGGACAACTCACAAGTGATATTCCAACAACTATTCATAAACTCGGGCATATGTAGATCAGACAATAAGTCATTATTGGAATTTTATTTGCACATACTATCAGAGCTCAAGTACATACGACCATCCTACTAATTCAACGATGTCATGTACTCATTGATAGAATCGACAACATCCAAACTCGACACTAATATAGCCCTATCCTTCAAATAAATTTGATTGTCGGTTTCCTTCTTAAACATTGGATATGTGTTTTCAACGATTTGAGCAATAGGATCATCAGATGGCTCTGGCAAAATGTTTTCGGGTATGTCAAAATCTGGTCCATTTGATTATGTAATTGAGTCAATTATTAGTGATTAATTTTGGCCCACCTATTCAGAAAAAGCAATCGTACGGTCAATGTTAACTCATCGAAAATCAACGGACATCATTTCTATAGACAGAGTATTTATAGCGAAAAAATCAGAAATGAGCATATGTGTCCTCTCATTTCCACCGCTCTGAATTTCTCCATCTGCACACTCTACAATATTCATGATATCATTTTCCCCAAAAATATAAAATTTATACAAATTAACTAAAATAATTTACGTAATTATGTATTTTTGATATAAAAATGAAAATATTACCTCTCCATCATGAAATAGGATATGAAAAGAGTTCCTGCACTCCAGATCGTAACGACTTTCAATAATTCGGACTACTCTCAACTTCAAAAAGGGTTTTTTGGCCCTATTGATTACCTCGAGTGTATCCTAGAATGGTGGCATTATATTTTATCTGTATGCCGAAATTTCTCTCTATATTTGAAAGTTCTCTCTGTAGTTTTTTCCTCTGCACGTGTTGAAGGAGATGATAAAAAAATGGTATCAATGAATACCCTTTTATAAACTGTTTTTCTCTGCATGTTTATCTTCACGTAATTTATGGAATGATTTTGGTAAGATATTAACCAAAATATCTTGATTCAGTTTTTTTTAAAGGCGTGAATAATAAGGATTTTATCCTTTCAAAACGCGTGAACTTAGAAAAATCATGTGAAAAATTTTGGTATGTAAAGGATAAAATGCTTGAACTTTTTAAACGCGTTAGCAAAAAATGAAACGAAATTTTCTAACAATACGGTTTTCAAAAGAGAACATAAAAAACAAATTTTAAAGGATCCCAGATGTCTTAAATAATTACCAAAAGTAGTAAGTCAAATGGGTTGACTAATTTTTTTTTTAAGTTTTCACAAATGATTTATTGACCAATCTTTTTCAATAATATATATCTATATCTGATATAACCATATAATGATATACCGGCCAAAAGACCCTTTACTCGGACCGTCCACATGTCGACATGTTCCTAGACATGGCCACTGGGTCAACCGGCCCGCCGACCCGGCACGGACTGACCCGGGCCTGGTCAAACCCGTTGACCGCGGGTCCAGGACCGGCTCGGATTGCTAACGGGCCGGTCTAGGGCTTTCATTTTGTCGACACCGACCCGGTGGGTCGGGCCGGGTCCAGTCCGGCACGAAAAAAACCCATTGTTTTTGAATTTTTCTATTTTGTTTCTTTTTTTTTTCTAATTTGGCGGGCCAGACCGGGCCCGACCCGCCATTTGGCCATGTCTACATGTTTCTATCGACATACTGTAATCGACTTCCCAAAAGTCGATTCTTCACAGAGCGACCGCGGGAAAAGACGGAATCCATGCAAGTCGACTCCAAGAAGTCGACCTCGAGCAGTCAACTTTCATACAAGGACCATGAAGATACGCGGAATCCATGCAAGTCGTCTCCAAGAAGTCGACCTCACGTAGCCGACTCCCAAAAGTCGACTTCTACTTGAGAAGACCAACAAGAGCGTAGTCTACTAGTAAGCAGATGATCCTAAGTCGACCTCCCAGTACTCGAGGTCGACTCCTCGCACCTCGAGGCACGAAACACACCGACGACTCAATACACTCGTGATATCCTTTGGTGTCTCTTGTCCTCCAATGGATAAAAAGAAATCTTGTCATGACTCAGCAATGAGGGGAGATGAACCGACCGGGGTAATTTAGACCTTTCAGGTAAACCGACCGGGGCATTTTGGGTACTTCAAGTAAGTGTTAGCTCCTATATAAAGGGGGTGAGGTAACCCTAAACCCTAACATCCATTCATTCACACTCTCCTCTATAGCTGCTGCTGCTCTCTTAGAGCAGCCTCTCTTCATCTCTTTCACATACTCACTTGAGCGTCGGAGGCTCTACGCCGAAAACACTTCCGGCGTTGAGTTCTTGCAGGTGTTTGCGGCGGTCTAGCAACGGTTTGAAGGCGATTCAAGCAGATCTGAGCTCAAAACCATCAGTCCTCTTCAGATCCAGAAGTAGACCCATAATTTTGGTGCCGTCTGTGGGGAGTTCTTGAAGGAATTAAGAGCTTTGCACCTAGCTCTGATCTGCTTCTGATGGCTGAGAAGAAAGGTTTGCAGAGGAACTTGAACGAGGAATTTAGGGGAGCTTGGACAGACAAGAGACCACCACCACTCTCTACCCCTAGACCTCCGGTGATGCCGATGCTGGGATTACCACCATTTGGAGGACTTCCGCCGCCGGGGATGAATCTGGGTGGAGAAACACCCATTACTCCACCCGGAGTGAAGATGCAAGTGTTGACCCCAAGTAGGAGCAAGTCAAACATTAAACCCTAATTCAGGGGTTTGAGGGAAAGAGCCAACGGAGATGTCTCGACGTGAGGGAAAGAAAATTCAGGAGGTGCCGGAGCAGACGCAAACACAACCCCACGTCGAGGAGCAAACACTGACGACGACAAAGAGCGAGATGCAAAAGATGATCGCTGAAGCTGTGGCCGCCCAGATGAAACAAGTGGTGCAGGTAGCAGAATCCGCGGTTCGAGCAGAACCCCCAAGTCGAGCAGAACCCGTGGGTCAGGCAACAACCTCGTGTGGAACAACAGACTTAGTCGAACGTGCAGCAAAACAGAAGGGCGGACGAGGAGGAGTCTTCCATTCGAACTATCAACCCACAAGCGAGAGATGAGACGTTAGAACAATTGATGGCCCAGGTCCGCGACTTGCAAGCTCGAGTATGAGGGAAGAAGAGCAGAGGCGCAAGGGAACACCCATTCTCGCAACGTATTTTGAGAGTCGACTTGCCACAGGGGTTTAGGGAATTAAACATATGGTATGACGGCTCGACTGACCCATCTTGACATCTAAGAAGTTTTGAGAAAATGGTGGTACTTCACCGCTATAGTGACCTTGTGCAATGCCGCGCTTTTCTAACGACTCTGAAGGGGTCGGCTCAGGACTGGTTCCACCAACTACAGCTAGGTCGATTCAGGACTTTGATGGTTTCAGCTCGAGTTTCCTCAATCAATTCGCGAGTGTTAGAGTGCAGGAAATCCTACCTCTCGCTAATCAACATGCAACAGAAGAAGGGGGAGTTGTTGCGAGAGTATGTGGCGAGGTTCTTAAGGGCATGTGTCGACTGCCCGACAGCAACAGAAGAGATCAAGTCGGGGGGATTGACGAGAAGACTGTGTTAGTGTTATATACTGAAAGCTTGGCTTTGCATGTTATTACACATTTACCCTTTATGAATGAGAATCATGTTAGATTAAACAAGTTCTACGTTCTGTTGTTCTGCACTTAGATAGGGTGGGTCGTCATCGGGCGAACCGAAGATCACTCTATCAGTTACTTGCGAACAAGAATAGTTGTTCACAACCTAGATGGACATGAACACCCCATCCGAACGGTTGTAGTGTCAACTGTACAGTTTGTCTTGACTGATTAGTTGCACTAGTACATTTATGTATTGAACAGGATCCCAGAGAGGAGAAGTTCATTTTATACTGATCGTCGTAAATGAACTAGGCCTCGGTTAATTACTGCGTTCTCTTAACCCGTAAGATATTAAACAGGCAGATATATATAATATATATTACTTTGATTCACATGGGTGAGGTTCAGTTCGCTGGATTAATATTCCTACTGTTTTGGGTAATATTATTATATATAGGATGTGCTGTTAGGATATTTACGGTCACCATGTGCGTTAGTTTGATGATGTCCCCGGAGTGAGTTCATGAAGGATTGTTATGCTAAACCCTGCAGGTGGATTAAATTCCGGCATAATAAGAATGTGATGAACGAGCGCTAGCTTCGGTGAAATAATAATAAATTAATTAATTCTTGATTGTCAGTAATCGAATTAATTAATGGACATTATATCTTAAACGTGGGGAGGTAAATCGAGTAATTATTATTGGAGTCTCAAATGTAATTTGGGCTAGGGAAAGGGAGTGCAATAATATAATGTTGGTGGCCCATTAATATTATTTAATTAATTAGAGGAGTGGGTTTGGCCCACAGTTAGTCTAATTAATTAAGGAGCCCTTTTCCTAATCTCCTTAGGGTCCCTACTGTAGCTCTATATATACATCATTAAGCTCATGAGAAGAGAATAGAAGTCTCATTCTCACGTGAAACCATCTCTCTCTCTAGATCTCATTCGAGCTTTATCTTCTTCTTGTTGCTCCACTGGTACAAGTTGAAGAAGGGTGTATTGAGTAATACAGTAGAAGATCTGTAGGTAAACCGAGACGAAATTGATTTTGACCTACAGAACTAACCGGAAGTCCGATTGAGACGTACAGTATACCCAGACGACCGTCTCGACGAGAGCTTTCCATCGCCGCCGACGTCGCCGGAATCCGACGCCGCACGCGCCCTCACGCGCCGCCGGAAGGTGTCTGGCAGCAAAATTTCGTTTTGATCTGTTTGCATCCGTTTGATCCAGTTTTGATCTGATCTTGTTCGTGCAACCCAAGACGCGTGTTGCGGTCAATCAATTGCGGTCAACCGTTCGTGGTCAACCAGATCTACATAAATTTTAAGCCGTAAGTTCTCTACGTCAAACCTTTAGATCCGCTGCGCATAGGTTTACGTTTGCTATTGAATTCGTGATTTGTACATAACGAGATCCTCACAGATCCCAACAAGTGGTATCAGAGCACTTGGTTAATTCGTTTTGTACAAAGTTCGAATTTTTACGGCTTTATTTGACAAGATGTGTTCAAACGCAGCCATATATTGGATTATATTTGCATAACTCGGTTTTGCAGGAAAATAGTTAATCCACTATTATGGCCGATTATGTGTTTGATGAATGTTGTTGAATGTGATGTATGGTTTTAAATTTGTTTTTAAAGCCTCGGGCATGTCGAGGAATTTATGGATGAATGTTTGTAATAATTATTCGCCCGGGGGTTGACCGGATAGATTTAATTATTTGTTTAGAAAACATGTACATCCATTCGTTGGATCTAGGATCGAATTATGTAATTTTGTAAATTATATTTTTCGTGTTGTGATCGTGTGTTGATAACCGGGAGATCACAAGAGATCAACGAGCCTCGAAGAATTAAAAAAAAAAAAAAAAGGCGTTTTTCCGGCGAACTGGTGGCGGCGGCCGGCGAACCGGCGGTGGCTGGTGGCGGCGGCAGGTGGCGGCTGGTAGCTGGTGTTTTTGCCTTGTTGTCCAAGCAGTACAAGATCAACCAGGATTCTACTGCTTAAAGGAGTTCCAGTTGAACAGGGAAAAGAACTGTCACAGTTTCCTTGTTTAAGGAGACTCAATATTTAATGGCCATAATAGTGGATTTATTTATTTATTTAATTAAATTTATTATGCCATTAAATTATTATTTATGCATGTTAATTAATTATGTTCTTGCATGGGATTAATTTAGTATTGCAAGATTAATTATGCATGTTAATTAATTATGTGATGCATAGGATTAATTTAGAATTGTGTCAATAAATTATGCATGTAATTAATTATGTTCTGGCATGGATTAATTTAGAATTGCATAAATTATTGAACATGTTAATTAATTATTGCATTGACATAGATTAATTTAGAATTGCATGAATTAATATGCATGTTAATTAATTATTGCATTAACATAGATTAATTTGGAATTGTATAAATAGTTAAAAATCCTCATTAAATTATACTAAGTTTGAGAAGGGATTTTAAATTAAAGTTAATTGTAAAATTCCTAAGGCCTCCATTTCTAATTTGTCGGTAAATCAATTAATTGCGGCAATGGGCTCCCCCACGGGTGACATTGCTAAAATTGGTTGTAGGAAATTACCAGGACAAATTTCTAAAATTAGACGGTTAGAGGGAATCTTAAGAGAACGCACGGGCCTCCCCACGGGGGACGTGTAATCAATTTTGAC
Organism: Striga asiatica; assembly: GCA_008636005.1. Taxonomy (NCBI): domain Eukaryota; kingdom Viridiplantae; phylum Streptophyta; class Magnoliopsida; order Lamiales; family Orobanchaceae; genus Striga; species Striga asiatica. The sequence goes on from BKCP01005739.1 coordinate 153,746, forward strand.
AACCTCAGAATCGAGAAATGGGATTCACTTAGAATGCGACTTATCTATAAACTCCCCACGGGGTCCCTGGATTTATTGCATGGCCAAATGGAGACCGACTATTAATTTCGTTAGTCATGAATGTGGTTTTGACTTATGGAAATTAATGGGCCCTTGAAAAGTCCTTCTCTTACAAAATGCGAGTTTGTAGGGCGACCCACGTAGCATACATTCTCACGAGGTGTAATAGATGTCGGTGAATTTAAGTTAATATTGTTTTGAGGATCTCAATATTGACAGTTAAATTCAAAAGTGTTTAATCTGTAAAATTTATTTGCATGATTCTCAGGATATTCATCATGTCGTTCAATCCGTTGTCTGTCATTCTAAAAGAAAATCAGCTTACTGGTCCTAATTACATTGATTGGAAGAGGAACTTAGACATAGTGTTGACTGCTGAGGGTTATAAGTTTGCTATCACTGATGCTTGCCCGGCGGTGCCGGCGGCTGATGCTCCTGAGCAGGAGAAAGAGGAGTATGCTCGGTGGAAGAAGGCTGATGAGATGGCGAAGTGTTACATTCTGGCTTCTATGTCGAATGTTCTTCAACATCAGCATCAGTCTAAGGACACTGCAGCAGATATACTTCTCAATCTCAGGGATCTGTTCGGACATCAGTCTAGGGCTGCTAGGCAAGAGGCTTTGAGTGCTCTGATGAGTACGCGCATGGCCGAGGGCACACCCGTAAGGGAGCACGCTCTCAGGGTTATGGCGCAGCTCAATGAGCTTGAGGTTATGGGAGGTTATATTGACGGGGAAACCCAGGTTGATATTATGCTCCAATCTCTGCCGAAGAGCTTTGATCAGTTCCGGTTGAACTACAACATGCACAAGATGCATATGGCTCTTCCAGAACTGCTTGCAGAGCTTCAGTCGGCGGAGGCCTTATTCACTCAAGCACCTCAGGTGCTAGTCGCCGAGCAGGCTGGACCTTCCAGGCCTCACAAGGGCAGGAAGAGAAAGAAGTCTGCAGGAAAGGCGAAGGCACAGGATGCTCCGGTTTACCCACGACCGACCCCTCAGGCTGTGGCAAAGAAACCGAAAGGAAGATGCCACAAGTGCAATAAGTCAGGACACTGGAAGGTCGATTGCCCTCTCCTCAAGAAAGGTAACTCTCTCGTTAATGTCGTAGAAACATGTTTAGCGGTTGTATCTACCAGAACCTGGTGTGTAGATACTGGAGCCACTGATCATGTCTGCAATTCTTTGCAGGGGTTCCAGGAAACCAAGCGACTTAGGGAGGGAGAGATCACCGTCTACATGGGCAATGCTACGAAAGTGGCGGCTGTTGCAGTGGGAGACGTTACTTTATCGTTCGATAGTAGTAGTTTGGTTTTGAGAAATTGCCTTTATGTTCCTAGTTTTAGAAAGAACCTTGTTTCAGTTTCTAAACTCGTTATGGATGGTTTTTCAGTTTCGTTTGATGACATGGTTATTATTCGTTTTGAAAATCGTTTCATATGTTGTGGTTCATTAGTTGGCAATTTATATGTTCTCAAACCGAACTCTCCCACAGTGCAACATAATGAATTGAATAATGTCATAACTACATCTAATAAGAGGAAGGAGTCTTCGCAGATGAATCAAGCATATCTGTGGCACCTTAGACTTGGACACATCAACCTTAGGAGGATTCAAAAGTTAGTGGCCAGTGGACATCTCGGTCCATTGGAAGAGCACTATCCAACTTGCGAATCATGCCTAGAAGGTAAGATGGCCAAGAGGCCGTTTACGGCAAAGGGGTATAGGAGCCAAGAAGTGCTAGGATTGATTCATTCTGATTTGTGTGGTCCTATGTCGATCCAGGCTAGAGGAGGTTTCGAGTACTATGTGTCTTTCATAGATGATTACTCGAGATATGGGTACGTTTATCTGTTGCACTGCAAGTCCGAATGCTTTGAGAAATTCAAGGAGTATCGGGCAGTTGTGGAGAAGCTTCATGGTAAATGTATCAAGTCACTTCGTTCTGATCGAGGTGGCGAATACCTTTTTGGAGAGTTCACGACATACTTATCGGAAGCTGGGATTGAATCTCAACTGACTGCACCCGGCACGCCCCAGCAGAATGGGGTTGCAGAGCGAAGAAATAGGACTCTTATGGAGATGGTTAGGTCTATGATGAGTTATTCGAGGTTACCAGATTCGTTCTGGGGTTTTGCATTGGAAACGGCATCGTATATTCTGAACATGGTTCCATCGAAGTCAGTTGACACTACCCCTTATGAGATGTGGAAAGGGCGCAAGCCCAGTTTCTCACAGTTTCGAGTTTGGGGTAGTCCTGCACACGTGTTAGTGCAGGAACCTGGCAAGTTGGAGAAACGTTCGGAAGCACGAGTTTTTGTAGGCTATCCCAAGGGAACGAAAGGTGGATTATTTTAAAGTCCCGAGGATCAGAAGGTGATCGTTTCCACGAACGCTAGATTCTTGGAAGAAGACTATATTATAAATCATAAGCCCGCGAGTAGACTAGTCTTAGAGGAGTTAAGGGGTGAGATCGATGGTTCCCCACCGAGTGCGCAAGTAGATACATCACATAATACTGCAACACGACACACTGAGAGTGTACCAGTGCAGACAGTGCCTCGTCGCAGTGGGAGGGTTTCTCATTTACCCGACCGATGGATAAGTCTTGGAGAGTCGTCAGAATCAGTTCCAGGAGGCCTAGAATCGGACCCAAGAACTTACGATGAGGCACTCCAAGATAAAGATGCAGATTCATGGAATGTTGCAATGAAAGCTGAAATGGGGTCAATGGACTCCAATCAGGTCTGGGATCTTGTAGAATTACCCGATGGGGTACGACCCATTGGATGTAAGTGGATCTATAAGAGAAAGAGAGGATTGGATGGGAAGGTGCAAACCTTTAAAGCTAGGCTTGTTGCGAAAGGTTATACCCAGATCGAGGGTATTGAATATGATGAGACCTTTTCGCCAGTAGCTATGCTTAAGTCCATTCGGATTCTCTTGGTTGTAGCCGCTCATATGGACTATGAGGTCTGGTAGATGGATGTCAAGACAACTTTCCTTAATGGGAACCTGCAAGAAGACATCTATATGCAGTAACCAGAGGGATTCATTGCTGAAGGTCGTGAGCATCTAGTGTGTAAGCTTAATCGGTCTATATATGGACTGAAGCAAGCTTCGAGATCTTGGAACATCCGTTTTGATGAGGTGATCTAGTCGTACGGGTTCACTCAATGTCCGGATGAGCACTGTGTTTACAAGAAAATCAGTGGGAGCGTGGTGGTGTTTCTTGTGCTTTACGTAGATGACATACTGCTTATTGAAAACAATAAGAAGGAGTTATCAGACGTAAAGGTGTGGTTGTCTAAGCAGTTTGATATGAAGGACTTAGGTGAAGCAGGACACATTCTTGGTATTAGGCTCATTAGAGATGGTAAGAAGAGAATGTTATGCTTATCCCAGTCTTCATACATAGATACTGTCTTGGCCAGATTCAGCATGCAGGATTCCAAGAAAGGTATGTTACCTTTCAGACATGGGATACCTCTATCTAAGGAGATGTCTCCTAAGACGTCTAAGGAGATAGAGGAGATGAAGACAGTTCCTTATGCTTCGGCAGTAGGAAGTCTCATGTATGCTATGCTATGCACTAGGCCAGATATTAGCTACGACGTTGGCATGGTAGCTAGGTATCAAAGTAATCCAGGACGGGAACATTGGTCTGCGGTGAAGCATATACTCAAGTACCTGAGAAGGACTAAGGAGTACATGTTAGTTTACCGTGCAGGCAGCTTGTTACCTCTGGGTTACAGTGATTCCGATTTCCAGTCAGATAAGGATGAAAGTAAGTCAACCTCAGGTTATGTATTTACCTTGGGAAGTGGAGCCATTTCATGGAGGAGTGCTAAGCAGAAATGCGTGGCAGACTCCACCATGGAAGCCGAGTACATAGCAGCCTCAGAGGCAGTTTGGCCCAGGAACTTCTTAGTGGACTTAGAGGTTATACCGAGTTTGCCACGTGGTATCACCGTGTACTGTGATAACAGTGGAGCAGTAGCGAACTCAAAAGAACCTCGAGCCCACAGGGCAAGCAAACACATAGAGCGCAAATACCATCTGATTCGGGATATCGTTGGTAGAGGAGACGTTGATGTTGCCAAGATTGCGCCAGAGGACAACCTAGCTGATCCTTTCACGAAGAGTTTGCCGGGGAAGGTCTTCGTCAAACACGTGGAAGGAATGGGAGTCATGAGCATGGCAATAGGATCGACATAGGTCTTTTAGAATAACGGATTGATAGGACTATACTGTAAAAGCGAAAGCTTTAAGTATAAGTGGGAGATTGTTAGTGTTATATACTGAAAGCTTGGCTTTGCATGTTATTACACATTTACCCTTTATGAATGAGAATCATGTTAGATTAAACAAGTTCTACGTTCTGTTGTTCTGCACTTAGATAGGGTGGGTCGTCATCGGGCGAACCGAAGATCACTCTATCAGTCACTTGCGAACAAGAATAGTTGTTCACAACCTAGATGGACATGAACACCCCATCCGAACGGTTGTAGTGTCAACTGTACAGTTTGTCTTGACTGATTAGTTGCACTAGTACATTTATGTATTGAACAGGATCCCAGAGAGGAGAAGTTCATTTTATACTGATCGTCGTAAATGAACTAGGCCTCGGTTAATTACTGCGTTCTCTTAACCCGTAAGATATTAAACAGGCAGATATATATAATATATATTACTTTGATTCACATGGGTGAGGTTCAGTTCGCTGGATTAATATTCCTACTGTTTTGGGTAATATTATTATATATAGGATGTGCTGTTAGGATATTTACGGTCACCATGTGCGTTAGTTTGATGATGTCCCCGGAGTGAGTTCATGAAGGATTGTTATGCTAAACCCTGCAGGTGGATTAAATTCCGGCATAATAAGAATGTGATGAACGAGCGCTAGCTTCGGTGAAATAATAATAAATTAATTAATTCTTGATTGTCAGTAATCGAATTAATTAATGGACATTATATCTTAAACGTGGGGAGGTAAATCGAGTAATTATTATTGGAGTCTCAAATGTAATTTGGGCTAGGGAAAGGGAGTGCAATAATATAATGTTGGTGGCCCATTAATATTATTTAATTAATTAGAGGAGTGGGTTTGACCCACAGTTAGTCTAATTAATTAAGGAGCCCTTTTCCTAATCTCCTTAGGATCCCTACTGTAGCTCTATATATACATCATTAAGCTCATGAGAAGAGAACAGAAATCTCATATTCACGTGATACACGCCGCCCATCTCTCTCTCTCTAGATCTCATTCGAGCTTTATCTTCTTCTTGTTGCTCCACTGGTACAAGTTGAAGAAGGGTGTATTGAGTAATACAGTAGAAGATCTGTAGGTAAACCGAGATGAAATATATTTTGACCTACAGAACTAACCGGAAGTCCGATTGAGACGTACAGTATACCCAGACGACCGTCTCGACGAGAGCTTTCCATCGCCGCCGACGTTGCCGAAATCAGACTTCGCACGCGCCCTCACGCGCCGCCGGAAGGTGTCTGGCAGCAAAATTTCGTTTTGATCTGTTTGCATCCGTTTGTTCCAGTTTTGATCTGATCTTGTTCGTGCAACCCAAGACGCGTGTTGCGGTCAATCAATTGCGGTCAACCGTTCGTGGTCAACCAGATCTACATAAATTTTAAGCCGTAAGTTCTCTACGTCAAACCTTTAGATCCGCTGCGCATAGGTTTACGTTTGCTATTGAATTCGTGATTTGTACATAACGAGATCCTCACAGATCCCAACAGACTGTTACCAGGGCTATGTAAGAATTCTTTGGCGAAGCGACCTGGTAGGAGTTTCGATGACGTGTTGGAAAGATGTGCTAAGTACATGAACGTCGAAGAGGCAGAAGCTGATTATTTACAAAGCGTGAAGGCATCCCAGACAGAGAGTCGAGATGATAAGAAAGAGAAGAAGATTCATTCGATGGTGGAAAGGAAAGTATCCCCATGAGCTGATAGGGGTGAAGGACGATCTAGGGGATGGAGGCCAATTCAATACACGCCCCTATCAGCTCCTCATGCGAGAATACTCGAGGTAATGGAGAGGGAAATTCACGATGATGTGGTGAGATGGCCAAGGACAAGGAAAGATGGACCTGTGAAGCCCAAGAGCAATTTGTATTGTCGATTCCACAAAGATTACGGACACAACACTGACGATTGCAGACACCACAAAGACGAGATCGAGAGATTGATCAAAGCTGGTCATCTGAAGGAGTTTATATACAAAGATCGTGAGAGGTCGAACAGAAGGAAGGAGAGAAGTAAGAGTCCTCGCAAGAGGGGGAGATTACAAGAGAAGGAGGAACTCCCCCGAAAAGGGGAGTCATCCACATGATTTTTGGAGGATCGACTGATGGAGATTAGAACCGAGCAAGGAAGGCGTATGCTCGGGGTCGATATGCAAAAGTCGAGGTGCACCAAATTGAGGAAAACGGGCTAGTAATGAACTTTGGGCCTGCTGACGTGGTAGAAGTCGAGAGACCACACAACGATGCCCTGATGATAACGGCGCAAGTGTCAGGATATGAGGTGCAGAGGGTATTTGTCGACACCGGGAGTTCAGTGAACGTAATCTTTTATGAATGTCTCAAAAGGGTGGAAGTCGACATCGAGCTTACCCCCCCTACATACATCTCTCTTCGGATTCAATGGCTCGGAGGTCGCACCCATGGGAGAAACCATGCTTGTTGTCGTCCTAGGGGAAGATGACTTAAGAAAAGTGAAGATGGTAAGATTTGTGGTGGTCGACGTCGAGTCGGCTTACAACGTAATTCTTGGGAGGCCAGCACTTAATGTCTTTAAAGTAGTAGTGTCGACTTACCACATGAAGCTGAAATTTTCTGTCGGGGATCGAGTATGAGAAGCTCGAGGAGATCAAAAGTTGTCGAGAACGTGTTATCAAATCGTGGCGAAATCAAGGAAGGAAAGAAACCAATGTCGAGTGAGAAGAGGCCGAGAGGAAGTGATCTCAAACCACACGGACAGCTAATGGAGATCCAAATCGGAGAAAGGGAAGATCAAACTACCAAAGTCGGGAGGGAGCTGGAAGACGAGTTGCGAAAACAGTTGGTGGAGTTGTTGAAAGAATTCAGGGACATATTTTCCTTCTCCTCTGAGGAGTTGACAGGAATCGACTCGGAAGTCATGGAACACAAACTCAATGTCAACCCCCTCAGAAAGCCTGTGAAGCAGCGACTCAGGCATCATAGAGCTTAAATCGACAAAGCAATTGAAGTCGAGGTGGACAAGTTGCTGAAAGCTAAACATATCAAAGAAATCCAATTCCCCGAATGGATATCCAACACAGTGATGGTGAGGAAAGCATTACACAAATGGCGCATATGCATCAACTTCTGCGACTTGAACCTGGCATGCCGAAAAGATCATTATCCCTTACCGAGAATTGATCAGCTAGTCGACTCTACGGCTAGCTGCGAGTTGCTAAGTATGATGGATGCATCCCAAGGGTATCATCAAATTTCTTTGGCCCCCGAGGACCAAAGTAAGGTGAGCTTCGTGACGAGTAAAGAGACATATTCTTATGTCGTCATGCCCTTTGGACTCAAGAATGCAGGGGCGACTTACCAAAGATTGATGGATCGTATGTTCAAACCTCAGATTGATCGAAATATGGAAGTATACGTTGACGACATCCTGGTGAAGAGCAAATCCTCGACTTCACACCTAGACAATTTAAGGGAAACATTCAAAACCCTTAGAGCATTTGGGATGAAGTTGAATCCGAGCAAGTGTGCCTTTGGAGTAAGGGCCTGATGATTCCTGGTTATGTTGTCATAGAACGAGGGATCGAGGTAAACAAAGACAAGGTGAAGGCCATACTCGACATGGCGCCACCCAGAAACATAAGAGAAGTACAAGTCCTGACGGGAAGGATTGCAGGTCTGAGCAGGTTCATTGCTCGAGCGGCTGAGAAGAGCTTTCCTTTCTTCAAACTACTGAAGAAAAAGATGACTTTCCTGTGGAGTGACGAGGCACAAATGACATTTGAAAATTTGAAGGAGTTCCTGAGCGAGTTGCCCTTGCTGATTAAACCCGAGCCTGGTGACGAGTTAGTGTTGTACATCTCGGTTGGAGTAGTCTCTCTGAGTTCAGTGTTGCTGCGAGAGGAGTGAGGTTCCCCGCGGCCGATTTATTACACTAGTCGAGTACTCCAGGGTGCAGAGACGAGATATTCCGAAGTCGAGAAAGCTGTTTTGACGCTAGTGATAATGGCTAGAAAATTGAGGCCATATTTTCTAAACCATACAATAATGGTGAGAACAAACTTCCAACTTGAAGAAACCTTGGGTCGACTACTGTTTCAGGCCGACTCATGAAATGGGCAGTCGAGTTAAGCGAATATCCCATCAAGTATGAGCCCAGACGAGCCATAAAAGCTCAAGCTTTGGCAGATTTCATCCAGTAATGCACTAAGGGGGAAGAAAAGAAGGGGATGATGCACGTCGACGGGTCCTCTACAGCCAAAGGATTTGGATTGGGAGTCGTCTTCGTATCTCCTGAGGGCGAGCAGCTCGACTTTGCCATCAGAATGGGGTTAAAAGCCTCGAACAATAAAACAAAATATGAAGCACTTATCAAAGGAATTCAACTTGCTATTAGTGGTGGAGCAACTGAGGTCGTAGCACATTCTGATTCACAGTTCGTCGTGGGGTAAGTGTTGGGAAATTGTGAAATCAAGGAGGAACGGGTGTTAAAATATGTCGAGGAAATTCAAAGCCTCGTGTAAAGTTTGGAGAAATTTGATTTAACACAAGTCCCATGAGAGGAAAACAAACGAGCCGACTGGTTGGCGAGAATCGCAAGCTCAAATGAAGGAAGGATGGGCAATCGCATTACAACCATGCACTTAGAAGGAAGTGTCCTAGGCGAAACAATTGAAGTCGACGAGAAAGACGATTGGAGGACGATGATTTGTGGACTCTTGCAGGGTCGAGTACCTGCAGGAGACAAACACGAGGCGGAAAAAGTTGCTCGATACCTAAGTAAATATTTTGTGTTCGATGGAATCTTGTACAAGAAATCGTTGGTCGGGTCCCATCTGCAATGTGTTTCCAAGGAAGAAAGAATTCATGTTCTAAGAGAATACATAAAAGATGTTGTGGAGCACACGTAAGATCTTGAGCCCTAACTGGAAAAGCCTTGCGAGCAGGCTACTATTGGCCTAAGATTCGAACAATGGCGGAACAGTTGGTCCAGAAATGCGAAAAATGCCAGCGCCATGGGCAAATTACTCATATCCCAGCCGAATACATGACGACAATCAACTCTCCAATCCCCTTTGCTCAGTGGGGAATCGACTTGGTGGGCCCGTTGCTGATGGGAACGGGGCAAAGGAAGTTCTTAGTGGTCGTAGTCGACTACTTCAGCAAGTGGGTCGAGGCGGAACCCGTGGCGCGAATCACTGAGGAGAAGATGATACAATTCTTTTTCAATAACATCTGCTGTCGATTTGGAGTCCCGATTGTGCTGATCTCAGATAACGGAACTTAATTATTGGGGAAACAAATTCAAGCATGGTGCCTCGACATGGGGATCAAACAACGATTTGCTTCAGTTTCACACCCTCAGGCGAACGGTCAAGTCGAGGTAACTAATAGAACTATTCTCCAAGGGCTGAAGAAGAGATTGGAGAAGGCCTCAAGGGCCTGGGTTAACGAGTTAACAGCAGTCCCCTGAGCCTATAGGACGACCCCGAGAAGTTCAACAGGTCAATCCCCATTTCACATGGTTTACAGAATGGATGCACTTCTATCAGTAGAAGTCGGCTTGAATTCTCACAGATCGACATTCTACGAAGAAAAGAAAAATGAGGAGATGGTCGAGGAGGCCCTCAACTTAATTGAAGAGGGACGAGAGGAAGCCTTGGTACGATCTGTCGAGTACAAACAAAAGATGCGCGCAGCTTTCGATAAGAAGGTCCGAACCAGACGTTTTCAAGTAGGATATCTCGTCCTCAAACGAGCAAACGCTCCCAAGCATGTCAGGAAGCTCGAACTCGAAGATAGAGAGGGTTGACAACTCCCACGATCCTGGCACGTGATCCACCTCAAACGCTTTTACGCTTAATGCAATGTTCCAAATTCCCTTTTATACTGAACAATGTTCAAATCAAATTCAGTAATGAAATGAATTTCAAGTTTATGCTTCAATTATGTCTCTTTCATTCACACATTGACCTTATTATGATTGACTGAAAAATTTAATTTTTCAAAACGGCTACGAAGTCGACTAACTCTTAGGACTATGAAGTTGTACTCTCGAGTGGAATCTCGAGCAGGCTACGAAGCCTACGACTACGAAGTAGATTTAAACAACTACGAAGTTGTATTCTCAAGTGGAACCTCGAGCAGGCTACGAAGCCTACGACTACGAAGTCGATTTAAACAACTACGAAGTTGTATTCTCGAGTGGAACCTCGAGCAGGCTACGAAGCCTACGACTACGAAGTCGATTTAAACAACTACGAAGTTGTATTCTCGAGTGGAACCTCGAGCAGGCTATGGAGCCTACGACTACGAAGTCGACTAACACAAATACGAAGGTTTACTCTCGAGTGGAATCTCGAGAAAGCTATGAATCTTATAACTACGAAGTTGTCACATTTGAATGAAATCTCATATGCGCTATGCAAACAACTTAAAAGTATCCACACAAAGAATTTCGAGATAGCTATGAAGCTAAGGGCACAACCCGCTAAACGCAACTATGATTATCATCTATGAAGCTGTTAAAACAGTCGCTCGACTTCGACCAGCCCGCAAGAAGGGTTGGAAGAAGACGAGTTGAAAAACTTACGTTTATCAGCTGTGAAGCTGCTAAAATCATTGCTCAACTTAGACCAGCTCGCAAGAAAGGTTAGGAGAGGACGAGTTGAAAAACTTTTGATTATCAGCTATGAAGCTGCTAAAACAGTTGCTCGACTTCGACCAGCTCGCAAGAAGGGTTGGAAGAAGACGAGTTCAAAAACTTACGTTTATCAGCTATGAAGCTGCTAAAATCATTGTTCTACCAGCTCGCAAGAAGGGTTGGGAGAGGACGAATTGAAAAACTTACGTTTATCAGCTATGAAGCTGCTAAAACAGTTGCTCAACTTCGACCAGCTCGCAAGAAGGGTTGGAAGAAGACGAGTTGAAAAACTTACGTTTATCAGCTATGAAGCTGCTAAAATCATTGCTCAACTTCGACCAGCTCACAAGAAGGGTTGGGAGAGGATGAGTTGAAAATCTTTTGATTATCAGCTATGAAGCTGCTAAAACAGTTGCTCGACTTCGACCAGCTCGCAAGAAGGGTTGGAAGAAGGAGAGTTCAAAAACTTACGTTTATCAGCTATGAAGCTGCTAAAATTATTGCTTGACTTCGACCAGCTCGCAAGAAGGGTTGAGAGAGGACAAATTGAAAAACTTACGTTTATCAGCTATGAAGCTGCTAAAATCATTGCTCGACTTTGACCAGCTCGCAAGAAGGGTTGGGAGAAGATGAGTTGAAAAGCTTGCGCTTATCAACTATGAAGCTGCTAAAGCCGTTGCTCGACTTTGACCAGCTCGCAAGAAGGGTTGGGAGAGGATATATGGAAATAACAGCAAGATACGAGCAACATGGCAACTTGAGAAAAGAGAAATCAACAGAAGTACAACAACGCAAATGACGAAAAAAAAAAGAAGATAGCATCATATTGATAATAGAAAATTCATTACATGTCGAGTCGTTCTGGCCTTTACAAATCTCGAAAATAGCCCAAGGACGACTAATACCTTAACAACTATTATAATTTCAAAAAGAAAGCAATGGCACAACCCAAATTAGACAAACACAGCTAAGACTCGGCATCCGACTTCTCAGCAGTGTCGTCCCCACCATCCATCACAGTGGCAGTCTTCTCAGCATCCTCCTCACCTCTCCTCTCAGCATCCCCGTCGACCAGCGGCTCAGTCCCCTGCTACTCGACATCCCCCTCTTCGACCTCCTCCTCATGACTAGCCCCACTTGGCCCGACTAGTGCGGTCGGACCGGCCAAGGGGGTGGGGGGAACCTCGAGTTGCTTGCTTAGGCCAGCTTTGCGAATGGCCCAAGCCTCGAGTCCCGACCACCACGGATAGTCATCCGAAAAAGACTCGTCACCCTCATAACCCTCAGGGTCGGGGAGCATCGCCTTGACTTCCTCACGGTCGAGTTTGCCAGCGAATTCAGACCCCGCCACCATAGCATTCCATGCTGCGAAAGTATGCTCGAAAAATTGGAGGGTGGCGCGGCAGAGCTTGCAAGGAACGTAGGGGAATTGCAGAATGCTCGGACGACCTCTTGGCGATAGGTCTCGAGAAAAATAGCGCCCATAGGGAACTTCAAGAAGGTCCTATGCCCCGTCTCGACGCCATTCTCTCTCTCTCTCTCGACTAGGCACTCATCGCGGGCCTTTTCGAGGTTGCCCTTAAGCTTGTCATTTAAGTGCAGAGCCACGGCTATGTTGGCTTTCAGCTTGTTGACAAGGGCCTTTGAGGCCTCCAAGTCCTCTTTCAGCGCCTCGATTTCTTGGCGCTGAGCCTTGCACTTGTCCTCGAGGGACTTGGTGGAGACAGCGTGAGCCTTACTCCCTTCCTCGAGACAAGGAAGCGCCGCAGCCAGAAAATGCGAGAGAACATTGAAAATGGATGAGAAAAAAGTAAAGAAAAAAAGACTAAGTCGACTAGAAGATAGGGAAAGTACCCGAGAGAGGAATTGGATCGCGTAATTTGAACGCTCATAAAGATTCCCCTCGACGCGATCATTATCGGCCTTTGGGATGAGGGAGTTGAGATACTTAGCCACTTTGTCCGGCTCAGGGTGGTTCCAGAGTCGGGAGGGCATACCAACTGTCACATCCTTGACAGTGACCGGGGACGGGGGAGTCCTCTCGACTGCCTTTCCCTTGCCCTTGTCGACCTTGCGGCGCTTAAGGTCGTCAGGGATCAGGACGACAGCCCGGTCGTCTTGGGCCCTCTTCTGGGAGTTAGAGCCAGACAGCTTATGCTGCTTGGCAGCACTGGGGAGCTCAACCCTAGCCCTTTTAGCGGCAGTCGTCTCGGTTGCCTCCCCTTTCTGACTCGACCCAGACCCGCCTTCAGGTCGAGGCAGAGGAACTATCCACTGGCCAACTTCTCGATCGGCTGCTTTTTCTTTACCTCAAAGAGTTTGAGTGCTTTAACTGAAATGAAACAAGAGACAGTTAGCAGTCAAACAAGAAGCAGTTAACAATCACAATGCGAGTAACCAAGAGACGAAGTTGACTTCATGAAAAGGAAATATCAATAGCTTACAGGGATTGTCGAGACGAGGAAGATCCTCGTAGATGACGATACGGGCGTGGTTGACCAATTCACGGTCCTTAATTAGCCGACGAGCATTGTATGTGTGCTTATTGAGCTCCTTCAACAACATGTCGAACTGATCGGAGTGAGGTTGTTTATTTTGTTTCACTTTGGAAGTAATCCAAGTATTTACATAAGGATACATGCTGATAGCGGGTCGAATGAAGACATACTTCGACTTCCACTCGGTAACATTTGACGAGAGATCGTCGAGAAAAATGACACCGGCGCGATGACCCAAACTATGGGTGCCCTTGACGAGTCGGTAGCCATAATAGTAAAAGAAAAACTCGGGTGAGAAAAAATGAAGTATTATTCAAGAGACGACTATAAAAGCTATGTTGATGCGAATGGCATTTGGAGAAAATTGGTTTATTGGTACATTGTACATATTGCTAATCAGCAAGAGCTCGTCTTGGATAGGAAACGAAGGCCAAAGACGACTTGGTCAATAAAAAAGGTATGACAACCAGGAGGAGGATGGGCAAAATCGTTGTCATGGCCAAGGGCGACCAACTCCCAGTCAGAGGGGAGCCCACTAAATTTTCTAAAGCCCTCGACATCGGCTGCAGAGGCATAAGAGAAAGGATTTAGAACAGCTAACCTAGCCAAAAGGGAAGCTATTGATACAAAATTTTGAGAGTTGAGAAGAGGAGTAATTATTGGTACAGACACAGGACTCGTTCTATATATAGGAATATCTAAGAGCTTAAAAGGAATACCTCGAGGAATGAGGTCGAGACGAGGAGAATTCCCTCGAGAGGGGCTTTTTGAGACCTCAACCAAGCCACCCGACAAAAGTGCTTGGTCGTATTCATTCCAGTCGACGCTAGGAATGGAGGCATGGAAAGAGGAAGAGTTGGGAGATGCAGTAGCCATCCTAAAACCAACTACTTGAACCGAGTCGGACGATTGGAGGCCCCCGTTGATCAGGCGATCAAGCGTATCGGGAGAAGAATGGGAATTGGAAGCTAAAAGGAGAAAAAGAAAAAGAGGTTAGAATTAGTAAAATCATGAATTAAGACTGGTCAAAACAAACAAAGTCGACTTGAGAAAGTCGACAGGGGATAATGCAGAAAAGGGTAATTACTACAAGATAGTCGAGAGACGCGAATAAGTCAAGACGACTCGACTCCTATCAATATCAAAAGAGACAGGGAGATAATGAGTTGTGATACTCAATCAACTCGACAGAAATAAACCTATAAGTCGAGATGAATCAACTCGAGAAGAGAGGAGAAGTCGACTACGTGTGTTAAATCGACTCAGTGTTAGAAACACATTGATAGCGTGTGTAACGCCCCGCCTTAACTTAATTATCAGAGTGCGTTTTAAAGACATCTTTTAAAAATAGTTTAAGAAAATGATTCGGAGCGTTACTAAAAGATTTATTTTATCTTTAAAAATCCGTTACGATCGTTTAAAATTTACAAGCAAAACGGATTAACATAATATACAATCCGACTATGAAATCGGATCAAAACTCAAAGTTTGTCAAACAGTGAAATTCAGCGGAACATAGCGTGGCAAAACAAAACATTTAACTTCGATCCATCCGTCAACTTCACAGCTCCGGACCGACTTCGTGACCTGAAAAATTTGATAAAAATGGGGTGTGAGTACCACTGTACTCCGTAGGAACTCATACTAAAGTAAACAGCAATAATAATAGTACATCATGATCAAAAGCATATAAAATAACCGTGAATTTCCTGGTCAACAGTATAAACCGGACCGGGATCCGTGAATCTACCGGCTGCCATGATAATAATGATAATGATGATAAGAATGATTGCCGGAATCCATGTGCACACACTAGTGGTAGATGACGCCACTAGAACTTAGAACGGAATTATGGCAACCTGAACCGGCCAACATCCATTCCAAGCGGAAAAAGATAATTTGACATACCTTGAACATGATATCGTAATTATAATCAATGTAATACCCAGTCTGAGTCCCCACCTGTACTGAAGATATGAAACTGGAAGTGTTGATAGTCGTGAACTGATCAAACTGTAACATAATATAAACATTTACTAAGTACTATGCTCAGATTAATAAATTTAACTGTTAAGATGCTCGACTCGACTTAATATGATATCGGGATATAACGAAAAACATTAAGGGTTCACAAAATATTTTTAAGTCTGGAAATTACACTGATATGCTTAATTGATCTGGTTCGGCTCGGAAAATAATTTAAATTTCAGAATGAGATTCGGACTGAAAATTACGAACCAAAACAGACTCGAACCGCCGGCTAAACTGGCCGGTTCGCTAACTGAATAAACCGGGTCGGCCTGGATCGGACCGGGTTGGACCCGGTTCACACTGGACTGGGTGGTCATGGGCTGGCTGGGCTCGGTCCCGTGCCGGGCCTGCTGGAGCCATGGCACGGCACTGGACACGGGCTAGGGGTGACCGGGCCTCGGCACTAGGCGCTGCTGGCGCGGGCAGTGCGGCTGGCACTGGCCCTGGCACTGGCCGAGCGCGAGGGACACGGAATAGACATGTACCCGGGCTGACTGGGCACTGGGCGTGCGGCTGGCACGACCCAGGTGCGGCTGGCGCGAGGGCTGACGCGACCAGACCTTTCTCGCGCGTCTCGGGTGCGACTGAGGCTTGTCAGGGCGCTGCCGGGCAACCCTTGGGCACGCGGGCGTGCTGTTGGGCACGTCCCGGGCAAACTGACTGCTCGGGCGTGCGGCTGGGCACGTCCCGAGGCCCCTGAACCCTACCCGGGTTCACTGAGGCATGGTATGACACACTCGGGTGCGCTGTTGGCACGACCCGAGGTCACTGCGCGTGGCACAGGCGACTGGCGCGGGGTCGCGCATACATGACCCCGGGACAGCATGGCCGCTAGGTGCGGCGCATGTCCGTGACCGGCCCTTGCCGGCCTTGCGGCTACTTACCTTGATCAAAATGACATCCTTTGACATGATTAACATATTTATATGTACATGAGTCTGAGGGTCATGATAAGAACATGAAAATTGATGTGATTGGCCACGGCGTGCGCGATGGGCGCGTCCGACGGCCCTGAACGTGTACCCTCGACCAAACATGAATTTTTCTCGTGCAACATGAGTTACTGGACCATAATTTATCATTTAAAGGTTGTTGGAACATAAATGTCCCTAACAAAGTTGATCACAATGAAAGATATCCTAGTAGGGTAAGACACGGCCCGTGGACGAGCGCTACGTGCGCGGTCCACTTCCCTTGGCCAATCCGTGAACAAAATGAATACTTATCTCGTGCCATCTTTCAAAACTGAACATAATACATTAAATAAAATCTAATGATGCATGGTTTGCTCGAGAGAAGTCGACTATATAAAGAGATGAATCACTAGGGCTTAAAATGTGCACCCGAGAACATTTTCGATTATTACACGAACTTAGACCTATATTTTGAACTTGGCATGATATATATAACATAATAACAGGGTTAGAATCATATTACCCTTTGGTTGCCCGAAGAAACTTGACAAGTTGTTCATGATGGTTTGGCCCTTTTTCTTCTTCTTGCGCGCGTACGGTAAGTTGAGTTTAAAAGATCTTAATCTTGTTTAGAGTTTGCTTAGGAGAATGCTTAGGTTATGTACTAAAAATATGTCCCAACGTTGGATTTTAATAGCGGTGAAAGAGGGAAAAACGTGAGGTAAAGCTCATGACCAATGAGCTCGTGCCATTTGCCGCGTGCTTAGGGCCTTAGGTGTACTTTTCCTAGCTTAGTCATCACATACTTGGCACAAGAAGGCCACTTGTGCTAAAGATGATAGATATCACGTGATTTTCTCCAATCTTTGGTCCACTTGAGTTCATTAAACATTTAAGCACGCTTAGGGCTCGTTTAGCGCGATTAACCTAGCTTAAGGTGTTTAGGAAAAATTCATGCACTAAGCCGTGCCATGACTAATGTTTAAGAACGTATGATAGTAGAATGATTACTTAGGCTTAAAATGAACATAATTAAGGTACTTAAGGAATCATTAAGTACGATTATGCGCATGATCACGCACGATTAGTGCGAGATTAGCACATTTACCGCTTGATTAAGTACAATTTGATTCGATAATATTTTTATCGGGCGATTGAACATAAATTAACTTATATTTTGGATTCCGAGAATAATATGAACATTACGAAACTAAGTACGTAATTTACATTAGGTAAAAATGGGCTATTACAGCGTGAAGATCTAATGTTAAAGATCAAACTCCCAGAAATTACCAGAAAAAACCAAGAATTTCGAAGAACATGAAGAACACCTCTGAACTTCAAGCATGTAAAAGAAACCCACAAAAATAAGTGGAAACTTGTGGAAAATCGAAGGGTTAATGAACTTACTCATGATGTCTTGACTTGAGAAGTCTTGAAAAAGCCGGAGATGGTCGGAGAACGAACGCCAGTGAAACTAGAGTGAAGAGATTGCCGGAGAAGCTTGAGGGAGTTTGAAGGAGAGAGCAAGGAATTCAAGAGGGCGAAAAAGTGGTTTGCTGAAAAGTTGAGATGCATTTATACACGATAATGATGGATGCTGACCGTTAGATTGACAGGAGATCCGACGGCCCCGATGAAGCACATAATTCGAAGAGTCCACGATTGAGATGACGCGTATCACTTCAGGGTTTTTGAAATTTGAAATTCGAAAAGTTGTCAGAATGTCAGACTTATCCTGAGAGGCAATCATATGGGACTGAGAGGTATCTCAGCCAAATGACGAGATGGGTTACCTACACGACAAGTAAAAATGGATATTACGATTTAAGTCAAATAGATACGACAATCAGCCACCAAATTTACTCTTAAGCATTTGACTGCTTAGAGTAATTTTTTTTTTTTTTTTTTTTTNTTTAAGAGAGGGACTAGATGATATAGCCATATAATGATATACCGCCCAAAGACCCTTTACTCAGACCGTCCACATGTCAACATGATCCTGTCGACATACTGTAACTGACTTCCCAAAATTCGATTCTTCACAGAGCGACCGCGAGAAAAGACGGAATCCATGCAAGTCGACTCTAAGTAGTCGACCTCGAGCAGTCGACTTTCATAGAAGGACCACGAGGATACGCGGAATCCATGCAAGTCGACTCTAAGAAGTTGACCTCACGTAGTCGACTCCCAAAAGTCGACTTCTACTTGAGAAGACCAACAAGAGCGTAGCATACAAGTAAGCAGATGATCCTAAATCGACCTCCCAGTACTCGAGGTCGACTCCTCGCACCTCGAGGCACGAAACACACCAACGACTCAACACACTCGTGATATCCTTTGGAGTTCCTTGTCCTCTAATGAATAAGAAGGAATCTTGTCATGACTCAGCAATGAGGGGAGATGAACCGACCGGTGTAATTTGGACCTTTCAGGTAAACTGACTGGGGCATTTTGGGTACTTCAAGTAAGTGTTTACTCCTATATAAAGGGGGTGAGGTAACCCTAAACCCTAACTTCCATTAATTCACGCACTCCTCTATAGCTGTTGCTGCTCTCTTAGAGCAGCCTTTCTTCATCTCTTTCACATACTGACTTGAGCGTCGGAGGCTCTACGCCAGAAACACTTCCGACGTTGAGTTCTTGCAGGTGTTTGCGGCGGTTTAGCAACGGTTCGAAGGCGATTCAAGCAGATCTGAGCTCAAAACCATTGGTCCTCTTCAGATCCAGAAGTAGACCCATCAATATCTATATCTATATAATGAATCAATCCTTATTGCCATAATTGGAATAATTTTGGATGGGAAATTTTTTCGTCTATATTTTGCATTTAATTAATATTTATTTATTAGCAAATCTTATGCACAAAAAACATAATTAGTTTTTATACACTCAATGACTATTACTCATTAACTAAAAATAGGATTAAATTGAAATTTTGATCATAGATTTATTAGATATATTTTCAATATGATCTTATATTAATTTAATTGTAATATATTGACACAAATTCAAAAAATTATTATGGAAATTGATTCGATTAAATATATTATCATCTATAGTTGTAGGTATTAATGTAATTAATTATATTCATATTAATACCCAATATGGCTCCGATTAATTATATAATCAATAAAATAATAAAGAACGACCCAATAACCGAGGGGCTGAAAGTACATGATATATATATATATATAAACAGGTTTTCAAGATTGATCGCCAAAAAGCCGACCGAATACCCATACATCGAGTCTGTCCTCTGCCGAGCCAAACGGCATTCCGAGTAATCGGATAACACAAATACCATGAAGAAACCGCCTCCGGTAGACGCAGTAATTGCCGACAAGATAGACGTCAATCGACGCCGTCAAAAGTTATATGTGGGCCCTCTGGTCGTCCCCTCTCATTAAATGCTAGTGTACCCACTTGAAAAAAGGGGGATTATATATATATGGAAAAGAGGAGAGAGAAAAGGGGACCATTCATGTTTCTTCCTCCCAACAACTCAAAAAGAGAGGAAAGTTCTCTCAAATAATAAAAAGAAAACACCCATTTAAATCATATTGTTCTTCAATTTCATTCAAGAAATTTGACTTATATTCGACAGTTGGTTGTCCGATCTTCGACATCAACAATTCACTATTTATAAGTACTTAAAATATTTATTAAAATAAACAGAGTAACTATGTTTAAAATCATACTAACTTAATAAATAATTTAAGATATTAATAATAGTTTCTGAAATATAGTCAATTTAACTATAAAAAGGTACATTTCCATTGAATATATCATATGCAGTGATAATACTATTGAAAATTTAAATAATATACTAATAAAAATAAAATTTGATGGTCGGGTGCAATTCAGGATTATAAATTTCACCTTAGAAATATCTATATACATTAAGAAATTATTCAATTTTTAAAAATATATATTTTTTCTTATATACTATTTTATAAATGAAAATAAGCTAATAAAAAAGCAATGTATAATAATTTAAATTATAGCACTTGGTAATTATAGAAATATATAATATATCTAAGTATTCGAATAGATACTATGTAACTCATTATATATGTTGAAAAAATGAATTAAAGAAATAAATATAAATAAAAAATGAACATATAAAAATAAAATATTTAATCATAAAAAATTTGTGTGTTGCATAAGGATTAAAGTTCCTAAAAACTAAAATTTATTTATCACAGCTTTAACTTTAAATCCACTTAATAATTATAACAGAAGATAAATATTATGGGTTAACCGTTGGTCAATTATCAAACAATGTGAAAATTATGAATTGTTAAAAAAATTATAAGACTATGATAAAAGATAATCTAATAAGTACATACAAGTAATTGTATGCAAATATCATATGCTCTTATATATTTATAATATTTTATAAACATATAAATAATAAAATTTATATATTAAATAGTAAAAAACTATGAATATATATATATATAAATAGAAATAGAAATTAACAATAATAGTAAATAAATAAATGTCATATTATTACTGAATAGGATATTTTGGAGAATACAATTCCATATTATCTTAAATAATTTTATAATATTTAAATAAAAAATATGTTTTGTATTATACCCCGTGCATCGCACGGGTATTAACACTAGTGTATTTTTATAAACCTTCTTTCTCGCTTTGTAATGTACTTCATCAAAACTTTACTTTTACCCACAATTCTAAAACTTGAGCGACTAGCGCTTAGAGTTTTTGGGCGGGCCTAAAACTTAAGATAAATATATTATTTTTTATTTATTTTTACTACTTACAAAATAAATACCTCAACTAATAATAAATCTGCATACCTTATAAAGAAAACAATGTAACAAAATAAAGTACTTAATTTAAAAAAATAAAAAAAATTGAAAATTGCCGCTGAGGCTGCCGAGGAGCGCCTAGACCCGCCTGAGCCCGTCTAGGCACCGCCCAGTCTCCTGGCCCGTTGAGCATGCCAAAGAGCGTCTAGGCCCGCCTAGGCGCCGCCTAGATGTCTGACCGATTTTTTCAGTCGATTTGTGCAAACCGGAGGCGTCCGGGCATCGCCTACCGCATAGGCCGATTTTTAGTACAGTGCTTTTACCACTACAATCATAATTCTACAATAATAATTAACCTCATAAATTTACTTTTTAATGGATCGCATTTTTTCACTTTATTTAATAAAAATAATATCAATATTTTTATTCTTATTTAAAAAAGTGCATATATTTATCAATAATATATTTAAATACTTTGTTGATATGCAAAATTGTATCAACGTAAAAATACTATTCGAATTTGTGGGAAAACATCCTCTTTATTCATGTGCATTTTTCTTTGTTTTTATCTCCTCATATTGAGATGAGGGAGAGGGATGAATAGTGAGGGAGGAGAGAAAAAATAACTCTCCCATTACAATAATTGACCCCCCCTTNCCCCCCCCCTTTATAGGTCCTTTCATGAGTGTCTAAAAAATAAGGACTAAAATACTACAATACATTTAATGCTATGTGACAACCGATGGGTCTACTTGTGACGATCGATGGCTTCGATTGACGTCTACTTTATCGGCAATTATCGTAGCTACTGGCAAGGCTTCTTCTTGATATATGTGTCATATGACTACTTCGTGGTCCGTTCGGTTCGCTAATGGTCGGACTCGTCGGCTGGGGACCCGGTCGGCTTTTAGGCGATTGGTCTTGAGAACCTATTTGTATATTTATTTATTATGTATTTTCCACCCCTTGGATATCGGGCAGTTATTTATTATTTTGTTTAGTTTATTTAATCGGAGCCAAATTGGGTATCAACATACTTTTAGTCATATTCCTAAAAATAATACTTTATATAATTGTAAATAGTATATTCAAATAAACTAATATCCTATAAATCATAATTATGAATTTAAATTTATTAATGAAATGGAAAACTAAATTAAAAAATAATATTCTAATGCATAAAATCAAAGGAAGAAAACGTAATTGCAAAATCTATTACTATAAGCCGATTTGTAGCTTATTTCTTTTATTTTTCTTTAACAAAATAATATGATTTCTTTTTATTGACAAAGTGTACAAATAAATACCAAAAAACTATAATTTAATCTACGACTTTCATTACACATTGATTTTTTTTTTTTTCCAAACTTGCTTACTATTGTAATAAATACTAAATACACATCTTAGTAAATAAAATAATATTTATATAAATATTGTTATAAGTATTTAATTTTTTATTTTTATTAAGTGTATGATTATAATTAAAATAATTAAATGTGTGTAAAGTAATATATCTAATTTAATTATATTTTGATATTAAAATAATTTAAAATAAAGAGGATAAAGAAAAGATTTTATATAGAGTAAAATGTAGAGCGAACGGTTGGAGATCAAAATATGAAATTCTTTTTCACGACATTTTTGGGACAATTTATTTGTTTGGAATTTTAATGATATTTAAGGGGGGTGTATTATTTAATTGGGATTTCTAAGGATTTTTTAAAACTTTAGAAATCCTGGTGTATTTAATTTAGATTTGTTAAGATTTTTAAAAGTTTTGGGTATTCAATTGGGATTTTTAAAAGTCTTACAAAATCTTGAGATATTTAATGGAGCCTATTGTATTTCTCAAAAAAGGCAAATGCGATCTCGTTTCCATTATGTAGTCTTCTAAACACTCTGCACTTAACTCCAAAACAGTGAAGAAGCGAACAAAGTAGTCTGGGAATTGTGAATTGTGTGATTGTGCGATGAGGAAAACCGAGTTAAAATTGAAAAACTAAAGCGAACCGTAAATTTCAGTGTTGTGCGGTACTTTTTTATTTTCCATTTTTCTTACTTTTAGTATGAAAAATTTTGGGCATTGCTATTCACCGCCCCCTATTATTAGTTACCTTCCCCCCTGGACGATTTTGCCCTTCTCATTTTCTAAAAAATCTCAAAAGAAAGTGTACCAGGCGATTTCCGGCAAAATGTTGTCTTCATCCGAGGTGCGTTTTTTTTTATGTCCGATCGGCGATCGCGTACGCGACCGGCCGCGTCCGACCGCCGAAACTGGACGGCCCAAATGGCGTCCAGCCGGCCGGTTTGGACACGCCTTACGGTGGTCGCGATCGCCGGCCGGACGGACCGGTCCGTGTACGAACCGGCCGACCAGACGGCCCGCTCGGTGTCCGGCGGTGGTCCGGTCGGAAATATTTTTTATTATTATTATTAAAAATTATTATGTTAGGAGTTAGAAATTATTACGCTATAGATTCGAAATAATTATCTCATAAATTGGACGTTTAATATTATCGTGTTAGGAGTTAGAAATTATTATGTTATACATTAGACTTGATTATGTTATAAATTGGACGTTAGATATTATCGTGTCAGGAGTTACAAATTATTATGTTATACATTAGACTTGATTATGTTATAAATTGGACGTTAGATATTATCGTGTTTGGAGTTAGAATTTATTATGTTACATGTTAGACTTGATTATGTAATAAATTGGACGTTAGATATTATCGCGTTAGGAGTTAGAAATTATTATGCTATAGATTCGAAATAATTATCTCATAAACTGGACATTAGATATTATCATGTTAGGAGTTAGAAATTATTACGTTATTGGGACTGTAGATATTATCGTGTTAGGAGTTAGAAATTATTATGTTACATGTTAGACTTGATTATGTTAAACATTGGACGTTAGATATTATTGTGTTAGGAGTTACAAATTATTATGTTTCATGTTAGAATTAAGCATCTTATATATAAGAATTAGTATATCATATAAATTAGAAAAAATATGTTATAATGTTAGAATTTAGAAATTATTATGTTATAGATTATAATTTAACATGTTTTAAAAATATAAATATTTTACTATATTGCAGGTGTCATTGGAAGATTTTGGAAGAGATGGTATTGATTACAGTGTTGGTTTCGATACAACTACATTATTTTATAGTGATGCAGAGGCTATTGACTCTACAAAAAAAAAAGGCAAATCTGCATGGGCCCACCAGACACTGGGCCTCTAACGATCCAGGTTGCCTCATTTTCAGTCCTAAATCGTTNATATATATATATATATATATATATATATATATATATTTATATATATGGGATGGATCCAATGAGTCCACCTTTTAAAATGTGGACGTGAGACTCAATCTTAGCCACTCATTTTGTCTAGATCAAGAATTTATGTTTATCAATTAAAACATACATTAATTAACTAATAAAAATAATTAGTAGTTGACTCCGGCATTGACCGTTGACTCTGGCGTAGACTGTTGACTTCCGGCGAGAATCGTTGACTTCCGGCGTTGACCGTTGACTTCCGGCGTTAACCCGTTGACCTTAGTATACATCATGTATGAAAGAACAATTAAACACAACTAACCTAGCAACAACAGACAACTAACCTAGCAACTAGACATAACTAACTTAGCAACATCAGATAACTAACCTAGCAACTAGACATAACTAACCTAGCAACATCAGACAACTAACATGGAACTGACCTAGCAACTACATTTAACTAACCTAGCAACAATAGAAAACTAACCTAGCAACAAGAGACAACTAACCTAGCAACTACTTAGAACTAACTTAACAACAAGATAGGGATAGACAGGTGTCGCATTCCCCCTACTTGCTTGTGAGCGACCTTTGGACGAACGGGTCGTGGGATAGGGAGAAGCTTGATAGGGAGTTGGGGTTTGGTGCGGGTT
The DNA here is from genome assembly GCA_008636005.1 of Striga asiatica. Classification (NCBI taxonomy): domain Eukaryota; kingdom Viridiplantae; phylum Streptophyta; class Magnoliopsida; order Lamiales; family Orobanchaceae; genus Striga; species Striga asiatica. The sequence goes on from BKCP01005739.1 coordinate 178,866, forward strand.
TTAGCGAGCAGTTATTAGATCAGATCCAGCAGATCCCTATCTCGGGGGGTGGTTCAGATAGCATGAGGTGGAGACTTACATCATCGGGTGTGTTTACTACTACCTCGGCTTGGGAGCAGATCAGGCTGAGGGATCGGCCTAATCTCCTCTTCCGGGCCATCTGGAGTGACCTTTTCACCCCTACTATTTCGGTGTTCCTTTGGCGCCTCTTCTTGCGCCGGATACCCGTGGATACTGTGCTACACGCGAGGGGGATCTCCTTCCCCTCTCGGTGTGTGTGTTGTTCTGAGACTGGACGCCATGAGATTGAGACCTTTACCCATCTTTTCCTAGAGAGTGAGATTGTGAGGAGAGTGTGGGAGCATTTTGCCACTTGGACACATATATCTCTACCCACCACATACAGTTTCTTTGAGCTTCTGAGTTATTTCTCACAGAGCACACACCTTAGATACGTGGGCTTCCTCATTCCTTGTCTGATCCTTTGGTTCACCTGGACAGAAAGGAATAGTGCGAAGCATAGGGATATTAGTTTTATGCTTTCTCACATTGTTTTGCAGGTAGAGAGACACATTTCACTCTTCATCGCATTGGGCAGGCTCACGGCCCGAGACTGGACAGGCTGCACGCCACCACATCGCTACATGGTGGCCTCACCACCGCCTGTTCGGCACCATCGGCCCAGAGCTGTTGTTTGGCTTCGACCTGACTCTCCGTGGGTCAAGCTGAACACTGATGGCTTCTTTGATCGCCACACTGGAGTTGCCGGAGGAGGAGGCTTGATCTGGGACCATAGCGGCGCCCTCATCACCGCCTTCCACGCGTCCCTTCAGGCCTCCTCGAGCTATGATGCAGAGATTCAGGCATTACAGATCGGCCTTCAGATTGTTGTCCACCTCTATAGCCGCATTTGGATTGAGCTAGACGCTGCGGCTGTCGCCACTCTTTTGACCTCAGGCCACCAGGACTCGTGGCAGATTCAGCACCCGCTTATGCGTATTAGAGCTCTACTACGGTCTGTCCATCACAGGATCACGCACATTTTCCGTGAGGGGAATAGACCTGCCGACTATCTTGCCAACCTTGGCGCCACCATACCAGACACACATACATTCCAGACTGACACTGCTCCACTCCGCCTTCGCACGCTTGTTCGGATGGACCAGCTTGGATATCCATCTTTCCGATTTTACCAGATTAGGTTTTTTCTTTCATTAGTCTTGACATTTACTTCGGGCATCTGTTAGCCCGAAGATCGACTTTGTATTGTAGTTTCTGGTTCTTTTTAGTTTTTCGGTTTTCTTTTTCTTTTGGGTTCTTTTGTTTTTGATTTTGGTTAGTGAGACTCTGTAGACTATTGTAGCTTGTTCGTTGATATTTTGGGCCTCGATTTTGGAGTCCTGATCTATGCACAGGTTAGGGATCCAGCCCAATCCCCCGCCCTTCCGAGGCGTTGTTTGTAAAAAAAAAAAAACTAGCAACTACAGAGAACTAACCTAGTAACTACATAGAACTAACCTAGCAACTACTAACCTAGCAACTACAGACAACTAACCTAGCAACTACAGAGAACTAACCTAGCAACTACAGACAACTAACCTAGCAACTACATAGAACTAACCTAGCAACTACAGAGAACTAACCTAGCAACTACTAACCTAGCAACTATAGACAACTAACCTAGCAACTACATAGAACTAACCTAGCAACTACAGAGAACTTAAGAAAAAAAAAATGCTCTCACTTCTCTCTACATTTCTCTCACTAGAATTTTCCCACTCAATCTCCACCATCATCTTCCCTACCGCCACTGCAACCACCATCGCATAATCGCCACCGGTCGCCGCCGCCGGCGGCCTGCCCCTGGGACACAAAGTGAAGGTCCGATTCTCACAGGCCGAAGCTGACAACCTCGCAGGTAAGTTAGCGAACACACTGGTCTTTAAGTTCACCTATGCTATCCCTCCCCCTCGAGACCTAGCTGCTGGATTAGGAAAATTGGGATTTAAGGGTAGGTTCTCATTTAAGTGGTATAACTTCAATAACCTTCTAGTCTCGTTTAATCTCTCCGAAGATTATAATGAGGCATGGCTTAGGACTTCTATTTCTGTGTGTGGATGCCCAGCTAGGGTATTTAAGTACACTTCCGGGTTCAACCCGAAGACGGAGACGCCGGTCGTCCCCGTGTGGTGCCGCCTCCCCGGTCTTCCACCACATCTGTATGACCGGGATTCCATCACCACACTTGCCAAGTGTGTCGGAAAACCGGTCCGCATTGACGCCCCGACTGCTCTCCAGTCCAGGGCTAATATGGCGCGGTTCTGTGTCGAGATTGATCTTAGAGTGGAGCCTATCCACGAGATTGAGATTGAGCAGGGTTCGGAGACCTTTGCTCAGCGGGTGATCTACGAGAAGATCCCCGCTTTCTGTTCCGCGTGCAGTCATGTTGGTCATATAGCGGCGGACTGCTATATCAGTGGCAATAAGCCACGTCCCGCTCCGCCTCAGCGCCGTCGTATGGCCCAGCCGGGACCCTCTAACAGCCGGAGGGAACCGAAGGGAAAGGGCAAAGGCCCTCTCCAGCCACCCGGGTCCCTAAAGGGGGCCACAGATAAGGGCAAGGCGAAGTTGGACGCCACTGCACAAACTGGGAAGGACGCTCATCTTGACCAGTCTGATAGATTGATCATAGTCGGGCCCAAGGCTAAGGCTACGGGCTTTATTCCCAGAGAGACACTTCAGTCGGCCTTCAAGGCCAAACACTCGTTCTTTGCACCCCTCTCCCCTGAGTCAAAGGATGAGGCTGAGTCCTCCTCTAGGGACCCACACGGTCTCTCGGATCTTGGCCTTTTAGAGGACGACGACCTCCTACACTACAAGAAATCTGCCAAAAAGTGACGAAATTCATGTGACGAAAAAAAAATCGTCACCATATGTTGCCTTATGGTGACGAATTTAAAAAATCGTCATTACATCATCACATACGGCGACGACCACTACATTGGTCATCTTATAATTTATTTTTCGTCACATAATCGTACTTTTCATGACAATACATCTCAATTTGTCACCTATACATCTAAATTTGTCACATTTATACAAAATGTGACAAATTCCATGTGACAAAAAAAATGTCGTCACTGTTGTTGGTATTGGAAATGACGCTTACGATTAATTCGTCATATATAATTATTTATTGTGACGTTACATTATAGTACATCTAAATTCGTCACATTAATACATACTATGACGAAATTCAGTGCGACGAAAAAAAATCGTTGTTTTTGTTTGTATTTAAAATGACGCTTATGAAAATTTCGTCATTATATAATTTTGTTTTGTGACGATAAATTATAATTCAATTAAATTCGTCACAATAATATAAAATCATTGTTTTTTTCTATTTAATATGATGCTTACGAAAAATTCGACATTATATATTTTTTTGTGACGATAAAATACAATTCATTCAAATTCATCACATTAATACATATTATGGCGAAATTCATTATAACGAAAAAAAATTGTTGTCATTTTTTTTTTATTTAAATTGACGCTTACGAGTACTTCGTCATTAAATACTTGTGTCTTGTGACGATACATTACAATACATCTGGATTCGTCAGAGAAATACATATCATGATGAAACTCGCACGTCGTCATTCTTTTTGGCATTTAAAATAACGCTTATGAGTAATTCGTCGTTATATACATATGTCTTGTGACCATTACAATACATCTAAATTAGTCACATTAATACATCTCATGACGAAATTCATTGCGACAAAATAAATGTCGTTGTTAGTTTTGGTATTTACAATGTCGCTTTTGAATAAATCTTCGTTATATAATTTTGTATTGTGACACTACATTACAATACATCTAAATTCGTCACACTAATAAATCTTATGAGGAAATTCAATGCGACAAAATAATTGTCGTACTTTTTATGTATTTAAAATGATGCTTTTCGAAAATTGGTCATTATTGCAATATGCATTGTGACGATACATTAGAATACATCACATGTTGTCACTTTTTTTATCTAACATGACAAATTCCATGATACAACATAAATGTCGTTGTTTTTTGCTTTTAAAGTTATTGATGATTTTGCATAGAACATCTCGCATATTTTTTTTTTATAAAACATAGACTTTTTAATGACAAATTTCTTTCTTTAAATTTTTTTAAAGAACATCCAATTCAACAAAAACTAGTACAAATAACAATTACAGCTAAAATGGTTTTTTGGCCTGTTTCATTACCCCCATTTTTGGTTTCAGTCCTCCAAAATGTCCATTTTTTTAGCCCGTTAAGTGCAAAAAAAATAGAAAAACAGTTATGTGACCGCCTACACACGGTGATCCTTACCTGAAGGTTGAGCTGAAATTTTATTTATTTATTTATTTATTTATTTTTCCATAGGTGGCAGCTGATTTACAATCTCATTTCATTTTTTTTTTCTTTTTTTCCTTAGGTGACAGAATTAAAAAGAAAAATTATATTTTCAAGTTGAGGACTTGAACCTCTAACCTCCTACTTAGAAAGAAGGAGGTTTGTCCAATGAACTACAACCACTACTTGTTATGGTCTTAAAATTAATTAAGATTAATATAATAATATAAATACAGTAAGTAATAAATAATACAATAAATAAAAATATTTAAAATATATAAATTGAAAAATAAAATAAAATACTCTTCAATTATTAATTTTATTTGCTTTTAGTTAGTAATTAATATATATTTAAAAATATAAAAATCATTACAATAATAAAAAAAGTAAGATAAATAAAATTGAAATAAATAACAATAAAAAATTAATATAAATGAATTTTAAAAACGACAAATAAAAATAAGATAAAATGAAATAAGTTATAATTTACAGCTCAACCTTCATAAAAAAAGGAAGAAAAATTAGATGAAATTACAACTCGGCCTTTTTAGACGCTTAAGGGGCATTATTATCAAAATATCATGAAAAAAATACTTTTTAAAACTTCTAAAATAATCATAGTTATGAAAATTTTCCATCTATGAGTTTCAGGAATTATTTTAAATTTCACATATTTTTTTATTTACAAATAATTATTTTTGGGGCAATTAATCTATAATCATATCCATTAATTTATATTTGTAAATAAAATATAAATTTATATTAGGTGGAAATTGAATACCTAACTGTAATTGTTTTTAACTTAATCTCAAATTATTGACATAATAAAAAATAAAATAAACATCTATTAATATATAATAGCAATACGAAAAAAATATATAAATAGAATGACAATTCCCGCTCAAAATTTCAGATTTTACTATTATTAGTATTTTTGTTAGAAAAAAGGCGGCCACTTTGGAAATTCAAATTCAAATTCAAGATAATTATTATTTGAGAAAGATATTGTGTAAAACTCACTTCCTATAAACATGGCAATTATTTCTTTAAATTCGGATACTTTTTTCCAAAAAAATATATTCATTTGTCAGATTAACGTGCTTAAATATATACCATGATTTGTTTAACCATAATATAATATATAATCATTTAAATGGATAGCATCTTTATTGCACAAAAAAATATATTCTAACAATAAATAGAAACTAACAAATATTAAGGATGGCGTGTATGAGAGCATCTCCAATGCTATAAGTGTGAAAGACCATTATTTTTAACACATGTCAATTAGTGATTGTAATGTTAATCCACATTGGAATAATGTTAAAAGACTAAAAATTTCAATAAAACTAGTATCTCCAATGCATCAATTTGATAAGAAGTTATTTGTATAGGTGGACCAATTAAATAATTCATTGATATAAAAAAAATAAAAAATTAAAACAAATATAAAGTAAATTGATGAGTCATCATGTTTAACATGGTGTTAGATATTAGAAAGTGTGCTCAACATTGTCAACATTAAATGACATCCACCTCATCATGAAAGAGTTTATGACAAGATGCATTGGAGAAAAAAATTGAGACACACTTTCAAAAGTTGATGATATGGATGACTTTTTATAATGTCAAAAGTTGCATTGGAGATGCTCTGATTTATAGTACATAGAATTGTTTTTATTTATTTTACGCAAATGGAAATATATTTCTCACATATAATTAAAAGATATCCTTCATTTTTTTTTATAGTTACTACTATGGGTAATGATTTCATTAAAAGTTTTTTCTTTTTTTTTTCTTTTTCTTTTTTTTTGTAAATCTTATATCCTAGAAATATGGGTAATGATTTCATTAAATTCTATGGGTAAATATGGTCAATAATTAGAAAGAATCTTGAATGCTTCCAAAAAATCCGATCAATCATTTAACAAATAAAATGTTTGATTTTTTTTTTGAAATCTTTCGAAAAAGTCATGCGAACTTAATTATTAAATATTTTTTATTCATATTTATCTGTCTACAAATCTCATATTTTATTATCACAACTAAAAGTTCGTATTTATTTAAAGAATGCTAATTTCGGAAATTAATTTTTGTGTTTTTTTTATTGTTCAACTTAATTGATAATTTTTTTTGTCCATATGTATCTAACTACAAAATTTTATAAAGTTTAGAAAAAATCTCATATTATATGAATTCTTGGTAGCTATTTTTTTGTACAAATTTTAATGCGAATATTAAATATCTCATATTTATTGAATATATATATTTTTTTAAAAAGCATGACGATTCATATAATTATTTTTTCAAATATCATGTGTTAGATGTCTTAGGAACTCTATTGTTGCTTCTCAAGTTTCATATAGAAAAGATGACACAAGATATTGATATACGATGAGAAATAAAATATACAAATATAAACGATGTATAAAGTAATATGTTAGTCGTATATAAAAATTATTTATTCTATTTACATTTCCTTATTTTATTTATTTTTGAATAATCACGTGAATTTGCACGGACCACAATACTAGTGTGTAATAAAATGAGTATACTATAAAAATGACAAAATTTTAGAAAATACAAAATTTAAACAAAATTATGATACCTTAAAAAATATTATAATATGCTGTTGTTGAAATATGGCAATGTCATTATTAAAAGACTATCTTACATATACCATCTATATATAAAAAAAAAGTTTGATTATTTTTTAAATATTAACTATTTCCCTAGAAAAAATCTATTTACTATTTCGGGAAATTAATTTAACAATTTATGGTACATATCAAATAATCACTTATACAAATTGCGGCTCATTATTTAAGAAAGTAATTAAGCCATATTTTAAGTACCTTAACTACTTAACTCATGTGAATTAATTAATATATAATATAAAGTTGACGAATTTATATTTGGTATTGATGGTTGTTTCTATAGGAAATAAATTAATCAATATATAGTATAAAGTGAGCAAATTTATTTAGGTTATTTGGTGACTGTTTTTTGGTAGAAAATTTGTTGAAAACTTAATCAACATACAGTGTACTCTTTCTGTAATGCGCAGACCAATATATTTGTTTTTAGGCGTGAGTTTCAATTTTTCGTATGAAATTCACATAATAAAATTACTTTAACTCCGACAAAATATTATGAACTGATATTTTGATATAATGTGCATGTATCGATTTTTATTTATGTAATTTTGTACAATTTAAATTTTATATAATATTTTTAATAAATTAATATAAGTACAGTGTATTAAATATTGATTTCATGCTTTTAATTTATAAATATTATTTAATAAGAATTTTTAATTTATAATTATTAATGAATATCTCTTACCCGTGCATCGCACGGGATTGGTACTAGTAGTATATACCTCCCCCACAAAGTCTTACTCCTATATAATTTGTGTTTCGACAGTCATCCGAATTCCAAAATCAAAGTGCGCCCAATATTTTTAACAATAATTTCACAAAAAGTTTTAAAAAAATCTCGTATCCAAATGTACCCGCCTTTCGACCCAAATATCCAAAATTTGCCCTAATTTCTTTCAGTCCCAATTCACTTTATTTGCTCAGAAAATTTTCATGTATATCCACTCACCGATTTTTTTCTCTACTACCGAAATCACATTAAATCAAAAGATCGTTATCAATCCCCTTCTCAGCGCCGTATGGAGCGCCGCATCTCCACTATCTTCCAGCGAGCGACCTTCTCAGGTGAGTCACGCCGAACGACCTTCTGCGTACGGGCCGCTCATCATTTTCCCTTAATCTCGCAGCCGACCACTACCTCGCGACCGCCGTCCGAGAGACATCCGCCACGCGAGAGACCTATTCGCCGTCAGCACTATGAATTTGCCGAGCAAGCCCCTGCTATACTCCGCCACGAACCACCCGGTGAACCCCCGCCTGATATCTGCTTTCCACCATTCTGTTTATTCAATAAAAAACTACCAGGTTTCTCTTCTATACTCCGCCTCGGACCACCCGGTGAACCCCCGCCTGATATCTGTTTTCCAGGTTTAATGATTGAATTGTATTTTACATCGCTACATATAATCTTGATTGCTAACGAATCAGAGGCTCTGGCAGGGATTCTCTGTTGGAGAGGTTGATGAAAGAGATCCTGGGGTGTCTATGCCGGGTAAAGCCAGAGTACGTGGACTCAGAAATGGCTGAATGCGGAGCAGGTGGAGAAAAAAATGTGAGTTTTTTTGTAGCTTCCGCCAATAAATTCAATTTGGGTTGTTACTAGTATTATAATATTATTAATTATTTATTGTTTTGGTTATTAATATTTTTTTGGAATTGATTATTTTGGAAATTAGTTTTTCCTTAGGTTTGATTTCTATTTCTATCATCGAGCTGTTACATCATCTTTCCGGCAATGGAGTTTTTGCTGATGTTTTGGGCTGGTAAGATATTGATCGAGGAAGTCTCTTTCTATGTGTTTTGATGGTGTTTTATTGCGCTATAGTCCTAACTTAAACAATTAATGCTAATATTTGGTATACTAATAGTTGTTGGTGTCTTATTGCTATAGTTGCTATGTTTTATTACACTACTCTGAAAGTATTTAGATGATGGAAAATATTTTGGGTATGGCCACATTTTTACTCATAAATATATCGATTTGATGATTTGAGTAGTTGGGCTTTTATTTCTTAGCCTCATCCTGACCATGCTTATAGTTGTTGGAATGTAGGACGATGAAAAAACTGGACTTGTATGTACCCTTGGTGCTTCCATGTCGCTCAACTATATATCTTTTACTGTTTGAAAACGTTTCAACAATAATCATGCATGAAGTGTGAGTCAATGCCTAAAATATGATGTCCATTAGCTATAGTACGTGATTAGAAACTAATCTTATACCACTTGATGTTGGTCTTAGAGAATGCAACAGGCTAGGCTAGTTGAAAGGTGATTCCCTTGTACAATGTAAGGTGCATCTGTACTTTATACTTTATATGTGTAAGAAGTGGCGAAGAAAGTGCCTCAAACCAATATTTGGACCAGTGAGATAACTTGGAGTTAGCTCCAGCATTTTTCCTGATGACTAAAGATATCCTGTAGTAGGCATATTGAAATTTGGCTCAAAGCAGGTTTTTAAGAAACTTGGGTGTCTGACTAAACTATGAGAATAAAATTTATTTTGGGGGAACCTTGGAATTATTATTTTCTTTAGTGCTGCATTTTTCAAGAGTATGTTTATGTTCATGTACTGATAATATTGAGAAAGTATAATGACTTGGTTTATCATTTGTTTTGCAAACTCCAGCTTGATAAGCAGTGTGAGCATGGAACTGTACTGCGCTGATCCGATTCAAGTTCTCAAGGTGTTAGCCTCGGCGGTGGGATAACATACTCCTAATTGGGATGCGTTGGCGGACATAGACGTGGTTGGAGTGCTACTAGAGCTAATGTTGTTCCTCGATTAGTAGAGCGATTAACATCAGAGGCTTTAAATGAAGATATTGAATGTGAGTGATGCACCTAATTTTTTTGTTTATCGAACTTCTGCCCTTAAATTTTGTTGAACTACCCTTTTTCCATGAAGTTGCACCTGATTTCTGTAGATAGAGATGCACATTTCTTAATTAAATTCAAGATGCTTTGGAGTTTGAAAACCACCTTTCATCTCCAGAGCAGGTATTAGGATGGTACAACATTTTTCTATGGAACTCTGGTGGATTTATTGTAAGTTGTAAAGGGTATGATTAATTCGAGTATGGAGATGGGCATGATGGTTTTCGTGGCTACCACTAGGAACAAAATCTGACCTCAAATGTTACATGTAAGTAATAAGTTCCATGTTAGTCATGTGCGAAATTACTTAAGTGTCCTACTTCTTCATATTTTAATTACTATACATTAATTTGGAAAGCTTAACACATACAGGTGAGCATTTTTTTTGTGTGGCTGCTTAGATTTAGCAAGAAGGTCCCGAGGCTAGTATTTCGAGGTTGATATCTTCAAGACACTCTATCAGAGATATGTCAACTTAGAAATGCGATATAATGGGATTTGCTATATTTTTTTATGAAAGTACTTAGGCTTTCTTTTTTTTTTTTTTTTTCTTATTTTTGTTTGGAACATTTTGAGATTGTTAGTTCGTTTATTTATGGTTTTTAATTAGCAAACATACTATTATTGTTATTTTTTCTAATTTATCATCTAGAACATAGTACCATCATATTAATTATAATTTTATTAATTAAATGTGCTCAATATGATAAATGCTGCTATGAACGTGTAGTGATGAAATTATCACTGTATTTTTTTTTCATGACATAATTGTTTCAAGTGACGATAGATTTTGTCAATGTATTATATATTTCATGACAAATGAACTTATCACTAAATATCTGTAATTAATGACAATTGTTATATTTATAATATTGACAAATTTTAAATTGTCATCAAAAATATTTTTTTTGTGACAACATGCAATTGTGATGTATTTGTTTGGATTTGTCACCATACAAAATATTAAACTGATGATAAATTTTGTCACTGAATATTTATCTTTTCATGACAACTTATGTTGTCATTATATCTCAAGTTATTGATGACAATCTTTTTTTTCGTAATCATAGAGCTAATAATTTTCTGACAAAAGAATTCGTCACTTTTGTATGTTTTTGGAGACAATAAATATTTCGTCACTATTTCTATTTTTTGTGACAATTTTGTTATTGTCATATTTAACATTTCTTTCTGTGACGATCAATATTTTGTAATTATAAAATAACTCTTTCATGATGAATTATATGAAATATGACGATTTTTATAACGAAAACGCCACAAAGATATTCGTCACTGAAATTTTAAAAATTCGATAAAGTAATAAAATTCGTCACTAAAAAATAATATTTAGATGACAAAGTTAAGTTTTCGTCATTTAAAACTTATGTTATTATGACAAAATAATCATTTAAATGACAAAATTATCATAATAAATGTGACGAAATTATCGTCATGAAAGATTATCAAATAACATGACGATACATATAATCGTAATTAAAAGTGAAACATTTGGTGACAAGTACGAAATTCGTCACCTAGACCTAATATGACGCGGCTACGGTGACGATCTCTGTGACGATAAAATTTCGTCATCAATTTATATTTGTGACAAAAAATGAGGTTTAGATGACGAATTTTATCGTCATGTTTTCTAAAATTTCTTGTAGTGCTAGTAGATGACCTAAAGCAGCCGGACACTTCACCCACTGGCCCAGCCACCCATCCTCTGTCAGTCCTCCCACATAGCCAGGATTGCTCTCTGGAGATGAGGATAGCTCCTGCCACCACTTCCTCGAAAGGGGAATTACTGACTCACCTCCCCTCTGTGGAGATTGGGATTTCCACTGAGCCTATAGCTCTCCAGCTACACTCTGACGGCGAGCTCCCGAGTGCTCGGCCGGATGGAGTCCCTTCACCTTCCCTCTCTGAGCAGGTATGCGGTACTAACCGCGCTCAGCACGACGTCTCGTGCGAGAGTTTTGCCTCCAGTGCTTTTGTGCACCATGACAGACAGGCACCTAGTGTCAGTCTTGGTCAGACTGCTCAGCCTGACGATTCGCAGGCCACGAGCGCTTTCCGAGGGCGTTCCCCCTAGAATACCATACCCACACCGCGCATGACGAGGCGGACTGTCTCCCCAATTCTTCGTCGATCTTCTCTCCATCTACCACCTCCCTCTGGTGGACTGACTCAGCCTCACCACAGGCGGACCCCGTCCGGTGGCTCTTCTGATTGTTGATATGTCTATCACGTCCATTACTTGGAATGGACGGGGACTAGCTAATAGGGCCACTCTCGCTCACCTACGCTCTCTCATTCGTGATCATAGATTGGACTTTGTCGGCTTTATTGAGCCGATGATTCGCGCCCCTGACTTTGACTATCTCTCACGTCGTCTTGGTTTTCATTCGGGCGTGGGTAACATTTCTCAAAAGATCTTTTTCTTCCACTCGCGTGACTACACTTGTCGGGTCCTCCGGGACACCAATCAGGTGCTTCATGTCGAGCTTTCTGCTGCCCATCTCCCTGAGCCCATATTTCACACTTTGGTTTACGCCAAGTGTAATAGAGTTGGGAGATATGATCTGTGGGACACCCTGCGTGAGATTGCTGAGAGTATGGAGGGATTGCCATGGATGGTTAGTGGCGAATTCAACATCTTTCTGCAACTAGATGAGCGTGTGGGTGGCCGCACGGACCGGTCCCGGGAGATGTGGGATTTTGTTCAGACTGTGGCGGACTGTGAGTTGCTAGATGCTGGATGTGAGGGCGAGCCTTTCACGTGGGTTAGGGACGACCTCAAAGAGACGCTCGACCGTGCTTTGATCTCTGAAGCGTGGTCGAAGGTGTTTGCGGTCACGACCGTCACGCACCTCACTCGATTTGGGTCTGACCATTCACCGCTCCTCATTAGGTGTCGCTTCTCGAGCACTCCCCGCCGCGCTTCCTTTAGGTTCCAGAACATGTGGGTTCGCCACCACTCTTTCCATGACACTGTCAGAGATTCCTGGCTTCAACTGACTGGGCTCTTCGGGATGCGCAATCTCGAAGCTAAGCTCGACAGGTTACGGCGTAGGTTAAGACAGTGGAACTGGGATGTTTTTGGAAACCTCCATCAGCGCCTTTCTGCGGCTCAGAGTGCGTACGCGGAGGCTGAACGGGCCTATGACCTGGATCCCACTCCGGAGAATAGGACTGCGATGCACCGCTGCCACGCCGAGTACCAGCTCCGCCTCCTTATGGAGGAGGATTTCTGGAAGCAGAAGGCGGCCGTTCGCTGGGTGGCAGAGGGCGAACAGAATACTAGGTTCTTCCAGGGCTTCGTTAGGCAGAAGCGTGCTAAGTCGTACATCCATAGTATTGAGGCAAATGGATCATCCCTGACCCAGGAGTCTCAGATTCAGGAGTCGGCTGTTGCTCACTTCCAGACCCTCTTCACCTCTGACAGAGGGTCCCTCGTTGCCCCGACCGTCTCTTTCTTCCCTACCATCCCTCCTTCGGTCGACCTTGTCGACCTCTGCGACCTTCCGAGCAGGGAGGAGGTTAGGGATGCTGTTTTTGGGATTGATCCCAACAGCGTTTCTGGCCCCGATGGATTCTCTTCTCTCTTCTATCAAGTCTGCTGGGATATAGTCGAGCCTGATGTTGAGGAGGCGGTATTGGATTTCTTCACCGGTCACCGGATGTCGGATTTGTTCACGGCCACCTCTGTCGTCTTGATTCCTAAAAGACCCAATCCGAGCTCTTGGTCCGACTACAGGCCCATTAGCCTGTGTAACGTGACCAATAAGCTTATTTCGAAAATGCTTAACGGCCGTCTTTCTCCTATTTTCCCCTCCCTCATCTCTCCGAACCAGAGTGGCTTCGTCAAGGATCGGGTCATTAGTGATAACATACTTTTGGCCCAGGAGATGATCCACGATATCTCCCATGCAGACTGGAAGCGGGCACCGAACATTGCGCTGAAGCTAGACATGGCTAAGGCGTATGATAGAGTGGAGTGGCCGTTTCTTAGGGAGGCACTGGCTAGGATGGGATTCCCGGAGCGATGGATCAGCTTTGTAGAGGCGTGTGCGGAGCATTGCACGTTCTCGGTCTTGGTTAATGGCAGCCCCACAGATTTTTTTCCCGCATCTAGAGGCCTTAGACAGGGAGACTCCCTTTCCCCATCTCTCTTTGTCCTTGCGGCGGACTACCTCTCTCGCTGCCTAGACGGCTTTATCCGCGACTATCCTCAGATGACATATAGCACCCGTGGCTATGGTCCCCCCGTCTCGCACCTATCTGATGCGGATGACATCATCATCTTCACTCGTGCGGATGGTGATGGGCTGATCGAGCTTATGCACCTTCTGGTGATGGGCTGATCGAGCTTATGCACCCTTTCCTCCTCCAGCGCGGACAGGTGGGCTCAGCGAGTCCACGAGATCACTGGCTTTGTGCACAATGACCTACCCATTACCTACCTTGGTGCCCCTTTATATAAGGGCAACCTCACGAGAGCGCTCTTTGCGGGCATCAGGCAGAGGATGATCGATAGGATTTCTGGCTGGTCACATAGACATCTTTCTTTCAGTGGTCGGCTTGCTCTGATCAAGAGCACCCTTAGCTCCCTCCCGATTCATTTACTTATGGTCCTCGACCCCCCTAGGTCCACGCTTGACGAGATTAACCAGATCATGGCTCGTTATTTCTGGGGTTATGAGGATGGTTCAGGAAGGGGGAGACGTACCCACTGGGTGAGTTGGGACTCTATCTGTCGCCCTCTCCCTGAGGGTGGCCTTGGCATCCGTCGTCTTAGGGATATTGTTATTGCCTTCTCATACAAGTTGCGGTGGCGCTTCAGGGAAGGAAAGTCGCTTTGGACTCAGTACCTTTGCGGCAAGTACTGCTCTAGACGCGCCAACCACCCTTGTTGGGTGACGGCGGTTGCGCATGATAGACAGTGGCGGCGCCTTACTAGGGTTGGTAGGCGCGCCCAGAATCACATTTTTTGGGTTTTGGGGGATGGCGAGGTTAGTTTTTGGGATGAGTGGTGGTTAGGTGATAGGCCGTTGTCTAGAGATAGGCAGGTTTCGCATTCCCCCCACCTACTTGTGCGCGACCTTTGGTCGGAAGGGTCGTGGGATAGGGGGAAGCTCGATAGAGAGTTGGGCTTCAGGGCGGGTTTTAGTGAGCAGTTATTAGATAGGATCCAGCAGATACCCATCTCGGGGGATGGTTCGCATGGTGTGAGGTGGAGACTTACATCATCGGGTGTGTTTTCAACCACCTCGGCTTGGGAGCAGATCAGGCTGAGAGATCGGCCGAATCTTCTCTTCGGAGCCATCTGGAGCGACCTTTTCACCCCTACCATATCTGTTTTCCTTTGGCGCCTCCTCTTGCGCCGGATACCCGTGGACACTGTGTTACATGCGAGGGGGATCTCCTTCCCCTCCCGATGTGTGTGTTGTTCTGAGACCGGACTTCATGAGACCGAGACCTTTACCCACCTTTTTGTAGAGAGTGAGATTGTGAGGAGAGTGTGGGAGCATTTTGCTACTTGGACTCATATATCCCTACCCTCCACAGACAGTTTTTTTGAGCTCCTGAGTTTTTTCTCACAGAGCACACACTTTAGACACGTGAGCTTCCTCATTCCTTGTCTGATCCTTTGGTTCACCTGGACGGAAAGGAATAGTGCGAAGCATAGGGATATTACTTTCTTGCTTTCTCACATTGTTTTGCAGGTGGAGAGACACATTTCGCTCCTCACAGCATTGGGCAGGCTTTCTGCACGTGACTGGACAGGCTGCACGCTACCGCACCGATACAGGGTGGCTCGGCCCAGAGCTGTTGTTTGGCTTCGACCCGACTCTCTTTGGGTCAAGCTGAACACCGATGGATCTTTCGATCGACATAGCGGTACTGCCGGAGGAGGAGGTGTGATCCGGGACCACAGTGGAGCTCTTATCACGGCCTTCCACACATCCCTTCAGGCCTCCTCGAGCTACGATGCAGAGATACAGGCATTACAGATTGGCCTTCAGATTGCTGCCGACCTCTCTAGTCATATTTGGATTGAGCTGGACGCTGCGGCTGTCGTCACCCTCCTGACATCGAGTCATCATGGCTCGTGGCAGATTCAGCACCCACTTATGTGCATTAGAGATCTACTTCGGTCTGTCCATTACAGGATCACACATATCTTCCGTGAGGGGAACAGACCTGCTGATTACCTTGCCAGCCTTGGCGCTACCATACCAGACACGCACACGTATCAGACCTACACTGCTCCACTCCGCCTTCGCACGCTAGTTCGGATGGATCAGCTGGGATATCCATCGTTTCGATTCCAGTAGATTAGGTTTTGGTTTTGTTTTCTTAGACCATCCATTTATCCCGGGCACCTGTTAGCCCGATGACAGACCTTGTACTATTTTCATTTTCTGCTCTCGTTTTTGTTTGGATTGTGAGACTATGTTGATTGTTTTGGCCCATTTTAGGGCTATAATCTATATACAGGTTGGGGATCCAGCCTAATCCCCCGCCCCTCGGGGCGTTGTTTGTTTAAAAAAAAAAAAAAAAAAAAAAAAACCTAGCAACTACAGAGCCCTTCACGTGGGTGAGGGACGGACTCAAAGAAAGGTTAGACCGTGTCTTGGTTTCTGAGGCGTGGGCGAAGGTGTTTGCGGTTACGACCGTCACACACCTTACTCGATTCGGGTCTGACCATTCACCCCTTCTCATCCGGTGCCGATTTTCGGGCACCCCCCGCCGCTCTTCATTTAGGTTCCAGAACATGTGGGTTCGCCACCACTCCTTCCACGACACTGTCAGGGATTCCTGGCTTCAGCCGACTGGGCTCTTCGGGATGCGCAATCTCGAGACGAAGCTCAACAGACTGCGGCGTCGGTTGAGACAGTGGAACTGGGATGTTTTTGGAAACCTTCATCAGCGCCTTGCTGCGGTTCAGAGTGCGCACGCGACGGCTGAGCGGGCCTATGACCTAGACCCCACTCCGGAGAATAGGACTGCCATGCACCGCTGCCATGCCGAGTACCAGCTCCGACTCTTTATGAAGGAGGACTTCTGGAAGTAGAAGGCGGCCGTTCGCTGGGTGGCCGAGGGCGAGCGGAATACTAGGTTCTTCCAGGGCTACGTTAGGCAGAAGCGTGCTAAGTCGTACATCCATAGTATTGAGGCTGATGGGTCATCCCTGACCCGGGAGGCTCAGATTCGGGATTCGGCTGTTGCTCACTTCCAGACCCTCTTCACCTCTGACAGAGGTCCCTTGTGGCCACGAACGCTTCTCTTTTCCCCACCATCCCTCCTTCGGTCGATCTCATTGGCCTCTGTGAGCTCCCGAGTAGGGAGGAGGTTAGGGATGCTATATTCGGGATTGATCCCAACAGCGTTTCGGGCCCGGATGGTTTCTCCTCCCTCTTTTATCAGGTCTGCTAGGATCTAGTCGAGACTGACGTCGAGGAGGCGATGTTGGATTTTTTCTCCGGCCACTGGATGTCGGATTCCTTCACGTCTACCTCTGTCGTCTTGATCCCCAAAAGACCCAACCTGAGCTCTTGGTTCGATTACAGGCCCATCAGCCTGTGTAACGTGACCAACAAGCTCATTTCGAAGATCCTTAACGACCGTCTTTCCCGTCTTCTCCCCTCCCTCATCTCTCCGAACCAGAGTGGATTCGTCAAGGATCGGGTCATTAGTGATAACATCCTTTTGGCCCAGGAGATGATCCACGACATCTCCCGTGCGGATTGGAAGCGAGCTTCGAATATCGCGCTGAAGCTAGATATGGCTAATGCGTATGATAGGGTAGAGTATGATAGGGTAGAGTGGCCGTTTCTTAAGGAGGCCCTGGCTAGGATGAGATTTCCTGACCGTTGGATCAGTTTTGTCGAGGCGTGCGTGGAGCACTGCACGTTCTTGGTCCTAGTCAATGGCAGCCCCACCGATTTCTTTCCCTCATCTAGAGGCCTTAGACAGGGCGACCCCCTGTCCCCCTTGTTAGAGTAGGGTACCCGGCGTTCCAATCTAATTGGACGTATTCTACTTGTAAATACAGTTTATTGGAATTATATTATGAATAAGGCATTTCTTTATCTTAAGAGAAAGCATTTATCTTATAATTGCACTTAAGATAAAATCCCTAGATCACTTATGGTTATAAGGTATGGTTGCGCATAGAGATGGTGATCATGGAACATACCTTGAAAGCCGTGATCTTAAATACAGTTCCAAGTCGATGGATGTTTCGAGATGGGATATCGAATAATCCATAAAAGACTTGCACATAGTTTGTATGCTTGTTGGACAAGAATGTTGCATTCCATCAACATTAGCGTAAGACGTAAGTACATTTATGTGGGTGCTTGTTAGAGAACAAGTTCACTGAACATGACCGTATGAAAATTCTTAATGAAGAATTTATTCAGTCGAATAAGAATTTTCATGTTACAATAGTACATGACTAATCCTAAGACTTGAGGCACAATGGTAACTTTGTGCATATTACATTCTACTTTGATTTATCCTTTTGGTAGCTAGCACTATCGTTTAAAGGGATAAGTTGGGTATTATGTTAATATGTATGGAAGTTTGTTAGTGGCCAATAAAGGATTCGACACTTATGAAGATAAGTGAATTTCCTATGTGTTTCATAGTTATTAATCCAAAGTCCTTGGCCAAGGCAGAGATGAATAGTGATTCATAACCGGGTTAATAAACATGAAATAGAATCATAGTTATTAAGTCAATTTGGGTTTCGACAAAATCATACCCAAGACTTAATCGGGAAATTAGATGTCGAAAGGATTTTACATGTATGGAGTTGTAATCGGAATAGGTTTACTCGCTATTCACTTAATACTAGATTCATGCTACTTGCTAGGTGTTACCATGATATGTGGGTTCATAAATTAAAGGGTTAATTCATGAATAAGAGTTAATAAGATTTAACTCAAATTACAAAGTGTTGTAAACCCACTACTAGTATTAAGGTGAACCTAAAAGGTCACACTAATTATGAACAAAGGTAAAGATTGTATTTCTAATGGTTAGAATTAATTGATAAATATCTAATTTGATTAGATATCAATTAAAGGAATATATTAATCAATAAGATTGATTAATTACATTTTGGATATTACTTTAGTAATTAAGGTAATTACTAAATTAATAAAGTTGAATTTTAAAATAGGATTTTAAATTTCAAAAATCCAAAATAATAATAATATGATTATTATAATATTGGGAAAATGATATAATAATAAAGTCTTGAGAAAGATTCTCAAGATTTATTATCCAATTATTATTTATATCTTTAAATATGATTTAAGGATTAAAATAATAAATATGATTATAATAAAATGGTTGTTGATGGTTGTTTGAACTACTTAACATATCTTATTATTTTCAAAGTCAAAAGTTAGTAAATACTATTTAAATAAAATTTGATTTTATTTAATATTACTAAATGTTGATTATTTTATGCTAAAATGTTTAGTATAAATATGTGCAAAATGGTTTTGCATTTAAGTGAAGTTTTTGATCCTAAATTTCTAAGTGTTAGAAAGAGAAGAAAGTGTTCTTCATAAAACTTCAAGAAAGAGTTCTTAAAATTCCCAAATAAAATTCATAAATATTCCTATACAAGAAAACCGAGTCTTTTCTACTAGCGAAGGAAAGTCGTCGGAACCGGGCTTCATAGGGTGGATACGTTTAGAGGGAAGACACTTGGATTCCTCTAGCGAGTAACCTCAAGTCGTTGAAGTTACAACCGGGAACCGATTCCCTCATCCATCATCAATAGTGAAGGAGTTCAAGACATTCGGTAAATATTTTTACTAGTATTTACTTTATAGTAACAAATCAAAATTTGTATATGATGCATGTTTTAAAGATGACGATCAGTTAATTCGCAATTAGTATGTACGGGTGTTGTATTTATACGATAAATACTTACTTTAAAAATTTTAAATTCCGCTGCGTACAGCCCGTACGGTACTATCGAACCCAACAGTGGTATCAGAGCCACGGTTATCGTCTTTAAAACAGATTTTGATTTGTTAAGACTTATGAGATAAGCAATATAATTAATTTTTTATATGATAAAAATATTAATTATAAAATTAAAAATCGTTTTTAAGCCACACGAGTCGTGTGACCTTGTCACACGAGTCGTGTGGCATGAAGAAAAATTTTGATTTTAGCTTCGTGATTTTCACACGAGTCGTGTGACCTTGTCACACGAGTCGTGTGAGCTCACACGAGTCGTGTGACGAGCCACACGAGTCGTGTGAGTCTGGGAAAAATTTTGATTTTCAATTCGTATTTTTCACACGAGTCGTGTGATAAGATCACACGGGTCGTGTGACCCTCACACGAGTCGTGTGACTCATAAATTGATATTTTATGTTCATTTCATTAGATGAATGTTTTAGGGATGATCATGAGCCTCATATTCATTATGTTTGAATGGATGTTTTCATTTTCAATATGATTGAATGAATGAATGGATGTTTAATTATGTTTTCAATATGATTGAAGAAATGTAATTTATCGAGACCTGCGAGTCTCTTGAGATGAAATTTGTAAAATTTTAAATTTTGTATCGTTAGAGATTAGATCAAGGTGGAGACCGTTCGATGACAAAGGCCCACGCATGTGTGGGTAATTTTACAAGTTGTAATCTCGAAGGCCTGTGCTTGTACGGGTAGATAGAATAAATGTAATAGAAGTAGTTCTATTATTTGTTTTATCACGTACATAGGCATAGATCCATTTTGGCTCGAATGGATCGAATAGGCAAGGACATGATCATCCCACCATGCATTAGATGTATGTTAGGTTTATTTACGCTTTCGTTTCATTAGGTGACTGAAATCGGTAAATAAACGTAAAGATGGTAATCGATGAGATCAAGGAACCCAAACGGATTAATTTGATTAATTCCATATCAAATCAATAATGGATAAAAATAAGTTGGAACTTATTAATCCCGGTCTTCCATCAAAAGTAGATGACATGAGATGCTACGATGTTTTATCATTGGCCACGAGTCGTGGGATGATTCTATGTCGAAAGCTGTGAACTCTATTAAATATATTGATATTCGTGAGATGGATTCCTCTTTGTGTTGACCATGAGTCGTGGGACACTCTGGTGGGCCATTATCATGAAAGTTTTGATGGGTTTGATTTGACACCGAGTAATATATACGGTCATAAAATTGAGGTATATAAGGAAAGGTGAGGCAAAACATCTTGAAGGTTGTATAGAGATACAATTGTCAAAAGTTGACTACCGATATAAATGTTCCATGCGTACTCATAAAATTGGGATATGGAATATTTTTATTGGACTTCAAGCCCACTATGAAAATTAGATTTTCATAATTAAAAAGGGGTTTTAATTAAAATAGTGGGAGACATTTAATATTAAAGACCTAATATTAAATGAATATAAATTCCATAGTTTAATTATTTTCTGCTTCGTTTGTTGTTTTTGTAGATCACTCTACTAAAATGGCTAAAAATCCAATTGCAAGTATCCTTGAACAAAACAAATTAACTGAACCCAATAAATGTTATCATTGTGGTAAAACTGGGCATTGGAAGAGGAACTGCAAGAAATATCTTGCAAGCCTGAAAAGTTCAGGTATTTATTTTGTTGAAGTTAACTTATCAGTTAACGAATCTTCTTGGGTATTGGATACCGGCTGTGGCTCACACATTTGCAATAATTTGCAAATTATGGCAAGAAGTAAAAAGCTAGAAAATGATGAAACAATCCTAAGGATGGGCAATGGGGCAAGGGTTGCTGCCAAAGCAATTGGGACTGTTTATCTAGCTTTAAATAATGGTGTAAAAGTTTGTCTTTCAAATTGTTTGTATGTTCCTGATATTATAAGAAACATTATTTCTATTCCAATATTGGATAAGGAAGGTTTTAAGTTTGTCATTGAAAATGGAAGATGTTCTATTTTCAAAGATACAACTTTTATATATTCAGGAAACTTGACAAATGGTTTATATACCATTACACCAGAAAGTCCCATCCTAACCATTCAACAAAATAAAAGGAAATTAGATAATCATAGTTCATTCACAATTTGGCATGCTAGATTAGGTCATATATCTGAAAAGAGGATTCACAAATTGGGACCAAAACTCGACCTTATGGGAGAGGATAGGTTGCCTACATGTGAATCATGTCTTAAAGGTAAAATGACAAAATCACCATTTGTTGGACAAGTGGAGCGAGCTAAAGGTCTGTTGGATTTGATCCATACAGATGTTTGTGGACCACTAAATGTTAGTGCTATGGGGAACTATCACTATTTCATAACCTTTACTGATGATTTTTCACGGTATGGTTATGTATACCTATTAAGGTACAAATCTGAAGTATTTGAAAAGTTCAAAGAATTCAGAAATGAAGTGGAGAAACAAATTGGTCGTAGTATTAAAGTCCTTCGATCGGATCGAGGAGGTGAATACTTGACTAATGAGTTTCTTGATTATTTAAGGGATAATGGGATTATCTCACAGTGGACACCTCCTGGAACTCCACAACTCAATGGGGTTTCAGAAAGGAGAAATCGAACACTGTTAGACATGGTTCGATCAATGATGAGTTCCACTAGTTTACCTCTTTCATTCTGGGGTTATGCCTTAGAAACAGCTGCACATATTTTGAATAGAGTGCCGAGTAAAGCTGTACCCAGCACACCTTATGAGATATGGTGTGGTAAATCACCCTCATACAAATATTTGAAAGTATGGGGTTGTAATGCTTATGTGAAGCAGTTAGTGGGAGGTAAGTTGGATATGAGATCCATCTTATGTAAATTTGTGGGGTATCCAAAAGAATCTATTGGATACTATTTCTATGATCCCTCTGAACAAAAGGTGTTTGTTTCGAGGAATGCTATATTCTTAGAGGAAGAGTTTCTCTCAAAGAATAGTGGAGTCATAGAACTTAATGAAGAACCACAAGAAATTCCACAAAGTACCACAAATAACATACCAGTAGAGACTGGACCATCTGAAACACAACCTCTTCGGAGATCCGAAAGGGTTTCTAGGGCGCCTGAAAGGCTATACCTATTGTCAAAAGACAATGAAGAGGGACTCCTTTTGGATAATGATCCAATAAGCTATGATGAGGCAATGTTGGACATTGACTCAGATAAATGGCAAGAAGCTATGCAATCCGAAATAGATTCCATGTATTCAAACAAAGTATGGACTTTGGTTGATCCACCACAGGGTATTGTACCCATAGGTTGTAAATGGGTTTACAAGCGAAAACGTGGTGTAGATGGAGAAGTAAATACTTTTAAAGCAAGACTGGTTGCTAAAGGTTATACTCAAAAACAAGGTGTTGATTATGAGGAAACTTTTTCACCAGTAGCAATGCTTAAATCTATTCGGATATTGCTAGCCATAGCTGCGTATTATGACTACGAGATATGGCAAATGGATGTGAAAACTGCTTTTCTTAATGGAAATATTAAGGAAGACATTTATATGAAACAACCGCAAGGTTTCATATCCAATGGGAGTGAACAAATGGTTTGTAAACTTCAAAGGTCTATTTATGGACTTAAACAAGCTTCGAGGAGTTGGAATATTCGGTTTGATGAAACGATCAAAACGTTTGATTTTCATAAGAATCCGGATGAACCATGTGTTTATAAGAAGGTTAGTGGGAGTGCAGTTACATTTGTTGTTCTATATGTTGATGACATCCTACTCATTGGGAATGATGTAGGGATGTTGCAGTCAACTAGGACATGGTTGTCAAAACAGTTTTCCATGAAAGACTTGGGAGAAGCATCCTTTATCCTAGGGATAAAAATCTATAGGGATAGATTTAAACGGATGATCGGACTATCCCAGTCGACGTACATAAATAAGGTGCTACAACGGTTTAGCATGGAAGAATCCAAACGAGGATATATTCCAATGAGTCATGGGATTTCTCTTTCTAAGACGATGTCTCCAAAGACACCTGAAGAAAGAGAACGGATGAGTCATATACCTTATGCATCAGCTATTGGTAGCATTATGTATGCAATGTTATGTACAAGACCTGATGTGGCTCATGCACTTAGTGTAACGAGCAGATATCAGTCTAATCCAGGTGAAGAACACTGGAAAGCCGTTAAGATGATTCTTAAGTACTTACGAAGGACTAAGGATATCTTTATGGTATACGGCAATGGAGAACTGAAACTAGAAGGCTTTACTGATTCTGGTTTTCAGTCCGATAAAGACGACTATAAATCCATGTCTGGATACTTATTTACTCTGAATGGAGCAGCAGTTAGTTGGAAAAGTTCCAAACAAGAAACAATTGCTGACTCTACGACAGAGGCTGAATATATTGCTGCATCTGATGCTGCAAAAGAAGCTGTTTGGATAAGGAACTTTATCCAAGGGTTGGGTGTAGTACCATCCGTTGTTGATCCAATAATGATTTATTGTGATAACAATGGGGCTATTGCGCAAGCAAAGGAGCCAAGATCTCATCAAAAATCCAAACACATTATGAGGCGATACCATTTGATTAGAGAAATCATTGGTAGAGGCGATGTCGTGATGGAGCGAGTCGACTCAGCAGAAAATATAGCAGACCCCTTAACTAAACCCTTATCACAGAAAGTGTTCGAAGGACATCTTGAGAAGATGGGTCTTAGATACATGAGTGATTGGAACTAGGGCAAGTGGGAGATTGTTAGAGTAGGGTACCCGGCGTTCCAATCTAATTGGACGTATTCTACTTGTAAATACAGTCTATTGGAATTATATTATGAATAAGGCATTTCTTTATCTTAAGAGAAAGCATTTATCTTATAATTGCACTTAAGATAAAATCCCTAGATCACTTATGGTTATAAGGTATGGTTGCGCATAGAGATGGTGATCATGGAACATACCTTGAAAGCCGTGATCTTAAATACAGTTCCAAGTCGATGGATGTTTCGAGATGGGATATCGAATAATCCATAAAAGACTTGCACATAGTTTGTATGCTTGTTGGACAAGAATGTTGCATTCCATCAACATTAGCGTAAGACGTAAGTACATTTATGTGGGTGCTTGTTAGAGAACAAGTTCACTGAACATGACCGTATGAAAATTCTTAATGAAGAATTTATTCAGTCGAATAAGAATTTTCATGTTACAATAGTACATGACTAATCCTAAGACTTGAGGCACAATGGTAACTTTGTGCATATTACATTCTACTTTGATTTATCCTTTTGGTAGCTAGCACTATCGTTTAAAGGGATAAGTTGGGTATTATGTTAATATGTATGGAAGTTTGTTAGTGGCCAATAAAGGATTCGACACTTATGAAGATAAGTGAATTTCCTATGTGTTTCATAGTTATTAATCCAAAGTCCTTGGCCAAGGCAGAGATGAATAGTGATTCATAACCGGGTTAATAAACATGAAATAGAATCATAGTTATTAAGTCAATTTGGGTTTCGACAAAATCATACCCAAGACTTAATCGGGAAATTAGATGTCGAAAGGATTTTACATGTATGGAGTTGTAATCGGAATAGGTTTACTCGCTATTCACTTAATACTAGATTCATGATACTTGCTAGGTGTTACCATGATATGTGGGTTCATGAATTAAGGGGTTAATTCTTGAATAAGAGTTAATAAGATTTAACTCAAATTACAAAGTGTTGTAAACCCACTACTAGTATTAATAGTGAACCTAAAAGGTCACACTAATTTATGAACAAAGGTAAAGATTGTATTTCTAATGGTTAGAATTAATTGATAAATATCTAATTTGATAGATGTCAATTAAAGGAATATATTAATCAATAAGATTGATTAATTACATTTTGGATATTACTTTAGTAATTAAAGTAATTACTAAATTAATAAAGTTAAATTTTAAAATAGGATTTTAAATTTCAAATCCAAAATAATAATAATATGATTATTATAAGATTGGGAAAATGATATAATAATAAAGTCTTGAGAAAGATTCTCAAGATTTATTATCCAATTATTATTTA
Source organism: Striga asiatica (assembly GCA_008636005.1). NCBI lineage: Eukaryota > Viridiplantae > Streptophyta > Magnoliopsida > Lamiales > Orobanchaceae > Striga > Striga asiatica. Next base: position 204,849 of record BKCP01005739.1, read on the forward strand.
TATCTTTAAATATGATTTAAGGATTAAAATAAGAAATATGATTATAATAAAATGGTTGTTAATGGTTGTTTGAACTACTTAACATATCTTATTATTTTCAAAGTCAATGGTTAGTAAATACTATTTAAATAAAATTTGATTTTATTTAAATATTACTAAATATTGATTATTTTATGCTAAAATGTTTAGTATAAATAGATGCAAAATGTTTGCAAAGATGTGAAGTGATTTTGTGAGAAAACCAAAGAGAGAAGAAAGTGTTCTTCATATATTTCAAGAAAGTGTTCTTGATAATATATATTCCTATACAAGAAAACCGAGACATTTCTACTAGCGAAGAAAGGTCGTCGGAACCGGGCTTCATAGGGTGGATACGATTAGAGGGAAGACATTTGGATTCCTAAAGCGAGTAACCTCAAGCCGTTGAAGTTACAACCGGGAACCGATTCCCACAATCCACATCTTTGTTGAAGGAGTTCAAGACACTCGGTAAATATTTCGTATAAGTATTTACTTTATTATAACAAATCAAAATTTGTATATGATGCATATTTTAAAGATGACGATCTGTTAATTCGCAATTAGTATGTACGGGTGTTGTATTTATACGATAAATACTTACTTTAAAAATTTTAAATTCCGCTGCGTACAGCCCGTACGGTACTAACGAACCCAACACCCCTCCGTTTTCGTTCTTGCGGCGGACTACCTCTCTCGCTGCCTTGACGGTTTCATCCGCGACTTTCCTCATATGACGTATAGCACCCGTGTCTATGGTCCCCCCATCTCTCACCTCTCTTACGCAGATGACATCATCATCTTCACCCAGGCGGATGATGATGGACTGGTCGAGCTCATGCGCCTTTTGGAGCACTATGGCTCGATTACCGATCAGCTGGTCATTGTGCAAAAGAGCACATTCACCCTCTCCTCTTCCAGCGCGGCCAGGTGGGCTCAGTGGGTCCACGACATTACTGGCTTTATGCGTGACGACCTTCCGATTACCTACCTTGGCGTCTCTTTATATAAGGCAAATCTCACGAGAACGCTCTTTGCGGGCGTCAGGTAGAGGATGATCGACAGGATCTCTGGTTGGTCGCACAGACATCTTTCTTTCGGTGGTCGGCTTGCGCTGATCAAGATCACTCTTAGCTCTCTTCCGATTGACTTACTTATGGTCCTCGACCCCCCTAGGTCTACTCTTGACGAGATAGACCAGATTATGGCTCGTTATTTCTAAGGTTACGAGGACGGTTCTGAGAGGGGGAGAAGTACCCACTGGGTGAGTTGGGACTCCATCTGTCGTCCCCTCCTTGAGGGTGGACTTGGCATCCGCCGCCTCAGGGACATTGTTATAGCTTTCTCATACAAGCTGTGGTGGCGCTTTAGAGAAGGAAAGTCACTTTGGGCTTAGTACCTTCGCGGCAAGTACTGCCCTAGACGTGCCAACCACCCTTGTTGGGTGACGGTTGTTGATCATGATAGTAGGCAGTGGCGGCACCTCACTAGGGTTGGTAGGCGCACCCAGGATCACATTTTCTGGGTTCTGGGCGAGGGCCATGTTAGTTTCTGGGATGAGTGGTGGGTAGGTGATAGGCCGTTGTCTAGGGATATGCAGGTGTCGCATTCCCCCTACCTGCTTGTGAGCGACCTCTGGACAGACGGGTCGTGGGATAGGAGGAAGCTTGATAGGGAGTTGGGTTCTGGTGCGGGTTTTAGCGGGCATTTATTAGATCAGATCCAGCAGATCCTTATCTCGGGGGACGGTTCAGATAGCATGAGGTGGAGACTTACATCATCGGGTGTTTTTTCTACTACCTCGGCTTGGGAGCAGATCAGGCTGAGTGATCGGCCTAATCTTCTCTTCGGGGCCATCTGGAGTGACCTTTTCACCCCTACTATTTCGGTGTTCCTTTGGCGCCTCCTCTTGCGCCGGATACCCGTGGATACTGTGCTACACGCGAGGGGGATCTCCTTCCCCTCTCAGTGTTTGTGTTGTTCTGAGACTGGACGCCATGAGACCGAGACCTTTACCCACCTTTTTCTAGAGAGTGAGATTGTGAGGAGAGTGTGGGAGCATTTTGCCACTTGGACACATTAGGGACCCACCACATACAGTTTCTTTGAGCTTCTGAGTTATTTCTCACAGAGCACACACCTTAGACACGTGGGCTTCCTCATTCCTTGTCTGATCCTTTGGTTCACCTGGACAGAAAGGAATAGTGCGAAGCATAGGGATATTACTTTTATGTTTTCTCACATTTTTTTGCAGGTAGAGAGATACATTTCACTCCTCATCGCATTGGGCAGGCTCACGGCCCGAGACTGGACAGGCTGCACGCCACCACATCGCTACATGGTGGCCCCACCACCGCCTGTTCGGCACCCTCGGCCCAGAGCTGTTGTTTGGCTTCGACCTGACTCTCTGTGGGTCAAGCTGAACACTGATGGCTCCTTTGATCGCCACACTGGAGTTGCCGGAGGAGGAGACTTGATCCGGGACCATAGCGGCGCCCTCATCACCGCCTTCCACGCGTCCCTTCAGGCCTCCTCGAGCTATGATGCAGAGATTCAGGCATTACAGATCGGGCTTCAGATTGTTGTCCACCTCTCTAGCCACATTTGGATCGAGCTAGACGCTGCGGCTGTCGCCACCCTTTTGATCTCGGGCCACCAGGGCTCGTGGCAGATTCAGCACCCGCTTATGCGTATTAGAGCTCTACTCCGGTCTGTCCATCACAGGATCACGCACATTTTCCGTGAGGGGAACAGACCCGCCGACTATCTTGCCAGCCTTGGCGCCACCATACCAGACACACATACATTCCAGACTGACACTGCTCCACTCCGCTTTCGCACGCTTGTTCGGATGGACATTCCGATTTTAGTAGATTAGGTTTTTCCTTTCATTAGTCTAGACATTTACTTCGGGCATCTGTTAGCCCGAAGATCGACTTTGTATTGTAGTTTCTGGTTCTCTTTTGTTTTTCGGTTTTCTTTTTCTTTTTGGTTTTTGTTTTTGATTTTGGTTAGTGAGACTATGTAGACTATTGTATCTTGTTCGTTGATATTTTGGGCCCCGATTTTGGGGTCCTGATCTATGCAAAGGTTGGGGATCCAGTCCAATCCCCCGTCCTTCCGGGGCGTTGTTTGTTAAAAAAAAAAAAAAAAAAAAAAAAAAAAAANTGGCAGATGCATTAAATAAAACCTATTTAATAAAACCTTCATAAGTTTCCCGCTCATTTTTTCAATTAATGTAGAAACGTTACATTTTACATTAATAAATAAAGTATAATGACAATTTTAAACTAATTTATTATATAATATTACTATTAATACTAATTGATTACTCATAAAAAAATTTATTGCAATTTTTTCCTTTAAAATACTTTTTGTAAAATAAAATTTTTTTTGGTCTTTTTAAGAGATTTTTATCTAATATTATTTAATTGACATGAGTATCATAATTAAACACCTTAAAATCACATAAATAATTGCTATAACAATAATAAAAATAATTATAAAACTTTTTTAACTAATTAATTGTATGGTCCCTCTAAATTACAAAATTATATTGTCATTGAGGAGTAGGCCGATAATACTTTTGTAACAGTACCGATAATTTGTTATTATTAAGTCAAAATATTTAATGTTAAACAACAATAAATACGTAAATTATTTACCTGAGGATCTAGTGCTAGCAAAACGCCCCCCCAGGATGTCGTTGAGGAGCATGCCGTGCAGGAGGAACAGGCTGTACAGGAGGAACAGGCTGTGTAGGACCCGTAGGTTGTGCGGGTCGTGCAAAAGGCTGCCGTGGGAGCTCCCTCTGGGCTATCGACTCATAAAGATATCCCTGCTGACCGTACGGTAATGGTGCGGGGGCTATGAAACTGCCTGCCTGACCAGTAAAATAATATCCCTACTGACCGTACGGCACTGGTGCGGGGGGTATCGAACTACCAGCCTGGCCAGGAAAATAATATCCCTGCTGACCATACAATACTGGTCTGGGGAGTCTCGAACTGCCTGGCTGGCCAACCTGACCCTCAAAATAATATCCCTGCTGATATGATACTGGTGCGGGTCGAACTGCTGGTCTGGCCAGCCTGACCAGTCTGTAACCACCTAGTCTCATCGATTAGTGTCTGCCTGTCCCGACGAACGGACGCATTTACACCCCCACTTCTAGTGTGTCGGAGGCCAGAACCTTCATAATAGTCACCTTTCCACTAGACCGGTAATGACGGCGTTGTCGGTTTGGACTCGACCCATTCGAAACAAGGGCCCAAAACCGGTCCGGTCGATCACCTCCCAAACCGACGGATGCTGATTTGGCAAAACCTTCCATAACTGAGTGTCGTAGCGGCGGTTTATAACTGTGTCGCTATGATATCCAGGTTTATCTTCGAAAACCGCCCGTGATCGGTGGCAGTACTGAAGATATAACAAACTGGGATCCCTCGGACCAGGATGTACACTGTATCGCTGAGGCTGCGGCGACGACGATGATGAAGCCATTATCTACAATTACAAAAAAAATTATATACACAATAAATTATGTATGTATGTACAATTCCAAGAAGAAATAAAATTAGTGGATAAATTGTAATTTTAAATAATAACCAATCAGACGATTATATTTACTCCAATAAACTAAGAAAAAAAACGCAAAACTCTTCATTCAAATCCAAAGGATAACATTACAAATAACAAACCAAATCAAATTTGATTGAGACTAAAATATATTGAGATTTACCATTTTTCTATCTATCAACGAGCATTTTAAAATAAACAAACTCTAATCCACGAAAATTGAATTTGCCCTAATCGAAGACCTAATCGAATTTTTTCCCAGTTCAGCTAAATTGAGCATTTGTACCTATCATTAACATGCATTTAGACCTAATCGAAGCCCTAAATTGACAAAAGCCCCAAATCGATCACCCCAACCCTAAAGATTCCCTTACCCTAATCCACCAAAATTGAAACAACATATATAATTCAAACAACCCTAAATGAACAAATATATATACAAACAACCCAAAAATTGAAACACACATTCAATTTTCGAAAAAACAAAATCAATGAAAAAATTAAAAAAATTGAAAAATTGAAACCATTAATGAATAAACTTACAAGTCAAATGTGACGGCAGCGGAGGTGCGGCGGTAAGCGGTGGCAGCGGGGGCAATCGGAAGAGGCAGGATTTTTTTATTTTTCCGAATTCTCTCTCGCTCTCGCTCTGTTCTCTGTTCGCGTAAGAAAGAAAGGAAGAAGAAGGAAACGGGGTGGTTATATTTAATTCAAAAACGTATTCCGAATATACGTTTTATGTTTGGGATTATTTGTAAAACGTATTCGCGGAATCCGTTTTTCTAATTTAATTATTTGAAAAACGGATTTCCGAAATCCGTTTTATAAATGGAAAAAAAATGGCACGAGATTCCCAGATTCGGGACTCGAACCCGGGTTCGAGTGAGTCCGTTATCTTTGGGGGCGCCTCGTTACCATTGGGCCGCGCTAGGCTATCGCTAAAAGTCTTGCGCAATATTTAATCTTATCCTTCAACATCAAGATTTTTTATAGTATATAGTATTTTTAATATATTGTATAATTGTATATACATATATATTATAACTTAACATATAGTCTATATATTATATCGTATATAGTATATATTATATAGAACATAGTATACAATATATTTTATATAGTATATAGTAGATAGTATATAGTATATAGTATATATTATATAGTATATAGTAGATATTATTTATAGTATATATTATACAGTATATAGTATATATTATATAATATATACAATATGTTATATATGTTATATACTAGTATAGACATATAGTATATATAGACAATTATACAGTATATTAAAAATACTATATAGACTATATGTTAAGTTATAATATATAGTATATATACACTATAGTATATAGTATATAGTATATAGTATATATACTATATACGATATAATATATAGACTATATGTCAAGTTGTAATATATATGTATATACAATTATACAGTATATTAAAAATACTATGTACTATGAAAATCTTGATGTTGAAGGATAAGAATAAATGTTGCGTAAGACATTCAGCGATAGCCTAGCGCGACCCAATGGTAACGAGGCGCCCCCAGAGATAACAGACTCACTCGAACCCGGGTTCGAGTCCCGAATCTGGGAACCTCGTGCCATTTTTTTTCCATTGATAAAACGTATTTCGGAAATCCGTTTTTCGAATAATTAAATTAGAAAAACGGATTCCGCGAATACGTTTTATAAATAATACTTTTGGAAAAACGTATTAAGAAAATACGTTTTCTACTGGGGATGAAAAAAAAAATACAAGTTTTTTCTATTGTAACACCCAAAAAACCTGTTCTAACAATCTAAAACAACAAAACAAATAAAAAATACACAATCTAAACCAAAATACCATCAAAACCAAAATTACAGTAAATACCATCCAAACAATTCCAAACAAATCATCCAAACAAATAAAATAATCCAACCAAATCCAAATGAACTCTCCAAACAAATCCGAATGAACACTAACAAATCTAATTTCCCCACTCATCACGAAGTCTAGACCTGTTGGTGCGAGGATGTGAAGACGGACACTCATCCACAACATGATTTAGATCACCGCATCTAGTGCACTGTCCCCTATCCCTCCTGCGGCGTGACCGACGATCCATTTGCATGCGATATCGTCTCGTTTGCACGCGACCGGGTCCAGGCTTCAAGATCATCCTCTCCCAGTGTGATATCAATTTTCACTCGACCGACGCCCATGTATCTGGATTACCAATCGGAGCAAAACTCCAATCACGAAATTGAGCTACCCAGTTCTCCGTCAAAAAATACTCACTGTACAACAGTTTTGGGTCGGTCTCAACTGAACGACAGACGGCTAACGCATGAGAGCATGGTTTCCGATGCGTCTGCCACTTCCGACAACTACAACGTTTTCGGTTGTAATCTACCTTATACCTGTAATAATTCCCCAGTGATTTATATATATACAATATGAAAAAATTTAATGGACAAACAAAAAAGTTAAAAAAAAAATATACTTACATGTTTTGCCCACTTCCACTCGCCCGTAAACCGGTTTCCACTTCGTACATGGAGCTGTCGGCGTCCCTAACATGGACATTATGAGTGGCGCCTGTCTGCTCCAATTGCAAATATACATTATAGTGCTCCGTAGCAATGGGAGTCCTGCATCTCATGGACTTGTTTTGTTCCTGTTGAAACAAATCCAGAGTTTTATGCAATGTGGCATCTACCAAAGCTCTGCACGGCAGGAACCTAACCCCTTTCAGCACGTTGTTGTAACTCTCCAACATATTCGTTGTCAATGTGCTCCATCTGCGTCCTCCATTATCTTTTAACTGGGTCCACTTCTCCAAAGGAATTCGAAAAAGGTAATTGTGTGCCTCGGGATTCAATGCCAACAGTCGTTGTTCTGCCTCTCGAAACTTTCGCTCCGACAACTGTGAACCCAATTCCTAACACCAAGTCCAAATTTTCTTACTCCTGAAATTAGTCTTCACGTTGCTTCGAAGGTGTCGAAGGCAAATCCGGTGATACGCAGCGGGTTCTTGCCAATCTGTTAATGATTCAATGGCACTGAGTAGGCCCGCATCTCTGTCAGAAAGAACGCAGATACGTCTCTGGAAGACTACATGTTGCCGCAGATTCCTAAGGAAAAATGACCAACTGTCCGTGCTTTCTTCATTGACAAGCGCATACGCGACCGGCAATAACCGCTTATTCGCAGTCTGTGCTACGGCTACAAGCAATTTTCCCTTGTAGGATCCACGCAAATGTGTGCCATCGACGCTAATAACCGGCGGGCACCTTCGTAAAGTCTGAATGGCGGGACCAAACACCCAAAATACAAATTTGAATTGTTTGTCTCGAAGGTGTCGCGCCATTTCTCCACCCTGCCATTCCCACTCTACAACTGTGGAAGGATTCGTTCTTTGAAGAGCGGCAAAATACCTACACATTACAAAACAGTTTCATAATAAATAGATAAACATAGCGAAATACATTAAATAAATATACTATATTTGTAATTAATTTTTGCTTACTGAGGGAGTTCTGCGAAGTTCGATTCCCAAGTGCCATACACACTCTCGATGGCTTTTCTCCTTCCGTGTCATGCTTCTTGTAGCTGACATCCACTTTCCAGCACTGTTTCACATCAGCCTGGATCATGTCGACGTCGTACTCCAATTTCTTTCGAATCTTATTACGAATGAGATTTGAAATCATTTGGGCGGTTACATTTCTGTGGTCATTTCTCTCGACCGGTTGCATACAAGTGTGACTATCAGTCCATTCCGTTAGTTCCCACAATTCATGAACCCGTTTGGACTTAGTCACCCGAGCCTTCCACAGACAAGGCGGATCTTCACTAGATCTGCAGACCACTTTGTATGACTTTTGATTCGAATCATTTATCCGAATCTCCCACAACCTATCGACGTTCCAAGCCATCAGAGCCATTTGGACTTCTTGCTCCGAAAAACTATACCCAAACGTATGGTTTCAATGTCGCCATTCCAGCGTGGAATAGCATACTCATCCTCATCTATCCTGGACGGGTCCCATCTCTCGGTATACGTGCCGACCACCACTAGGAAAGGGGAATTCTTCTTCAATGAACTCGGCTTCACTCTCCTCATTCACCGATTTATCTGATTCGGTTTTTTAGGTCTCGTCTGTGAAATCATCTTCACCGAGTACGAACTCTTCGTCACTTTCTTCCCCGTCCTCATTTGCCCTTTCTCTAATTGGTGAGCTTGTCCCTTCTCCAAAATTACGTAGATGAGAAGTCGACGTGCCCTCATCTATTCCCCCGTAATAAGGAGTAAAATCCTCAAATTGTGTGAGCGGTGTAATTGCTTCCAACGATAAATGCAAATACACAACAGACATAGGAGGAGATAAATAAATCCACTCAAGAGCACTATCGTTATCGAGTCTTCCGGCAGTCCACGAACCATCGCGTTGACGAAACATTAAAGTAATCGCTTGAATTGTCCAACCTTCTCCAAAACGACAATTTTCATTAATCATCTGTACCAATTATTCATATGATATCCTCCCCGTAATAACAAATGAACCATCCGGACTATCCATAAATGAAACGAAATCTCTTAATTGTTCCTTCGCACATCGCCAATACAAATTAACAAAATACGGTCCACAATATGCCATTTGTACCTGTTGCAAAAAATAAACTTTCAATTCTTCCAAATTACAACAACACATAATGTCTAATACAACACCCAAAAAATTCAATTATTCTTTAAATCCATTTTTACTCCAAAAAAAAAATATTCCCAATCGATTAATCCTCCAAAACCATAATACCCATAATTCAACAATAACATACAATTCATCTATATTTCGAATAAATCAAAAACCCTAATTCTAACCCTAACTTCGAAAACCCTAGACCCAACAATAACAAACCCATACACAATTGATAATTTACAAAAAGAAATTCAATCCTCAATTCAACATACACACATAATCGATAAACAATTAACAATTCCCAATTTTCAAACATCACCACATTCAAACATACAATAACAATTACAATCCCCCAACAAGTCTAAACAATACCAAAAATTGAGATAAGCCAATATACCTCGTGCGAATTAATTAACCGGAAATGAGGTTCGTGTTGTTGTTGTCGGTTCGCGTAGGGGTGGCGATTGGATCGAGTTTTTTTTTTTCCGCCTCTGCGCTTCAGAATAGAGGAAAGAATGGATGGATCCCGCAAATGGAGAATGGAGAAGAAGATAATAACATTATTTTATATTTATTTGTAAAACGTATTACCAGAATACGTTTTATAACTATTTAATTGTAAAACGTATTTTCAATATACGTTTTATATTTTTCTTTTTTTTAAAAAAAAATGGTGCGCTTTATAAAAAACGCATTCGTATAAGATTTTCTTTTTTTTAAATTAAAATATACAACGTATTTCCAAAATACATTTTTTGAAACCCTAAAATCAATTTGGGGGTTATATAAAACGTATTTTCGAAACACGGTGTATAAGTATTATTTTTTATTCAATTCCTTTTTCTTTTAAATGGAACTATTTAGTTTTATTTTCCAAATATAATTATAAAACGTATTTCGAGAATATGTTTTTCTAATAAAATTTTATTTGGAAAACGTATTACGGGAATCCGTCCTTTTGATTTTTTTCTACTCCCTTTTTTTTTTGTCCACTTCATTTTTTTCTTTTTGAAATAAATAAACTACTCTAATTTTCTCTTATAAATTATAATCACGAGCCTCGAACACGGAGAACCCGACCCGAGGGGCTATTTCTCCTAGGTCGTTTAAATAAAGCTCCGCAGGCTATCTATGAAAGTCCACAATCGATTATTTATGGCGTGATTGTATATAATTTGTACATTAAATATCTCACTCAAAATTCAAATTTAACTTAACTTTAACTCAACTCTAGTGTCTCCAATATTATTAATATAATTAAATAATATCAACCAATCATTCTTATACGTCACATCAACTTTCATTCACTATTCACCACTCACATAATTTTAACTAACTATCACTTCCAATCATTTTCTCCTACTTTTAAATCAAATCAACTTTAATTATTTTAATTTAAATATTATTTTAATATATCCACTAACAACTAACTATACTATTTTTTTCAAACTTAACTATAATTAAAAAAAAATTAATTTTTTACNAAAAAAATAGATGGACTTCATCAAATCGTCTAAAGAACATCTCAAATAATTTTAGAATTGCTCTAATTTGTTGCCACATGTCATAAACAATTATGACATAGAAAATGTCTTCAAGAATTTATAAATTGTTGAAACCCAATTTGCCACTGGTTAATCAAATAATAAATAAAATAATAAAGTATGACCTAATAATTTTTAATTATATTGGTCATCAATTTCATTCAAGAAATTCGACTCATATATATTTGGTAGGTTGATTGTCCTATTTTTCACATCAACATAAATGTAGAAGTCGTTCTAAACAATATATACTATATATTATATATTTAATCTCTATTCTCTAACTAATTACAATTTAACATATTTTAAATTATAGGGATGCGCTTCGGTGAGAATGGTTCTCAGTGAAAGAAATAAGAATAAATTGTGGTCATTAGATCGGATAATCTAATTGCTTAAAAAAAATCAAAATTATATATTCATTAAGAGTAAGATGGTAATTTTATACATCACACCCAAAGATGTGGACCCCACTCTGCATTAATACCTGCCAACCACTCTCACACACTTACCCGTCTCTCTCACACACTAACTCACATACGCACACCAACACGCACGCTCAGCAACAGACACACACAATTCGCACACACACGCACACAGTCCACAATCACATTCACCACTGCTGTCGGCGGCCCTCCACCATCGCAGCCCTCTCCCCTGCCCGTCGGAATCTTCTCCAGCACCGCTACCACCGCCGCCAGCTCCTCCACCATTACGCTGGAGTCTTCCTGCTGCCGCCACTCCGATGAATCCACCATCGGAATCGACGCCTCTTGCCTCGGCGCGCACAGGCTTCCACCGCCTTCAACGGAAACCTCCCGCCAGAGCTATTCTTCGTCACGTCGGCCTCTTCCTTCCACCAGCGCCAGAGCTCCGACAGCCCTAGCTGTCTACAGCGCCTAGCCGGATAGAGGTGCAGCTCCGGCCGGTCGCTGACGAGTCAGTGATGAAATGGCCATAGGTGCTGCAAAACTGGACCTTCAAATTAATTTGGAGATCTAGAAAAAAATAATGTTATTGCCCATCCACCCACAAGGTTAAAATCATCTAAATTGATAATGCCCCTGCCCCTGTTTTAGTGATGCCACTTAAACAAAACTTCACTTATATAAGTGGAGCTCAATATCCCACTTAAAAGAAAATCTTGATTATATATAGGGAAAATAGGGAAAAATAATAACACGAAGATAAATATAAAATAGAGATTTTGAATTGAAAAAACGGATGGAAATAAATCGGAATGAAATTAGGAAACTGAACGCAAAATATATGAGGGGAAAACACTTCTATATAAATCCGAATTAGGCACAATCAATCAGACGATACCTAATCCTTCCTCACGCACAAATACATACTTTCTATGGATTGTCACGAACCGGTGGATGATTATTGCCATGCACTTCAGGCTGATCATCTCCAAATCCCACCGAATTCGAGTGATTCGGATCAGTTCTTCATAGCCATTGAAGTGGAAGTGACGCAGCCCTCAGTGGAATCAGATTCAGAAGACGACGATGGCGGCGCTCCTCCTGATTTACGAGTTTACCACTTGGAGACGTTGGGATTGTGGGTCCCATGCCCGAGGACGGAGCGCGGGAACTTGCCGGCGTCGGAGATTTCGGGGATGCTGTCGAGGGCCGGAGTGCCTCTGCACAAGCACAAGTACATGACGGGCCAGATATCCTTGCGGGCCGACGAGATTGCCAACGCGGCTCGCAATAAGGGAACACGAGTCCTGCCTATGCAGGTCTTCATCAGCATCGTTGCTTGTTCCTGTTATGGAGAGGCGGTTGTCGATCCATAGCCGATTACTAAATTTTCGAATTCCCTTTTCTTTTTCACTAATTCTTCTTTGTCTACGTTAATTTCGAGGTTTTTTTTTTTTTTTTTTTTNTTGTTCTTGTCATTTTGTGCAGTTTTCCTAGGGATTTGTTGGCTTTGGAAGTGTTATATTAATCAGCATGTTTTGAATGAAAATTATGATGTCCCTGTCGTCCTTTTCCCCGTCTTTGTTGTTCAATTGGATACTCATTCTTGATCTCTCGTGTAATGGCGTTGGTTGATTCTTGGTCTTCAACAATGGAATTTCCTTTGCTAAATGGGTCAAAATAGCCATTCTTCTAAAATTACACATTTTTTTTGCAAACATATATTTTAGGATCAAAATAGCCATTTTCTGAAACTTATACAATTTTTATAGCCTTTTTTTATTTGTAAGGGTATATCTTTTAGCTGATGGAAATGACCCTATTTCATCACAACTTTAACATGATCCAGATTGGAATTTACATATTTTTATATTCAAATCTAATACTTAAGAAACTACTAAGTTAAGTAAACATTTTATAGAAAAATGCTCCCCTAAACATAAGCGGTGGACATATTAACAGGTGTCCACCGTAGGTAGGGGAGCATTTCCGACATTTTATAATATATAGAGGTAAAAAGAGTTTTTCGGTCCCTTATTTAACCGTCATTTTTAATGTGGTCTTGTAAAATGTCCACTTTTGATTAGTCTTAAATTGGGAAAAAATTAAAATTTTTGTCGTCTGACCGTCTAAAATCGGTAAATGTCATCGGGATGCTTACGTGATTTTTTTTATTTAATTTTTATTTATTTTTTCAAATAAATAAGTACATAAAATAAAATAGTATTTTATTGTCCTCTGTCTGATAATATAATTTTTTTTAGAATCATAATGAGACTTACTCTTTTATAATCTAGTAAATTACTGTTGTCGTATGGATTTGTAACAACATGGGGGGAGTTAAGAATTGTGTGTATATATCGAATATTTTGTGTATTTTCTGTAAATAAATCAAGAAAAATTGAAGGGAAATCAAGAAATGAATCTCTGTTTCTTTTCTTAGGAAGAAGGAAAGGAAAAAGTTCAGAGCACCGCCTCTTTTCTTAGGATTAGAGAGAGAAGAAAAAGTAAAGCCCCCTCAGACTTATCTGTCCGATGTCCATCATCGGGTATATATATATATATATATATATATATATATATATATGGATTGGTTCCAATGCATCCACTTATTTAAAGTGAGTACGTGAGACTCATTTTTAACTACAAGATTTGGTACATCATGAGTGGCCAAGATTTACTCTTTTCTTTTTATTATTTTAATTATTTAAATATTATTTTGACCCGTTGACTCCGGCATTGACCGTTAACTTCTGGCGTTGACTTCCGGTGAAATCCGTTGACTTTCGGCATTGACCGTTGACTTCCGGCGTTGACCATGACAACTAACCTTCCAACCAGGTTAGTTCTCTGTAGTTGCTAGGTTAGTTCTATGTAGTTGCTAGGCTAGTTCTTTGTAGTTGCTAGGTTAGTTGTCTGTAGTTGCTAGGTTAGTTCTCTATAGTTGCTAGGTTAGTAGTCGCTAGGTTAGTTCTCTCTAGTTGCTAGGTTAGTTCTCTGTAGTTGCTAGGTTGCTAGGTTAGTTTAATGTAGTTGCTAGGTTAGTTCTCTGTAGTTGCTAGGTTAGTTCTCTGTAGTTGATTTGTTAATTATTTGTGGTTGCTAGGTCAGTTCTCTGTAGTTGCTAGATTAGTTCTCTGTAGTTGCTAAGTTAGTAGTTCCACAATATATATATATATAATATATATATATATATATATATATATATATATATAGGGATGAGTTCCGGTGAGAAAGGTTGTTAACGAGAGAAATAAGAAAACATAATAACCACAGGATTAAACTAATTGGACAGGCCTGATCACGTACCAACGCATAACTAGCCAGGGCAGTTTAGTAACTTAACATCAATTAAGACACTCAATACAACCCTGTTTCCCAAAGCTCGTGAATTAAATTGGGGGAAAAAAACCCAAGGCTCATTATCGAATTTGTGGAAAAAAAATTCCAGATCTCAATCTCGACCTACAATCGATATTATAGCTCCCACGATTGTCCGCGCTGGTAACGATCAATTTATTGTGATTGATCATGCAATCCTTCATACAACCTCCTGGAATCGCTCGTTGAGCTCGTGAGTGGATTATAGTGTTGAAATTCTTCAAGTCGAGCTTCGACTCTATCGCCATCGTCAGAAACAACGATCGTCTCCCGAATTTTGCGACTTCTGATACACAAATTGATTGCTTAATATGGACTCGGCTGACTCACAACCAGGTATGTTTTAATTCTATATATTTTATTTATAAAAAAAATTGATTATGAATCAGATTTCTTGCGCTGCTAACTAAACTGCATAAGTTTTTATTTGGATTATAGTGCCCAAGAATATTCTCGTATATGTGATTACAATATTCTCATGAATATGTACATGTTGATATAAAGTGCATGAAGTATGAAATACAGTGCATGATACTGACTTAAATGTGCACCTTATTTTTTTTCTTTTTTTTTTTTTTTTTTTTTNNNAATATGTGATCAATTTCCATAAAATGCTACAGTAGCAACACCGTCGGGACCATCACAGCACCAACAACTCGTGATAACACCTGGTGGTACTAAATATTGGATTCCCCAGTGTGAAGACTCGATTCGGCCTCGCAAAGGACAGGTTTTTAGAACATTAACTGAGGCCGTTGATTTCTACCGAACATATGCCTCTGCAGTTGGTTTTGACGTTAGACAAAGCACATTGGTAAAAGCGATGGATAAGACCATTCTTTGGAGATATTTGGTGTGCTCGCGTGAAGGGTACAAACACCATTCGAAAACTGGCCAAAGAACACCCAACGAAAGTCGTGTAATAAGACGTAGAGTATCCAACCGGGTTGGATGTAATGCCCGCATTGTGCTTCGTGTTTATGGAGTTGAGGGCTACGTAGTTAGATTTTTCGAGGAAAGGCACAACCATACCATGACCCCGGAAGAGTGCAGAGCACACTTGAAGATCAACAGAACAATGACTGCAGCACATCAAGGCTTTGTTCTCAACTGCATAAAAGCAAATATTGGGCCCACAAAGTCGTACAAGCTGTACAAAGAAGTTGTTGGGGGATATTCGAATATTGGTGCCACCAATGTAGACTTTAAAAACTTCAAAAGAGAACTCCTTGCGTACATTTTAGGAGCCGATGCTCAAATGGTGATAGATAAGTTTTATAAACGGCAGGAGAATAGTTCTGCTTTCTATTTTCAGTACGAACTGGATGATAACGACTGTTTACGGGGTCTTTTCTGGGCTGATCCAATATCGAGGCGAAACTATGGCTCCTTCGGGGATGTTGTGTCCTTTGACGCCACGTATCGCACCAACAGGTAAATGATTTTCATGTGTTCATTTACATTAAAAAAATTGCACAACTACAATATGTTGATGCTAATAATAATTTTTTTTTAAGGTACAATATGGTGTTTGCACCTTTCACCGGGATAGACAACCACAACAAATGCATAACCTTTGCAGCCGCTCTGATATCAAAAGAAGACGTGAATTCGTATGTGTGGGTATTTGAGAACTTCAAGAATGCCATGATTCGAGAGCCAAACTATATAATCACTGACCAAGATCCTTCTATCAGAATCGCCTTCTCCAAGGTATTCACTACTAGTAAACACCGATTTTGCATGTGGCACATTATGAATAAGTTATGTGATAAGGTCGGGCACTCTTTAACTAATGATACCAATTTCAAAAGGAGGTTAAATGAAATTGTTTGGTCTCGTCGTATAGAGCCTGCTGACTTTGAATCCAAATGGGCTGAAATAATGCACGACTATTCATTGGAAACCCATAATTGGTTTATTGATCTGTTTGCTAAGAGAGAGCATTGGATACCGGCATATTTTAGAGATGTAAGTATGAGTGGGCTGATGAGGACCACGTCTAGGTCAGAAAGTGAGAACAATTGGTTTAGTAGCTTCACAAACAATCGCTCTAGTTTGGTCGAGTTCTTATTACATTTTGACAGTGCAATGGATGCGCAACGGAACACGTCAACGAAGCTACAATATGACAGTGAAACGCATACAGCCAAGTTAAAAACGACTCTGTCCATTGAGAAGTCTGCCTTAGATTTGTACACGACAACGATATTCTATCGTGTGCAAACTGAAATATGTGACGCGTGTTACAAATGTCGGGTTATGCAAATTACTGAAAATGATGGTCACACCACATTTATGATCAAAGATAGTGACGATAAAACCTTTACAGTTATTCACGCTGTTGGTCTTAATACGTCACAATGCTCGTGTAAACACTTTGAGATTTATGGATGGTTGTGTCGGCACATCTTTGTTGTTTATAGATACCTGAACATTGAGATTATTCCAACAGCATACATCATGTCGAGGTGGACGAAACTCGCATTTAGTAATCCTATGTTCAGCATAGTCGATAATATCTCCGATCAATGCGCACGACAAGATGAAACTAAGTTGCTGTTTAATAAGTTGTGGTCTGATATTCACGTGTGCATGGGATTGGCTGAGACAAACATGGACCGACTCATTGAGTTCTCCAATATTGTTGGAGAATACAAGAGTAAACTCCTGGCACATCAGAATAGTGATTCGGCAAGTACAGGCGTTGACAAAGCACAGAGGTTTGATTCGTTTGTTGGCATGCCAGCGCCACAATCAGTAAGCATTCACCCTCCGCCACAATCGAAAAACAAAGGTAGTGGAAAAAGAATGAAATCCGACAAGGAGAAATCGATTGTAAACTCACAGAAAAAACGAAGAATTTGCAAGTCATGTGGTGAGAGAGCAGGACACAATACACGGACTTGCCCTAAAAAACTATTACCAAAGGTAAACACGATCCTAATGTAACATTCAATGTGAGCGTGTATATATAAATCTTACATCTATGCTCGTGACAAAATTTTTTTATATATATTATGATTGTTGCAGGACAATTGCTGATTGCCTGAAAGTCGCGTCCAGGCTTTGGAACATTCAGGTATCATTATTCAGTGTTACATGTTGGAATAATGTTAGACAGCCGTTATTTGCACACTCGCACATCTCATTGTATACGATCATCAATTTTGTATAATAATTCGTATAAATCTACAAATGCAGGCACCAAGAGTGCTAGAAAACACAATTGCACGTGGAAGGACGACACCTTTATTTCGTTTATATAACACATTATAGCTTGGTTATTTCCATATTCGATGTCGATCTTTACAAACATTGTTTATGTGTTGTCATCGCAAATATTTGGTTTGAAACATTTCTAAGAGGTACCACGTTGTTATTACACGTGTTATTTTTATTTATCTAATGTCGACATGGTTTCAGGTTGCGTGCACAACAATACACATGAGTTGCACATTACTTATAAACAATATGCACATTATACATATTGTGCAATTATTGTGATGATTTATCTAATATGGACATGGTTTCAGGTTGCATGCACAACAATACACGTGAGTTGCACATTACACATAGACAACATGAAGTGCACATTACACATAAACAGCCTGCACAATAATATTTGCATGTTTTTGTGTTGCGTGCACAATAATACACATGGAGTGCACATTACACATAAACAGCCTGCACATTATACATAACGTGCAATTGTTGTGTTGATACATTTTTCGTCAACACACGTTTTATGTTACTGGGATGTGTATGCGGAAAAAATTTATATGAGCACTATATTGTGTGTATATGTGTGACAGCTTAAAATCGGTAAATAGCACGGACAAAGTACAATAATTAAAAAGAAAAAAAAAAGAGTATTCTCGTACGACGATGACAAATTCAGATATAAGTGATACTCAACTCGTGTTGCACACTAATATATATTACGTTGCACGATACACATACCGTAATTGCACTCAACATCGATATAATATACTACAAACAAAATTGCTAATGTCGATGCCCACGCATGACTATCACATCCCAGTATATTACAACTATAGTGAAATAATATAATAAATTCAATAACTGCATTGGTCGTGTAGTGCACAACAATGACATCTACAATGCACAATACATGTAAACCACTTGCACAATATAAATTATATGGATGTCCCAACAACCAGCATCAACATTCACCTGTTTTTTTTTTTCCTTAGATTTCCATACCATAAACTGAAATCAGGTTCCAAAACATTCACAAAAAAAAATAAAAAAAAATGATAACAATAATAATGTCACAGCAATCCAAAATCCATAGCATGTCATCAAAACAGGAAACATTAAAAATGTTCATCAGCCCAATTGTCGAGTAGATACTAATATAAGTACTAAGTCCAAAGGTCAACAGCATACGCAATTCAACAATGCACAGTAACCGATGAAATATGCTACTTCTTTGCCATAAGCGATGAATGGAATTTATTTGATGCGGTGAGATTGATTTCCTTTAGCTTGTTGTTAGGAGCACAAGCTATGACACAGCTATAGCGCTTCCTCATGAGCTTCAATTGTTCTTTATCACCCCTCTTCAACTGATGATTCCATCCTTTAGCGACGACACCTTTGAACGTCTCCATGTGGCGCATTGTGAACAATCCAATGTCTGCCTCGTCAACCCCTTCTGTCCATGCTACGTTGATGACGTCGGGAACGGCTAGCCCAACCAGTTTGGAATTCTTCACTAACTTTCTCTCGCCTAGGTACTTCGAGAGTGATTGTCGCTGTATTAAATCAAACCATAATAAAAATAAATAAATACGACACATACAATCATGTGTTATGTGTACATACAACAAGGGCATATTAAAATGTTACCAATAGAAGAGCACGTGGCATGATGGCTCTCTTAACCGCAGCATCCTTACATTTACTGGCACTGTCTATTATCGTGAACTTTTGGTGATCTGGCACCACACAAAACAATCCCGAAAATGTCCCATACGATACCGGAAATAAAAACTGCAAAGTAGAAATATGTAGATCATTGCTTATGAAATATTACCGTAGACCGGGCAGTCGAGCTGCTTGTCTCCTTTATAAGTATGAGAAAAAAAAAATGAAAGCTAAAAAATAATAACACGTCAACACAAACACGTGCTGACAAAAAGGACACTGACCACCGTAATCTGCTTCAATTCGTAATCGGACAATCGTGCAACTTCTGAATCTAGCAACTGAGCGAACTTTTTATAGCTTGCCTCCTTCTTTCGTTTGCCATCAAAAAACAACTAAACATCACAACGCCAAAAAATATAAATTACATACTCGATAAAACGATACACATTCGCATACACGCATTTTATAATAAAATTAAACATAAAAAAACCCCATATAATAAGAGGACATACCTCATCACACAGGGACGTAGACGCAAAAAAGCATGATGGTGCACCACGACTCTTAAGATTTTCATTGTAATTCAGGATGACTGACCACAAATCCAAAAGTTCCTTTGTAATCGGAGTGTTTGGCATCAAACATGACACCACAGACTTCCGTGCGGAATACTCAGTTGATTGGAATATAACAATGTTGTTGTGCGCGTCCATGACAATTCATACAAGTAGATTACAAATGTTATTCAAATGTAACAAATTGTATTGTTAAGCATTTAAGTACATCAAACGCGTGACTCAACAATAACGAGATAAAATAATTTTACCTGTCGTTAACACCATTTCTCAGAACCCAGCTAGCAATCATATCTTCTTGTCCATCAAGCTTCTTAATGACATTTATCACCCTCTCTTTAAATGGAGATTTGATTACACTGGACGCTATGACACGTCTTTTCGGCCTCGGAGACCTACGTGCATCATCGACACAAGCGGTGTCGACAACTTTATCTGAATATAAAAAAGACAAAACCAGCAAAAGAATAATCAAAACACATGCATCATTCACATGACTACATAAACAATGTCAGGTATTACCCGTATACTTGTAGGTAATGTAGTTATAGAATATGTGGTTTGCATTCCCAATTCTTTACCAACAGCCAATTTGCCAGACGAACCATCGACAGCTTTGTGTATGAACATGTAAACTGATTACTATAATGCATCTAATTTGTGCACACAAGCACGAAACATATAAATTGTTGTACGTAATGTTAATATCACATACCTAATTGAGCATCTACTACAGTAGACGTACCAGCCACATGGTGATCTCCCTTTAGTATAGGAGTCACGTCTTCCCCGCTCGTATGCTGCGGTGGTTCATCGGCAACATCATCATCTGACAAGCCCAAACTGTAGCTAGGATATTCAGTTTGCGTCCTCTTGAAACGATCTCGTTCCTCAACTGCCCTCATAATGTCATCTATAGCTGCTAATGTTTGAGGATCATTCCAAAATGCGTCGTCCGCTAGCTATGACACAACTCCAGTGGGATTATCCTTCAATGCCTCACGCTTTTTCGCAGAAACATTGCAACACGGTTGACTTGACGAATCTCCCTTGGGCACTTCATGGTACACACCAAGAAGCTTCTGTGCCGCGTCTTGCATTTTAGTAAAGTTGTCATCGTCCAATAAAACCCGTGGTGCCTTTTCTACCAGCTGCAATATCTCGATGCCGGTTGTAGCCAGAAGCCGAGTTTTAGACGCAAACTCCTGGACATAAGCCTGTGGATAAAAAATGCACATTTATATGCATCATAATGCACACATTTACATCGTGTAATGCACAATATATAATGGCAAGCCTAAAAACCTAAAGGAAGAAAAGAAGTGGTTTTTTTTTTTTTTTTTTTTTTAACGACCAGTATACTGTAAGAATCACAAACATTGTCAACAGATTATACAAAAAGATACAAATACTAAGACCAACACGGGACATTATCAAGTGTCACGGATATTTTCACAAATGGACAACCAATATGCACCTAAGTGTTCATAATAAAGCACTTTAACAATTCAAAGTGCACATCCCATACAACAACTATTTTTCTCGAATGTCATGACTATTATCAAACATTATATAGTAAAGTACATACTTGTACACTGTGTCCTTCCATAACCCCGGTAATATCCTCGTTGGATGCAAGTACAACAGTATCCGACTGACGGCTATCATCAACCACACACATTTCTTTATCAATAAAGCCTCTTCCGAATGCACCCGATCTAATCTCATCACGCTCTCTAACTCTTAACAGCTCATTGTTCCACAATTTAAATGTCGGGAAAACTCGTGCAGCCAATCGCACGGACTATACTACCCTGTCCACGTAGAACAACTGTGGAAGATAGAAAACAAGAAAGAAAAAAATGAAAAGATATATGCATGATTAAATATCATCAACAATTATATCACGTATATACAAAGTAGCAATAAAAATAAAACTAAAAAATCACATAGGAAACAAAGATTTTAGTGACTGACCGTCAAGAACAGTAATGGCCCGGTGAACTTCTGTTTACCATTAGCATCCCACGATCTCTTGGAGTCCACCAAGCATCGAATCATGTATGAACACCAGTTCATATTGCCGACATTGGATAAATCATCAAGCATGTGCACTACACGGGAGTTTGCCATTCCATTTAAGCAACTCTCAAACAAACATGTGACCATAAGCACAACAAAGTGGCGCTTGAACCAATCATCCCCATCCACACACTCATTAATCTTCTCCAAAACCTTCGATGCTGTAATGTTTGACGGTCGTCTAACATTGAACAACGCAATCCACTCGTCCAACAATGCAGATGTAGCTCTCTTCTTCTTGTTCTGGATTTCGATAACTCCACGAGGTAGCCCGAGTGCGACATACACATCATCCTCCTTGACATGTACCTTCTCACCGCCATATAATTGCAACTTTCGGTCCATGTGGTTGAAGCTATCTACTAGCCAGAACCCCATTTTAGATGGCGTTGCTGTTATGCCCAATTCCAACAAACGACCCAGCCCCATTTCACGAACAGCCTGCTTCTTCGCATTTGACAGATTAGTTATTGCCTTCACAAAAATAGATGCTGAAGACCTCGTATTTAACCTAGGAAACGTGTCATCCTCATCTCTATCGATATCAGTATCGGAACCCACATCATCCCCCTCATATTCTTCTACATTGTCATTACCAACCAGTTCAATCTTGCCCTTATCTGAAAATTAACATACATTTATGACTTACACAACTATAAGACAAAAATTTTTAGGTATATACATATAATTACAGGAGCATGTAACATAACACGTATACCATGCTGAGTGTCTGTGATCTCGTTCAGACGAGGCTGAGGGACATCGCCACCCAAACCATCACTCAAGGGATGGCTCGCTTTCCGTGAGGGCACTTTTGTACTCTTCACGCCATCACCATCAGGGTCCGTTTCCTCCCGATGTCTCTTACCCCCTAGATCTACATACAACACAACGATTTGTAGCACGAGCACATAATAAGTATAACATTAGAAAAAGGTAAACTACATTTAACAGAATAAACACGAATATATATGTGTTAACCATGAATGCGAATACAACACGGATATACTCCTTATGCATACATACAGGACATAACTTAAAGTACACAACACAAATATAAATACAAAGCCAACACCAACGCACAACATTTATTATTACCTTCTGGCACGTTATCACTCGTAGGTGTGCCGCTCTGTTGCAGTAACGCCAAGCTCGTACGACTTCGGGTAACTAACAAAGACGCGAAAATCAAGAAACAAATAAATGTGTAAAATCACTAACATCCCATACTACTAGGCTACCATTTGATAACAGTACATCATCATATTAGTATTTAAATTACATACATACACGTACCTTTACAATCACTTATAGGCTGATCGGATGTGGCTGTAGCAACACCACNAAAACAAAAAAAAAAGAAAGAAAAAAAGAAAGGACGAAAGAAGAAAAAGAAGAAGAAACAATGAAATAACCTTGGAATCATGACATACACACAGAAATATTAACGGCAAAAAATTAACACAATTGTTACAATATACATGGATCTGGATATTACCTCCTTCCAGATCGGCTTTTTCATCGGCATTGTCAGTCATCTTACATGTATTACCTATACAGAAACATTGGTCTTAAACAATGTTCCTTAAAAACACAACAAACTATTGAACAGAAATACACAAACTCTAACACCAAACAGAAGGCATACTATATCTATAATTTTTTTATTTTTTTTTTGTTTAATTCAAAACGATTTCCACAATGAAGCGAGTAATGTCGAGCTTGAAAATTGACCATCACATACAAATGTGAAGATAATATTACCGGTCTTCTTCGATATCGGAGATTTTCCCATGCTGAAAGTTCACGATCCCGTTAACCTTAAAAATTGGGGAAAAAAAAAAAGACAATCTCGTATGTTCTACAACCAGCAATTATAAAAAACAACGCGAAATTTACAACTGTTACATGTGAATTAAGAAAGAAAGCTGAAAAGATACTCACTGAGATTAATTTGGTTCAGAACCGACGAAATTGGCCATAGAAACCCCCATCTTCACAGGAGTCGTGCACAATTCACGATAGAAAGCCAATTAATGCGTCTGAAAACGTACACCGATTTTCCCACTGCTCTTAAATCAAAATTACAATATTGCCCTTCTACATAAACGTATGACCTCAATATTCTTCAACAATTACAGTTATGCCACCGCGTAATTATCACCAATTCAAGTCTGCTGGCTTCATCTACACCGTTTAAATGCGTGATCGTGTGGTACATATGCATTCTCATTTCTTTCATTGTCTTTTATTCTCATTTGAACCTATTTCTATATATATATATATACATATATAGTGTTGAGATCATATGAGAATGGTAGATAGTAAAAGAAATAAGAATAAATTTGTACCACTGGATCCAACATATCAATGGTCAAGATTAAGTCAAAATTAAAATATGCTATTAAATATGTGGTGGCAATTTCGTAACTAAGTGTACATTTTGTGGTCAAATGTACATATTTAACCTTAAATAAGGGCAAAGTGGTAATTACTCATATTCATTAACATCATTATGCGGGCCCCACCATCACCCCCAACAAACTTCTATTTTTCTCTCAAACACACACACACTTCACAGGAATTCGCCGGCGAGACATACAATTGCAGAGACGCCGACCGCCGCCGCACGTCGCCGACTGCTGTCGTCCGTCGCCCTCTCGCAGCATCTCGCTGTCTACCTCGCAATACGGATCTCTCGACGACAGATGAATCGGATTACCTACACCGTCGGCAGCGTCTCCTCCTCCGGTCAGCCTCGACCTCCCGGGGGACGTCAAACCTGATGTCTGCTGCCCCGAAAAAATAGGTCGACGGCGAAAGAACTGGTGGCTCCTGACTAAGGAAAAAACAGGTCAATGTCGGAATTAACGGGTGGCCTCGACGGCTGAAAAACTGGTTCGAGGCTGCCGTGTCGGCGTAGATCTGGCCATCCTTGTAGCGATCCGGCTGTAATATTTTCCACTGGTAGAGTCGAGCCTTCGTCTTCTCCGCCGTATCGCTGCATCCGACCTCCTCGCCGCCATCTCCGATCGATCCGTGTCTGGCGAGGAAAAAATAAATAAAAAAATTGCGTGAAGATGACGGAGCCGGGATAGTGCCTGTGAAGAGATGACGGTGGCTGCACTGGCGGCGCTGGACAAGCTTGATGGTGGCTGCAATTGAGGCTTTAATGTCAGGGCTGAGGAGATAGTTGGCATTGGGAGTTTATTCGAAAATTCAACAAGTATTAGGGGATTAATTTTGTGAATTTGATAACTAGTAGGGTCCAAGTTGTAATTTTGTAAATGTTAAATTATTTATAATTGAGTTAATGGGTCAAATTTTAATTAATTAAAAGATTATTAGAATTTTAATATTTTTATATTATATTGGCTGAAAATAAATGTTGTTTTTACATAAAAATAACCAACACCGAACCGAAATAGCTGAGTTTTTAAAAGTAACAACAACCACAACAACAACAATAATAATAATAATTGAGTCGAAATATAAAATTTCGAATAGAAAAATTTAGTTCGGTTGATTTTATTTGATATTGTGCAGTCATATAGTCATTATAGTGCAATACATATAACCATAATGTGCACTCACAATATATAAAAATATATAAATAATAATAATACTAATATTCATAAAGTTTGGTTATTTCACTTATTTTATAAAAGTAGAGGTGACTTCAAAACCAAAATAATTGAGTTTTTAAAGTAGAAAAATATAAAAATAATAATTGAATTGAAATACAAAATCTCGAACCAAAATTTTTAGTTTGGTTGATTTTTTTGATATTGTGCAATCATATAGGCATTAACGTCATTAACGTGCAATCTATAAGGTCATAATGTGCACTCGCAATACATAAAAATATATAAACCATAAGAATAATATTTTTCATATAGCTCGTTTATTTTGATTTTGATTGAAATAATCGAAATATATAAATTTTACATTATTGAAATAACTTTATTTTAGTTCAAATTATCAAAGTCAAAATAATTTAAATTTTAAAAATAACCCAAATATATAAATTCAGATAGAAAATTTATAGTTATTCCAGTCTCGATCACTAATGTGCGGTCTGTCACACATCAATGTGCAATGTGTCTAACACTAATGTGCGGTATTTCAGTTGTTATTGTGCGTCTGTACGGACCGAACTTTTGCCCAATTAAATTAAAGCCGATTTGAAATACATGTTTTATTTGGCCTGTTAACCAAATTACCGTAATTATTATAAATAATTTATTTTTTAAAATTCTAAAAAATATTTAATATTTGAATAATTCTATTTACTATTTATACATTAGTTTTACTGTAAATACATAATATATGAAATGCCAAAATTAATGACGAGTTTCAAGTACAATAATGTGCATTTAGTCTAGTAATATGGTCCAATCGATTACGCGGGTATTTTTTTTTGTGTATTTTAATTTTAGAATATTTTAATAACGTGTATTTTTAATCAGAACTATTGTGCACTTATTTATTTATTTATATACTAAAACTATATTTAGTATTTTTTAATTTAATAATTTATATTATTTTTTGTTGAAATAAACAATATATATATGATATAAAAATATATATTTTTCATATATGCCTGTCAATTATGTTATGTGTTTTATTTTTATTTTTTTTAAAATAAAGATGAAACTGGACAGAACAACCTAAAAATTTAGTATATGTGAAAAATGCACACTGTTGTAACAACGTGCATTATGCTATGCGTTAATGTGCATTTGGTCTAACACTGTTGTGCTTCCCGACAATAACTAACGTGCAGTGCAGTATTTTTTTTATGTACCTAAATAGTCAAATTTATTTATTATTTATGTTATAAAATTATATGTAGTATTTTAATAGTTTTTACTAAATATTTTTATATTATTTTTTGACTTAAAAAAATAATATATATATATATATATTTATAAAATATATATAAAAAAATTACAACTTTTATATATAGTTAAAAAATAATTGAAGTATAAAAAAAAAATTATGTGTTTATTAGAAATTATAGAATTGGCACAAGGTTTAAATTGAAGTATAACTAAATTATCTGAAATTGCAATTGACCCTTTAACCTTATCTAATTTACATCTTGGAGCCCCACAATTTCAAGCTACAGGACATGGCTGCTCTTCACATTTGAACTCCCTGCAGATGTGCCGTTTAGTTTCGTCCAGCGAGGAAGAGGCGGTGACAATTCGCAACACGTGGTCGGGAGAGGAGGCCGAGATCTGTGGCGCGCCGGCGAGCGATTAAATTGCAGGAGACTAAAATTGCGGACGTTCGGCGAGTGTGTTTCAGACGACAGCGGAGGCTGGACGTTGAGGACGTTCGGATTTCAGATGACGACGGAGACTGGAATTGCAGGAGGGGAGAGTTTCGATTCTTCCGGCGGCAACTTCCGATTCGATTTCAGGGAACGCCGTCGACTGGAGATAGTGGGTGGAGTGCGGCGTTGATTGAAGAGTCGGCCGGAGTTGTGATGCGGACGTGGTGGCGTCTGTGGACGGCGTTGGCGGCAGAGGCCGAGGTGTGTATGTGCTGTGTGTGCTCGTCTACGTCGTGGTGGAGAAGAAGCTGCAGGCTGGCCCGACGAGAGCGGCGGAGATTGGTGGTGCAGATGCCGACGCACAACCGTTTGGCCCTCGGAGGTGGCGGCTCGCCGGCGGCTGCTGTTCGCCGGCGACTGTGAGAAAAAAATTGGATGGGCTGAGAGAGATAGAGTGGAGATTAATGTCGGTTAATTAGATGTGGGGCTCACTGCTATAAATTGGGTGGGTTGGTGGTGTTATGACGTGGGGCCCACTAATAAATTATTTTGGTGAATTAGGATGTGTAAAATATTTATATTACCCTTATAGAGTATCAACATGTGATTTTTTGTTTTATCTATCTAATGGTCACGATATATTCTTACATCATTCTCATCGGAGCGCGACCCTATATATATATATATATATATATATATATATATATAGGGGTTGGATCCAATGAGACCACTCCTTAAAATGAGTATGTAAGACTCAATCTTAGCCACTCATTTTGTCTATATCAAGGATTTATGTTAATCAATTAAAATATATATTAATTAAATAAAAATAATTATTAGTTGACTCCGGCATTGACCGTTGACTTCCGACATTGACCCGTTGACCATAATATGTATTGTGTATGAAGCAGTGTTTTAAAACGCGCATCGCGCGTTGCGTCGCGTTTTGGTCCGTATATTGCGTAGCGTAAATAGCGTAGCGCATTGCGTAAGTTATTCGAGCAATTCACTTTTAATGCCAAAAATAATAATATATCACCAAACTCGCCTAAAGTCCTCGACTAAAATATCTAAAGTTCGAAAAATTATTTCTAGATCAATTCGATTCACTTTACCTTAAATAAAATAATTTATTTAGTTTTCTTAACTTAAATAAATTAAACCCACATCTACCCTCAATTATTTAAAAAAACATGGTCACTATCCTACCCACTTACACCATTAGCATAAAGTTTTCTTCTTTTTTTATTCTTTCTTTCCTCTTTCTTCCTTTTTCTCTCTTCTTCTTTCTTTCTTACTTCTTCTCGCAGACATCGATTTTTTTTCTTCTTTCTCTTAAATTTTCTTCTTCTTTATTCTTCTTCTCCTTTTTTCATTTGCAGACATCGATTTTTTTTTCTTTCTTTTAAATTTTCTTCTATTCAAACTCACAAACACAAATTTCTGAACACTCCTCAATTTGATCAATTAGCCCCAAGGAGCAGTTGGATGTGGCGGAATCGAAAAGCAGGGAATTGGAGTGGCGACGAGATGCGTGAATCGTCTGATGTTGTAAGAAGTAGGTTGGTTGTGAGGAGGCTGAGGTGGGACGGGCGAGATGATGAAGAGGAGAAGACGTGAAAAAATAGGGTTTCTGTTTCGCACTTTCGTTGCTTTTGAATTCAATCTGATTCTTTTTATTGGGCCATTAAAAAGTAAAATTGGGGCAAGGATTTGAGTAGCGTACGAGATCTACGCTATTGCGCATATAGCGTGATTTATTAGGTAAATAGCGTGCCACGTCATCAATATCGTACGCTTTATGGGAATTGCGCGATTTTTGGTACGCTACAGCGCGTTTTTTGCTCCAAATGCGCTATTGCGCGCTATATAGCGCGCAAAAATACGCTATTAAAAGCACTGGTATGAAATAAATATGGCGAGGCAAAATTAGTGTAAATATGTTGCAAAGTTATTGTAAAAATGTTGCAGGGTTAGTTGTTTTTATTTGCAATGTTTAGTTTTATTCTGTTTGCAAGGTTGGTTGTCTGTAGTTGCAAGATTAGTTGTCATTAGTTGCAAGGTTAGTTATCTTTAATTGCAAGGTTAGTTATGTCTAGTTGCAAGGTTAGTTTTGTCTAGTTGCAATGTGAGTTTTCTTTAGTTGCAAGGTTAGTTATCTGTAGTTGCAAAGTTAATTCTATCTTGTTGCAGGGTTAGTTGCTTTTATTTGCAATGTTTAGTTGTATTCAGTTTGCAATGTTAGTTGTCTGTAGTTGCAAGGTTAGTTGTCTTTGGTTGCAAGGTTAGTTAGTTATCTGTGGTTGCAAGGTTAGTTGTCTTTCGTTGCAAGGTTAGTTGTCTTTGGTTGCAAGGTTAGTTATCTTTAGTTGCAAGGTTAGTTCTATCTAGTTGCAATGTTAGTTTTCTCTAGTTGCAAGGTTAGTTGTCTGTAGTTGCAAAGTTAGTTCTATCTTGTTGCAGGGTTAGTTGTTTTTCTTTGAAATGTTTATTTGTATTCAGTTTGCAAGGTTAGTTGTCTGTAGTTGCAAGGTTAGTTGTTTTTAGTTGCAAGGTTAGTTGACTTTAATTATTCTTTCATACATGATGCATACTAAGGTAAATGGGTCAACGCCGGAAGTCAATGATTTTCGCCAGAAGTCAACGGTCAACGCCGGAGGCAACGGTCAATGGTCAAAATAATATTTAAATAATTAAAAATAAAAAATTATTATTTAAATCAAGATTTAAATCTTGTGGCTAGGAATGAGTCTCACGTCCACACTTTAAATAAGTGGATGCATTAGAACCAATCCCTATAAATATATATATATTCGTCAAATGGGCCCTTATGTTGGGCCTTTTCAATATTGTACAAATACAAGTGTAATAAATCAAATGTAACCGCGCAGTGCCCAATAATTATAATAAATAAGTAATGGATTCGATCGATATTTGTCTTGTTGGCAATCAATGTGTCTGTCGGGCAGTCTTTTTATGATATCCGGGTCGGGCTGATGACTTAGAATTTCGCTTGGATATGGAAAACCTGCTATTTATATTTATGTAATATATGTACAGGCGAGGCCAAAATTTGATGTCAACAGATAGGCCCCTGACTTTAGGACATGTTCTGAATAGAACTGTTCTGAAGTCACATGTATAATGAATTTTGGCTGCGATAAATAATGCATTGATGTTGGCCGGGTACTTTGGGACCCGTGGACATTCGGTTAACCGTTTTCAGGTTTTGACCTGGCTTATTGACGTTAATTGTGTTCTTTATTCTGATAAATTGAGTCGACTGCGTGGATAGTCAACTCTTTTGAAATTGCTATGTGAACGGGGCCTGAATGGCCTAATTTGGGTAATTTGGTACCCGTCTTTCGCGTTTTTGTGTGTAATGTGAAGCGTCTGATGGATTTTCTTCTGTAATGGTAATAATGATATGGATTTGCGTGGGTACTCGGGCCCCCGAAATTGTTTACCGGATTTGCGATTTTGTCGTATTGATGCAACGCTATTTTTTGTTTGTGATTGTTTTTCGTGCCAAAAGGAGAAAGTGATAACAGGCGACGTGGCCAAGACGTGGCCAATTCTTGTCTTTGGATTTCTTGTGATAAAAGGAAAAAGTGATAACAAACGACGTGGCCAATTCTTGTCTTTGAAGATGGATGTTGACGTCGCTGGACTCATCTTCTTCGTGCTTCTTCAAAATTAATTTCTTCTCATCCCTTTCTGCAACTTGCAGAAACCCCTTTTGCTTCCTTTTTTTTTTTGTTTTTCTATATAAGAATAAGAGAAGATGATAACGTGGCCAAATTTTGGCCCAAGCGAAGTGATATTTCCATCCTGATGTAGAATGTGATACGATCGGGCCTTCTTGAGATACTCTCTCAAGATGAACAGATAAATTGAGATACTCTCTCACAGTGAACAGATAAATTTTTATTTCCAACGTACGTTCTTCTCACGGTTTCATTCAATATAAATAAACAAGGAGTCCTTATCTTGCTAAACAAGTGCAAGATATTTATTTCCTACTCAAAATAACTATTAACTAAGGAAATAGCGTAAATCAAGTAAAAATAATAAAATTGCCTAGATAATCAAATACGGAGTCGATCAAACTTGTCCAAATATGCTAGGGCGGCCTCGTCTCCATCATTCCCCCCAGTTGAGAAGGATTCGGCCGCGAATCCGAACCGGCCTCGTCGTCCGAATTATCACCAAAAAAGGGACCAAGTGTTTGACGTTAAAAACGTCCGACGTCCGAATATGAGAAGGAAGACACAAACGGTTAGCATTGGGATTGATTTTCTCGATTACCTCAACGGGACCAATCTTCCGGGCCGATAGCTTATTGTAATACCTCATATTTTAGTAAGTCAGTAAAAACTTATTTACTGCAGTAAAAAAAATGATTTACCGCAGTAAAAATTAATTTACCGCAGTAAAAATTATTTACCGCAGTAAAAGTTATTTACCGCATTAAAAAGTTATAAGGTAAATCAGTAAGAGTGATTAATTTAGTATAGAATACGTAAAGTATTTCAAGATTTCGTTAACAAAATTCATAATCGAGAATAGTAGAGATTATAATAAAATCTTCGGTTCTCAATCGTAAATGAAATTTAAGTCCGATTTTGATTCCGAAAATTTTATTATTGATATCTAAATTTTATCAAGCATAAAAGTTTAGTTATTATGGAGTTTTAAGATTAAGAATAGCATAATTTTAATTAATTGTGAATTTTCACAATTTATGCTATTATTAGAAAAATAAAAGTGTTTATGTTATTTTTAAGCATGTTTTTCCTCATTAAATCATTTGTAAATGATTTATATATTAGAGATATTAATAAAAGAAAAAAATAATTTTTGAAAATTATTTTCTGATTTTATTAGAAAATTCGTAATTAAAAAACAATAAAATAAAATAAATTGTGGAAATTATTTTTATTTTGTAGAATCTTCATCATTTGAAGCATCTTAAATTTTATATTAATGATGACTCATTTTTATGTTATTTTATGCAATTGATTGAGCTGATAAAATTTAATAATATTAGTCAACTAAATTAAAAATTAAGAGTGGGACATTATTTAGCATATTTGTTGAAGAAATTAGTATTTTAAATGATATTCAATTCAATTTTGGTGCTATTTGTCCCCTAAAACTTTTCTATTAATAGGAGCATTCATCAATGGTAGAATTACACCACAAAAATTCAGATTTTTATGTTATAAGAAAAAGAAATAGTAAGAATCGAGTTTTTAAGAGAGAAACCGAGCAATTTCAAGAAATACTTGGAGCAAGTTTCTTTTTTTATAAATAGAAGAGGTATGTATTCAAACGTTGATATCATCAATTATAGCTAAGAGTTATAAGTGTTTATATGTGATTTTGATATGTTATCATGTTTAGAAATTATAAATTTTATATATATAAGTATATAAAATAAGATTATAAAGTAAGATTATTTAAAGTTCATGTCGCAGCTGCTTATGTTTGTTGTTTTTTACCAAGCTATTAAATTCCAAAAATTATGAAAATGTTTATATGAGATCATCATTATGCTGAGAATAATACTGGAAATTTTAGATTATTTGAAGTTAAAATGAATTTTATAAAAATCATTGGTTAAGGTGTTGTCCAGTGAAAAATCTGTGTAGTAATGATGACTGGTAGTATTTAATTACCCTATCTATTGATATTATTTTGAGTTGGAAATTTTATGGTCAATTTATATATTAGTTAAGAACTTTCAGTTTAAATTTTATCTTTATTGGACTGGTTTAGCATGAGATATAGATTTTTAAAAGCAAGCATACAAGTTAGTTGAATATTTTGTTATATTTTCAACTTTGAAATAATATATCTTAATATATGAGTATTATTTTAAAGTGAAATTTTTATGGTAACTTTATATATATGTGGAGAGTACATATGTTAAAGTCAAGTTAAAATGAGTTGAAATGAGTAATTACTAAAAATTATAGATAAAGCATGTTAATATGATTTTAGTATGAAATTTCTCATTATAATAATTAATGTGAATTTTGAAGAGCATGTGTTAGATATTTTCACTTGTAAGTTTATAAGATATTATTTAGAAAAGCATGATCTATATAAAGTTTTGGCATCAAATGATTATTCATCAAGAGTTTGAGTTATTAGAAGTATTATGATTATTTGAGCTATAGCATATTTGCTAGATTCGGATAAGTTAAAAGTTATCAGTTAAAGTTATGAATCTCAATATCTTATTTAGTATTCGAGCATAGTACTTAGTATATTTGTTTATATTTTTATGTAGCGTGAGAAGTTCGGCTAACAAGAGCAACACTTTCATTTTTCAATACTTTTCGAAAAGAAAGGTGGGGACCCAGACTGGGTATTACATTGAGTATAATATTGATATCATGTTCGAGGTATGTATATAGTTTAAGTTTATACGCTTGGGATGAGAAGGCATTCAGTTGTCTCAGAGTATATCCTAAGTTCTGATGGAGGCCGTTTGAGTTGCCTTGAGAAATATCCATCAGATTGTGAACAAGTATCCGATTAGATATCGGCCAGATTCAGTTTAAGTTACTGGAACAGATTTCCAGTCAAGATATATACCAAAGATCATGATATTGTATTATTATTGCTGTTTACTTTAGTATGGGTGATTTCGGGGTACAAGAGGATCAATACTCACCCCCATTGTGTTTTTCAGGTAACAGGGTCGGGCTAGAGGTGTGAGCTCAAAAAGTGGTGGTGGTGGTCGTGCACTTCTTTAAGTGGACATTTATTATGAATTTGATATGTCTGTATAATTATTCACGTTTTTAAGTATTGCCGCTACGCATATTGAGACTTGAACTTGCATTCTAATAAATTTCAGATTTCAAGTTTTTATCAATATCAGAAGTATGAATATGATATAGTTAAATGCAAGTTTAATTAAATCTGTTTTCTTTATGTCTACAGAAGTATTAGACAAAGTTTAAAGATAAACGGATTTCCAGAGAAGATGAGTTTGAGTAGCATCCCGAGTTAGTCGCAAAAGATTTCGAAAGAATTATAAGTATTTTTGAAGTAAAAGTTGCGAAATATTTACTGAAAAATTTACTCTGATGAGCGGGGTGTTACAGGTGGTATCAGAGCTAGAGTAAGTGCTCTGTATACTAAAAGTTTAAGTTCAGAAAACAGTTTCAGGAAAACCGACCCCATCACACTCACACCTCGCCGACTACCGGGTAAGTGTTGATTAAAAGTTTTATGAAAGTTTTTATATAAGCAAATTACTAAGTCTATGCTCAATAGGATTCGGATATCAAAATTTTAGAAATCAGAAAAGATGCTCAATCAAAGATTTTAAGAAATACCATATTACTCCCTATTAGATTTGAGAAATTTAAAAGTTTTTGAGTTAATAAATAACTCGTATAGAAATAATGGCTTATCTTGAAATTATTCCAAAGTGTGCTAAAGTTTATCATTGGATTAATAATCCAGATGAAGAGTGAATCAATGTCAAAGAGAGATGACCTCAGCAGAAGTAGTTGCCCAGTTTCGTGGCTACAATGCTAAGAAGTTTTCTGGACAAGGAGATCCTCGTCCAGTGGAAGAATGGATCCAAGGTCTGGAGACAATCTTTGAGATTACTGAGTGTTCGGAGAAACATCGCATTCTCTGTGCTCAGTTGCAAATGACTGGAGATGCTCGTCTCTGGTGGAATTCTTACTGGGGCATGCGTCCTGGTGAGAAAGAGAATCTCACTTGGGCCCAGTTCAAAGAGATGATGAATGATAAGTACTACCCTGACTACTATAAGGCTGAGATGGAACGCCAATTCCTGGCGCTAGTTCAGGGAAATCGTTCAATAAATGAGTATGAATGAGAATTTACTAGGTTGGGATCCTTTGCTCCCAATCTAATGGAGACGGAGGCAAAGAAGGCGAGACGTTTCCGAGATGGCCTGCTACCCTCGATCCGTCATCATGTCGCCGGACACAATATTCAGAATTATGCTGATATTGTGGCCAAGGCTCATGAGATCGAGGCTAGTTTCAAGAGGGGAGATAATCAAGTTATGGTACAACCAATATCACAAGTTCCAGCAGTACCACCAGCTCAGTTGGTACCTGTTCAGCAAGAAAAGAATGGGAAGAACAAGAGAAAGTGGAAAGGTCACAAGAATGACCGCAAAAGTAAGCAGAAGCAGCAAGGTGATCGGGTTCCAGCCTGTGCCAATTGTGGAAAGCATCACAAAAGAGAATGTCTAGCTGGACAAAATGTATGCTACCATTGCCAAAAGCCTGGGCATGGCATGAAGTTTTGTCCAGATAGGCAGCAGCCGCAGCTTCAGGGGCAACCTCAGCAGCAGAGGGGAGGAGGACAACAAACCCAGGTCTATGCTATTAATCAAGCTGAAGCTGAGCAGAACCCAGGTACCATGTCTGGGATGATTATTTTAAATGAAATGCCTATTTTTGCATTATTCGATACTGGAGCAACACATTTATTTGTGTCCAAGAGATGTATAGACGCAATTGGAGTTAAGATTATTAACACTATTGACCCTCTTGAGGTAAGTTTAGCCTCAGGAAGGAAAATAGAGACAAGCTCTAAGGTAGAGAACCTTAGTGTTAATATTGGAGGATAAATCTTGAGATTAGAGGCGTATATTATTGAAATGAGGGATTTCGATCTCATAATTGGAATGGATTGGTTAACGAATTATCGAGCTGATATTCGTTGCCATGAGAGGGAGGTAATTCTTTATCTTTCAGAAGGTAATCAAATTACTTTCTATGGTGCAAAGACAAGAACCCTACCACGTGTAATCTCTATGGTAAAGGCGAGAAAAATTCTACAAAGGGAGGATTGCCAAGGATACCTGGTGAGCATTGTTGAAGATGATTCAAAAGCACAAACACCTCACTATATTCCAATTGTTCGTGAGTTTGTGGATGTGTTTTCGAATCAATTACCCGGAGGACCACCCAACAGAAAAGTGGAGTTCACAATTGATCTTGTTCCAGGAGCAGCACCAGTGTCGAAGGCCCCATATAGAATGGCACCGAAGGAGTTACAAGAGTTGAAGACTCAAATCCATGAGTTGTTGAAGCTTGGTTTCATCAGACCGAGTGTTTCCCCTTGGGGAGCACCTGTTCTATTTGTCAAGAAGAAGGATGGATCCATGAGGATGTGTATCGATTATCGGGATTTAAATCGATTAACAATAAAGAACAAGTATCCACTTCCAAGGATAGATGATTTGTTTGATCGTTGAGAGGAGCTTGCGTATTTTCTAAGATAGATTTACGTTCAGGCTATCATCAACTGAAGATTAAAGAATCTGACGTAGCCAAGACTGCGTTTCGAACAAGATATGGACATTATGAGTTTGTGGTTATGCCATTTGGAGTAACTAATGCACCAACAGTGTTCATGGATTTAATGAACCGTGTATTCCATCAGTATTTAGATCAATTTGTTATCGTCTTTATTGATGATATTTTGGTCTATTCCAATAGTATGGAAGAACATGAGCAACATCTAAAGGTTGTTCTTGGTACCCTTAGACGAGATAAGTTATATGCCAAGTTCTCAAAGTGTGAGTTTTGGCTAAAGAAAGTGGCGTTTTTAGGCCATATTATCACAGAAAGAGGCATAGAAGTTGATCCTGCAAAGATTGCAGCAGTTCAGAACTAGTCAGTACCTAAGAATTCGTCAGAGGTTCATAGTTTTCTCGGATTGGCAGGTTATTATCGTAGATTTATCGAGGGGTTTTCGAAGATTGCTCTCCCTTTGACAAATCTAACGAGAAAATCTGTGAAGTTTGAACGGACAAATCGTTGTGAAGAGAGTTTCCAAAAGCTTAAGAAGAATCTTACCACGACTCCAGTACTGATTATCCCAGATCCTACTAGAAGTTTCACTATCTATAGTGATGCTTCAAAGCAGGGTCTTGGATGTGTACTTATGCAAGATGGTCAAGTTGTTGCATATGCTTCCGACAATTGAAGTCTCATGAGCAGAATTATCCAACTCATGATCTAGAATTGGCAGCAGTAGTTCATGCACTCAAGATTTGGAGGCATTATCTGTATGGTGGCCGGTGTGAAATATTCACTAATCACAAGAGTTTGCAATATATCTTCACGCAGAAAGAGCTCAACATGCGCCAAAGAAGATGGCTAGAGCTTGTGAAAGATTATAATTGCACTATTCAATATCATCCGGGAAAAGCGAATGTTGTAGCTGATGCCCTAAGTCGTAAGGTGAAGGGTGAGTTGTCTTGTTGTATATCCCAACAGAAGCAACTCATTAAAGAGTTCGCACAGATGCAAATTGAAGTGGTTGAGTCACTTCCTAAAGAGATTACAGGAAGTGTTAACTCGATGAGAATTCAACCTATGTTGAGAGATAGAATCAGGAAGGAGCAAACTTTCGATCAATTCATTCGAAAGATAGAAGAAAAGGTTCATACTGGAGGAGTAGAAGGCTTTTACCGAGGAATAGATGGAGCCTTAGAGTTCAGAGGCAGAATTGTTGTGCCGAAAGTCGAGTCCTTGCGAAAGAAAATCTTGACAGAAGCACACAGTGCGCCTTATTTAGCTCACCCTGGTAGCACCAAAATGTATCATGACTTGAAAAAGTCGTTTTGGTGGAAAGGGATCAAAAGAGATGTAGCAGACTTTGTAAAGAAGTGTTTGGTCTGTCAGCAAGTTAAGGCAGAGCACAAGAGTCCATTAGGTCTGTTACAACCACTTGAAATTCCAAAGTGGAAATGAGAAGAAGTTACCATGGATTTTGTTACAGGGCTACCTAAGTCATCTAAACAGCATGATGCGATTTGGGTAGTAGTGGACAGATTGACGAAAGTCGCACACTTTATGCCTGTAACAATGACCATGTCAATGGACCAGTTAGCCGAGATTTATGCTAGTGGAATCATTCGACTCCATGGAGTGCCTGTTACGATCATATCCGATCGAGATCCCAGATTCACTAGCAGATTTTGGGAGAGTTTGCATGAGGCAATGGGCACACAATTGAAGTTTAGTTCGGCTTATCATCCAGAGACAGATGGCCAGTCAGAAAGGACTATTCGGACGCTCGAGGATATGCTCAGAGCTTGTATTCTGGATAGAGGTGCCAAGTGGGAGAAGTGGTTACCATTAGTAGAGTTTGCTTACAATAATAGTTACCACACATCAATTCAAATGGCTCCGTATGAAGCACTTTATGGCCGTAAGTGTCGTTCGCCTCTTTATTGGGATGATGTTGGAGAGAGACGAGTCCTTGGTCCGAAGATGATAGAAGAGACAGTTGAGCAAGTAGCCTGGATTTGAGAAAGGCTAAAGACTACTCAGAGTCGTCAAAAGTCTTCAGCCGATAAGCATAGAAGGGAGATGCAGTTTGAAGTTGGAGATAAAGTATTCTTGAAAGTTCGACCGATGCGAGGTGTCGTTCGTTTCGGGAAGAGAGGCAAGTTGCATCCTCGTTATATAGGTCCATTTGAAGTTCTGGAGCGAGTTGGAGAGGTATCTTATTGCTTAGCTTTACCTCCCAAGTTGTCAAATGTGCATAATGTTTTTCACGTATCGATGTTACGTGCATACGTGTGCGATCCAGAACATGTGCTTCAGCACAATGAGATTCAGATTCAGCCTGATTTAACTTATGAGGAGCAGCCAGTAGCAGTTTTGGACCGAAAGGTTCATCGGCTCAGGAATCGAGATATTCCCCTCGTTCGTATTAGATGGAATCGCCACGGAGAGTCAAATGCCACTTGGGAGCGGGAGGCTGATATTAGAGCTCGTTTTCCAGATTTTGAATTATGATATGTACTCAGAAGGTATGTATTCCAGTTTCAGTATTTCCGAGGGCGGAAATAGTTTTAAGGGGGGTAGATTGTAATACCCCATATTTTAGTAAGTCAGTAAAAACTTATTTACCGCAGTAAAAAAAATGATTTACCGCAGTAAAAATTATTTACCGTAGTAAAAATTAATTACCACAGTAAAAGTTATTTATCGCATTAAAAGTTATAAGGTAAATCAGTAAGAGTGATTAATTTAGTATAAATAATACGTAAAGTATTTCAAGATTTAGTTAAAAAAATTCATAATCGAGAATAGTAGAGATTATAATAAAATCTTCGGTTTTCAATCGTAAATGAAATTTAAGTCCGATGATTCCAAAAATTTTATTATTGATATCTAAATTTTATTAAGCATAAAAGTTTAGTTATTATGGATTTTTAAGATTAAGAATAGCATAATTTTAATTAATTGTGAATTTTCACAATTTATGCTATTATTAGAAAAATAAAAGTGTTTATGTTATTTTTAAGCATGTTTTTCCTCATTAAATCATTTGTAGATGATTTATATATTAGAGATATTAATATAAGAAAAAAATAATTTTTGAAAATTATTTTCTGATTTTATTAGAAAATTCGAAATTAAAAAGAAAAATAAAAAAAAATAAATTGTGGAAATTATTTTTATTTTGTAGAATCTTCATCATTTGAAGCATCTTAAATTTTATATTAATGATGACTCATTTTTATGTTATTTTATGCAATTGATTGAGCTGATAAAATTTAATAATATTAGTCAACTAAATTAAAAATTAAGAGTGGGACATTATTTAGCATATTTGTTGAAGAAATTAGTATTTTAAATGATATTGAATTCAATTTTGGTGCTATTTGTCCCCTAAAACTTTCCTATAAATAGGAGCATTCATCAATGGTAGAATTACACCACAAAAATTCAGATTTTTATGTTATAAGAAAAAGAAATAGTAAGAATCGAGTTTTTAAGAGAGAAACCGAGCAATTTCAAGAAATACTTGGAGCAAGTTTCTTTTCTTATAAATAGAAGAGGTATGTATTCAAACGTTGATATCATCAATTATAGCTAAGAGTTATAAGTGTTTATATGTGATTTTGATATGTTATCATGTTTAGAAATTATAAATTATATATATATAAGTATATAAAATAAGATTATAAAGTAAGATTATTTAAAGTTCATGTTGCAGCTGCTTATGTTTGTTGTTTTTGACCAAGCTATTAAATTCCAAAAATTATAAAAATGTTTATATGAGATCATCATTATGCTGAGAATAATACTGGAAATTTTAGATTATTTGAAGTTAAAATGAATTTTATAAAAATCATTGATTAAGGTGTTGTCCAGTGAAAAATCTGTGTAGTAATGATGACTGGTAGTATTTAATTACCCTATCTATTGATATTATTTTGAGTTGGAAATTTTATGGTCAATTTATATATTAGTTAAGAACTTTCAGTTTAAATTTTATCTTTATTGGACTGGT
Source organism: Striga asiatica (assembly GCA_008636005.1). Lineage (NCBI taxonomy): Eukaryota > Viridiplantae > Streptophyta > Magnoliopsida > Lamiales > Orobanchaceae > Striga > Striga asiatica. The sequence continues at coordinate 245,655 of BKCP01005739.1, forward strand.
TTAGCATGAGATATAGATTTTTAAAAGCAAGCATACAAGTTAGTTGAATATTTTGTTATATTTTCAACTTTGAAATAATATATCTTAATATATGAGTATTATTTTAAAGTGAAATTTTTATGGTAACTTTATATATATGTGGAGAGTACATATGTTAAAGTCAAGTTAAAATGAGTTGAAATGAGTAATTACTAAAAATTATAGATAAAGCATGTTAATATGATTTTAGTATGAAATTTCTCATTATAATAATTAATGTGAATTTTGAAGAGCATGTGTTAGATATTTTCACTTGTAAGTTTATAAGATATTATTTAGAAAAGCATGATCTATATAAAGTTTTGGCATCAAATGATTATTCATCAAGAGTTTGAGTTATTAGAAGTATTATGATTATTTGAGCTATAGCATATTTGCTAGATTCGGATAAGTTAAAAGTTATCAGTTAAAGTTATGAATCTCAATATCTTATTTAGTATTCGAGCATAGTACTTAGTATATTTGTTTATATTTTTATGTAGCGTGAGAAGTTCGGCTAACAAGAGCAACACTTTCATTTTTCAATACTTTTCGAAAAGAAAGGTGGGGACCCAGACTGGGTATTACATTGAGTATAATATTGATATCATGTTCGAGGTATGTATATAGTTTAAGTTTATACGCTTGGGATGAGAAGGCATTCAGTTGTCTCAGAGTATATCCTAAGTTCTGATGGAGGCCGTTTGAGTTGCCTTGAGAAATATCCATCAGATTGTGAACAAGTATCCGATTAGATATCGGCCAGATTCAGTTTAAGTTACTGGAACAGATTTCCAGTCAAGATATATACCAAAGATCATGATATTGTATTATTATTGCTGTTTACTTTAGTATGGGTGATTTCGGGGTACAAGAGGATCAATACTCACCCCCATTGTGTTTTTCAGGTAACAGGGTCGGGCTAGAGGTGTGAGCTCAAAAAGTGGTGGTGGTGGTCGTGCACTTCTTTAAGTGGACATTTATTATGAATTTGATATGTCTGTATAATTATTCACGTTTTTAAGTATTGCCGCTATGCATATTGAGACTTGAACTTGCATTCTAATAAATTTCAGATTTCAAAGTTTTATCAATTTCAGAAGTATGAATATGATATAATTAAATGCAAGTTTAATTAAATCTGTTTTCTTTATGTCTAAAGAAGTATTAGACAAAGTTTAAAGATAAACGGATTTCCAGAAAAGATGAGTTTGAGTAGCATCCCGAGTTAGTCGCAAAAGATTTCGAAAGAGTTATAAGTATTTTTGAAGTAAAAGTTGCGAAAAATTTACTCTGATGAGCGGGGTGTTACACTTGTTGTAGTCATGGGCCGTGAAGCGGTCCTTAGTCAAAACCGCCCAAACAAAATCACCAACCTCAAACTCCACGTTTCGACGCCGCGCATCCGCCTGCCGCTTATACGCCTCCGTAGTGGCCTCCAAGTGAGCACGAGCCTTCTCGTGAATAGCTTGCAATTCGCCAATTAGGTTCGCTGCCCGACGGTCACCCAAAACCACAGAAGGCAAAGCCAATAAATCAGACGGGCCACTAACTGTCTCAAAAGGTTCAAAGCCGGTCGCGCGACTAAGAGCCGAGTTGTGCGCGAACTCAGCCTGACTCAACTGCGAAGATGATCACCCACCAAACAAAGCAACAAGTTACCCAGGGAACGATTCACAACCTCAGTCTGCCCATCCGTCTGGGGGTGGCAGGCACTACTGAAATCCAATCGCGTGTTGGCAATACGCCACAGACTACACCAGAAATGGCTAAGGAACCGCGTGTCGCGATCCGAAACAATCGATTACGGAAGGCCATGCAAACGATAAACCTCCCTGAAGAAAAGCTGAGCCACATGAACTGCATCGGTGGTGCGCTTGCACGGAATAAAGTGCACCATCTTGAGAATCGATCGACAACGACATAAATGGAGTCAAAACCACGCTGAGTCCGAGGTAACCCGAGCACAAAATCTATGCTAATAGCACTCTACGGCTGTGAAGGAATAGGAAAGGGTGATATAAGCTAGCATTGGAAGCAACCCCTTTGGAAACGTGACAAACACGACAACGAGAAACATAGCGGGCCACATCCCGCCGCAACGATGGCCAAAAATAGGATCGACCAACCAGAGCCACCAAACAGTCACTTCCCACGTGACCGGTGCCATGAAGGTCCGCCACCAGCTTCTGCCGCAGACTGCAATCCGGAATACACAACCGAATCCCTCGAAATAAAAACCCATCAGTCAAAGTGTATTCCTCAAAAGGACCGGAAGCAAGACGCTGCACAATCAGTCTAAAAAATGGGTCATCAGCATAAGTCGTCCACAACACATCAAATACCACCACCGAGAGACGCATGTCAGTCAACAAAAGAGTCCTACGACTCAAAGCGTCGGCCACCCTGTTCGAAGTTCCCGAACGATGCTGAAGCACAAACGTGAACTGCTACAAAAAGGAAGTCCAAGAAGCATGGCGAGCCAAAATAATATCCTGTGTCGCCAAGTGGCGTAGGGCCTCGTGGTCCGTATATAATATGAACTCTCGATGAAAAAGATAATAGCGCCAATGACGAACCACACGAACCACGGCGTAGAACTCGACATGGAGGACCAGATAATTTCTCGCTAAGAAACAAGACAGGGCGGTCCCCTTTACTGAGAACCGCACCAATACCAACCTTTGAAGCGTCACAGGACAGCTCAAACGGTTGCGAGAAATCTGGTAAAACGAAGACATGGGCAGATGTCAACTTGTCCTTGATCAAAGAGAATGCAGACTCAGCCTCCGCGGTCCAGATGAAACACTTCCCATGCAGACAATCCGTAATCGGAGCCATAATAGTGCTGAAATGTGAAATAAAGCGTCGGTAAAAAGAGGCTAGGCCGTGAAAACTGCGAGCCTCCATGAAGGACAACAGAGTCGGCCAATCCCGAATCGCTGTAACCTTACTTTCGTCCACACGAATCCCCTCGGCCGATATCACAAAACCCAGAAATAAAACAGAATCCACCAAAAGTACACATTTACGAGGGGCAGCGAAAAAAGACTCAGCACGGAAAACAAATAGTACCCCACGAACATGCTGCAAATGCTCATCCAACATCCGACTGTAAATAAGAATATCGTCGAAATAAACGACGACACTTGCCAATAAAATCCCGAAGCGCCTAGTTCATCACCCGCATAAAAGTGCTCGAAGCATTGGACAGACCGAATGGCATCACCATCCACTCGAATAATCCCTCGCGAATCTTGAATGCTGTCTTCCACTCGTCCCCTGGCTGGATCCGAATCTGATGATAACCACTACGAAGATCGAGCTTGGTGAAAATGGTCGCACCATAAAGCTGGTCCAACAAATCATCCAACCGAGGGATCGGAAAGCGGTAACGAACAGTGATCTTGTTGATGGCCCTCCTATCGACACACATGCGCCAGGAATCGTCTTTCTTTGGGATCAATAGGGCGGGCACTGCACAAGGACTCATACTACGACGTACTGCCCCACGCTGAAGAAGCTCATCGACCTGTCTACGCAACGCCTCGTGCTCTGCTGGGCTCATCCGATAGTGAGGGCGATTTGGAAGAGACGCCCCCGACACAAGATCAATGGGATGCTGAATATCACGAAGTGGGGTAAACCCACCGAGAGCTCATCCGGGAACACATCAGCAAACTCAGATAATTGGGGACGAATTGCCACCAACGGTGATTGCTCGCTAGTTGCATCGAACCCCACGACTAACAACACCAAAGGAGAGTCAACCATAGCCGCCGCAAAAGCTGACTACGAGAGAAAAAGAACCGATGACGTGGTGGTCGGTGGTGGTACCGGGCGAGGCGAGGATGGCAGCAAAATAATTTTCTGACACCCAAAAAGAAATGAATAAGTGTTTTGGCGGCCATCATGAGTAGCAGCATGATCATATTGCCACGGCCGTCCCAACAATAAATGGCAAGCATCCATTGGGACGACATCACACCATATCTAATCCCGGTAAGTTGGGCCAATGTAAAGAGAGACTAGGGTCTGTCTATCAACAGTCACCGCACTCCCTCGTTGAATCCATGACAATATGTACGGTTGTGGATGAGACACACTTGACAGTTGCAATTTGTCGACGGCTTCCTGAGAAATAACATTTTCACAAGCACCAGAATCAATAATAAAATGACAAATTTTGTTACCAACGGTGCAAGTCGACTAAAAAAGGTGATGTCGCTTCCCCAGATCCGCACCCGATCCCTTCGGCGTCGAACAGGTACGGCGGATGACTAAGGCCATGCCAACATCACCACGAACGTATTGCTCCACCCCTGCCTTCTCCGTATCGTACATAGGTTGGTCTTCAAATCCCTCCAGCGTCTCCGTCTCGCCCACGTCCTCCGTAAACAAAGATTTTGGACCAGGCCCTCGCGGACACGCTGCCTGACGGTGACCGACCTCCCCACAAGAAAAGCAACAAAGGTTCGCAACACCCCGTGAATTTCCCGCCGTCGGCTGCTGCCCCGTGGAAGTCCCGCCGCGCTGAAATTGGCCACTGGCCACCAGAAAGCGGGCTGAAGCAACTCCCGGGCCCACATTAGTGGCCGCTGTTTGAGGTGAACGACCCTGGTGAAAATTCCCAGTCACTTGATGGCTTTGACGTGATGACGGAATAAAAGAGGGTCCCGTCTACTGTCCCAACTGAAGCTCGACAAAGGCAGCTTTGTGGTGCGCAATGGACACCGTCTCCAGCGGAAAAAGATTTAAAGTATTACGAATGGGTGCCCGTAGTCCGCTAATATAGCGTGACACCAACTGGCTCCGGGTGTCACGTAATTCAACCCGAGTTAACAAATGATAAAATTTGTTAGTGTAATCATCAACGGAACGAACACCTTGTCGCAAGTTATGAAGCTGTTGATAAGCAATAGAATCACAGTTACAAGGGACAAACTCGCGTTCTACCAACTTACAGAATTTTACCCATGACGACAATTTCGGTTTCCCTTGACGATGCCGCACGTTCGTTACTTGTATCCACCAAGTTGTCGCCTGACCTCGAAATTGAGTGGCGACCAAATCAACTCGTCGGTCCTCCGGGACATCCTTGAATGAGAGGGCTGCCTCGACCGCCGCCCACCAGTCCAGAAAATCCGAACCATCGCCATCACCCGCGAACTCCAGAATGTCCACGCGAAACCTGAAATCTCCACGTGACCCATCGCCCCTTCTATCGGGCGTCTGCCATCACGTCGAGGCTGCCATCCCCTGTCGAAATCGTCACGATAGTCTGTCCTCCCCCGTCGCTGCTGCTCAAGTCTGAAATCCCTCCAGTCACGGTGATTAGGGTTTCTATCAACAAACTCGAAGTCTTCAAAATGCGGGTCGTCAGCATCGTCATCCTGGAAAGCGCCACCTTGCTGCTAACCCCTCGGTCGCCGTCTGTGATCACCCCCATTGAAACCTCATCGCCGGTCGGAGATGCGGGTGAATACCGGCGGGGCGCTCCGCCAAAGCCACGTCTACCACGGCCCCCTCGAAACCCTCCGAACGCGCCCCGGTCGCCGGCATCGCGGTTCGTACGAACCTCTTCAATCAAGGTATACATAGCCAGTCGTAGTTCCTCCATACCCGAAGGCATCTCGGTAAAACGGTCGTCGATTCCTTGAAAACGATCGTCCATACGTTGTAATCGTTCATCGTCGTTCCCGGCATTACCTTTGTTCAACGGCATCGTGGATCGTTGACTGGTCTCTGGATACCAACTGATGTAGAACGTGATACAATCGGGCTTTCTTGAGATACTCTCTCAAGATGAACAAATAAATTGAGATACTCTCTCAGAGTGAACGGATAAATTTTTATTTCCAACGTGCGTTCTTCTCACGGTTTCATTCTATATAAATAAACAAGGAGTCCTTATCTTGCTAAACAAGTGCAAGATATTTTATTTCCTACTCAAAATAACTATTAACTAAAGAAATAGCATAAATCAAGTAAAAATAATAAAAATTCCTAGATAATCAAATACGGAGTCGATCAAACTTGTCCAAATATGCTTGGGCGGCTTCGTCTCCATCACATCCGCTGTGTCTACTTTAGCGGAACAGAATAAAAATATGCAGAAAAGCAGATGATGAACATATTCATTGAATGTAGAATAACAAAAATGAAGAACTCAGAAAGTAGAAGTACGAATATTCTTATCTAACTTGGAGGAGATGATTTTCCGGTAGAGATATGGTTGTTCATCGGTGAAGATTAACTGTGAATAAATTATGGAGCCCTTCCTCTAGCGCCAAACTGTTGTCGTATTGATTTGTAATAACATGGGGGGTTCAGAATTGTGTGTATATATCGAATATTTTGTGTATTTTATATTTATTTAATATATATACCCACGTGTAATATTTTAATAGGCGAGGCCAAAATTTGATGTCAACAATTACATATATATATAGAGAGAGAGAAAGGATCATATGTAGATAGTAAAAGAAATAAGAATGATTGTGGACCATGTGATCAATTGTATTAATGGACATTATAAAGTCAAAATTAAATAACAATGGTCAAATACACAGGGCAAAATTGTAAATAAATGAGTAATCCATGACCAAATAAATACCTCATAGGACATTTATGTAATTTTATCATAAAAAAAGTGGGTCCCACTCCTATAATTAAAGGCACGACTCACTCGCATTCTCTTCTCTCTCTCTGTCTCTCACATACACACACACACACCACATACGTAGCCACCACCCGCCGGAGGCTCACATCCCGTCGGCTGACACGACCTACCACCGCAGCAAGCCCCGCGTGTCGTCGCCCTCGACGGACTTGATGCCACCTCCGTCAGCCGGTCCAAAGCTCACGGCGCGACTCGACGGCCACAGCAACACCCCGCCGTCAACAGATCGCCACCCGCTTTCGCCTTCCGTCAACAGTCCGCCGTTTCACCTCAACTGTCCGTCCACCACAGCTTCGCCTCGACGCCGCAACAGGCCACCACCAGCAGCGAGAACCACTCATCGGAAGTTTCAGTTCGCCGGCGGAGAGAACCACCACCCGCCCGCCTCGCCGGCACTCGTCAGCCGCCAGTCACCACCACAGTACATCCATTCCCATCACCGGCAGAAATTCTGAAATAAGAGAGCTCCGTTTGACAAGCGGACCTTCACGGCGAGGGCCTCCATGCCGGCGGGGAAGACCGGCGGGAGAGAAGAAGGTGGCGGAGGCGGCGGCGCTGTCCGGAAGAGACGGGGATGTGCAGGGGTACAATTCTCAGATTTGGATTTCTTGAGTTGGGTTCAGATTTCAATTTATTGAGTTGGGTTCTATTGTTGGAAATTAGACAAATGTAGAGGATCTATTTGTAATTTTTGAAATTTGATATGTTCTTACATAATTGGTAAACATGATGAATACTTGCACAATATATTATTAATAAAATGCACAATAATTTATTATTTATATTATAATAAAAATAAAAAAAATAGATTTCTGGCGTTGGGAGCTTTCTTGGTGTTTTCTGGCGTTGAGAGAATTGGCTTTGGGTGTGATTCGCGGTATGAGTTTCGATTCAGCTAGGCAATTTGGCAGTGGAGGGGTCGCTCTTCTCATGCTGTTGGATCCCCTGGGTTGATTTGGTGACTGCTAGTCTGGTTGGATTTGCTGGAGAGGGAGCTGTCTGTGTTTTTTTTCGTTTGTGTTGCTTTCGTTTGTGTTGTCTGTGTCTGTTTTTGTCTCGTTTTTTGTTGTAGTTTGTTTGTTTTTGTTTGGAAAATGAATACAGGCTAGGCATTGTGCAGTGGCTCTGTTTTTCATTTTCTTTTTTTTCGTTTTGTGGAGTTCTCTAGGCCGCCACGTGCGTGTCCTCTCAGGTTTCTATTTCTGTTGTTTATTAGGCGTGTTTTTGGTTTGGGCTGTTGGCCCCTGTCTCATTACCCTGTTGGGGCCTTAGATATTACCCCGTTGGGGCCTTGTAATTTGTTCCTTTTGCACTTTTGTGCACTTTTATATTACCTCTATCGTTCCGGAAAAAAAANGCAATGTCCATTATGTTGAGCTCTACGACAAAAATGTCAAAACAAAAATAACCGAGTCGAAGTTGTGAGGAAAAAAAAATAAAATACAACCGATTTTTTTTCTCATTTCATCTGATAGGGTGCATTCTGTTAGTAATCAATGTGCAATCCGTCTATCACTATTGTGCGATTATAACACATTTATTAAATCATACTTTTTTTTAATAATTTGACTTGAATCATACTAAAACTAAATCGAAATAATCGATTTATTTGTGCAATTAACTGAATTACTTAAATAATCGTAATAGTTTATTATTTATATTATAGAGATATAATTAGTATTTTTAATATATTTACTTAATATTTTATATTATACTTAAATGAAAATAAATATTATATATACATATATAATTATATAATTTTGGCGGTTCGGTTATTTAAGTTATTTTGTAAAATAAAAACGACATCGAACCAAACCGAAATTTTAAAATTTAAAACAGGTAATCAAACAGAAATATAAAAAAAAAATCGAAATGAAAGTTTTATATCGGTCGGTTGTTCGCTATTTAATACGATAAGTATATTTAATATGTTAATAATTTTATTTATTATTTTTATATTATTTTTTGTTGGAAAAATTTGTGTTCGGTTTGTTTCGATATCTTTTGTACAATATGATAGTCGTTATAATATGTAGCATGTTGTTCTGTAAAGTGCAACGTGTTATTTTATAAAGTGCAACGTGTTGATGTATAAAGTGAACTACTATAATTTTGGTACGTTATCATGCTTGTGTTTTGTGTGGATAACTGATGTGATTGATGTTAAAGTGTTAACGTACATCCGTTTTTTAGATTTATGTTGTGTGGTATTTTTTGCAGGAGCTGTTGATGTTAACTGTGGAGTGTGGTGATAAAGTGCAAGATGTTATTTTATAAAGTGCAATATTCTGATATATAAAGTGCACTACTTTATACTTTATATGATCACATATAAAGTATTTGTTTCTTGGAAACTATATTTTAGTATATATAACAGTACAGATTAACTCAACTAATTCGGTCGGTTTGGTAACTATAGTGCAATTTGACAATCAGTAATCTGCATTGTGCCTATCATAAATGTGCATTCAAAGCACACATGTTTTTTTAATGATTCATCTCAACCTAAGTTAAAATCGAGATAATCGGTTTATTTGATCAGTTAACCGAAATAATCTAAATAAAAAAAAATAATTTATAATTTATATTATAAAATTTTTAATATTTTTATTTAATATTTTTTATTTGTGAAGACCTAAAATATATACATATAATTTGTATATATATTAAGTTGCTATAGTGCAATACGACAATCATTAATGTTCAATCTCTCCAACAATAATGTGCACTCGAAATGTAAATATTTTCTATGACAATATATTTGGTATTTATTATTTTTTATTTAATACTTTATAGTATTGTTCGTTGAAAATGACCAATATATATAAAAATAAAATTAAAATATAAAGCCGACATCGAACCGATGTAATTGAAATTTAAAAGTAAAAAACAAGTAATCGGATCGACATATAAAAAGTTCGAATAAAAAAAGTTAGTGGAATCTCACAAGAACAAAAGTGCAACATGTCAATAATTAAAGTGCAATTTGTCAAATACTACTATGCACGGTTTTCTCCACTATTGTACAGTGTGAAAGGACCGAACTTTTCTCCAACCTAATTGAAACCTATGAATAATGTGCATTTCAATTTTAAAAATTTGTAATAATGTTTATTTCAATTAACATAATGTGTATTCATAAAATTATTTATATAATAAAAATATATTTGGTATTTATATTTTTATAAAATATTTCATTTTATTGCTTTTTCAAACTACTTAATATATACATACAACTATAATATATAAATAACATTAAATATGATATTTTAAATTAACTTATAGGAGCCCATTAAGTCTTGAAATCCTCAACCCAACAATCCATCACATCTATTAAATTGTAATATTTAATACATGTGTAGTTCAATTTTTCCATATTGTAAATAAGTCCCTTAAAATTGTCTAATTCACAAAAAATTCCCCCAAAAAATGTCCACCTCATCTTCACAGCCCTAATTTCCGAGATGGACAGAGATGGAGGCGGGAAGAGCAGGTACGGCCGTGTCGCCGAACAACGTGGACTGTCTCTCACCACCGCATTGAACACAAAACCACCCTTCGGGCGGGAGGCGAAAGATGGAGCTGGTCAGTGGCGGGATGTGGGGGAGCACGGCGGAGGTCGGGAAGAGAGAGGAAGGCGCGGCGGTGGGTCAGGAGCGGCGGACATGGTGGCGTACGTAGCTGCTGGCCTCCGCGACGGAAATATAGCAGACAGGAATTGCTGGAATGGAGGCCGCCGGAGAAGATGGAAGAGACGGCGAGGGGAACGGCGATGTACCGGAGCTCACCACTTCCGACGGCGGGGCGGCATACGGCGGACTGTGGTTGCGGACGTCGGACATACGCAATGCCGGCGGGATTCTGGGCGACGGCGCCGTCGTGGTGTCCGTTTGTCACACTAGGTGACGGGCCTGCCGGCGGAACTGTGTGTTACAATGTGCGGTGAGTGTGTGTGACGGGGTGTGTGTGTGAGAGAGAGAAATAATGAATAGAGAAAGTTAATAAGAGAGAGAGAGAGGGAGTTAATGAGGGAGATGGAAGGGTGAGTTGGGTGAGGTGCCGTAGCAGTTGGATGTGGTGTGTGTGGGTCCCACTATTTTTTGGTGTTTTCAATTACCTCATTACCCTTAATGAAGGTATATTTATGGCTTTTTCTTAGTCATTAGATCATCCGATCAAATGGCTACAATTTATTCTCATTTCTTTCATTGAGAACCATTCTCATCGGAGCGCGACCCTATATATATATATGATATAGCCATATAAGGATATTCCGGTCCAAAGGCTCCCTACTCGACCAGCGAATTGCTCAAACCACTCGCATGCGACATGAACCCGTTGACATGCTCAAGTTGACTTCCTCAAAGTCGACTTTTTACAAGATGGATAACGAGAAGTAGTAGATACCATACAAGTCGACTCGCAAAAGTCGACTTGGTGTAGTCGACTCCCAGATAGTTGACATCTACTTGAGAAGACCAACAAAGGCGTAGCCTCTGAATAACCGGAAGATCCTGGGTCGACTCGTCCATGCTCAATGTCGACTCCTCCTACCTCGAGACGTGAGGTACATTGACGACTTAATACACTTATAACACACTCAAAACTCTGCATTCTCCAAAGGATAAGAAGGAATCTTGTGATGACTCAGCAGCAAAGGGGAGACGAACCGACCGGGGCATTTTAGACCTTTCACACAAGTCGACAGGGGCATTCCGGGTACTTTAGGTAAGTGTTCGCTCCTATATAAAGGAGGTGAGGTAACCCAAAACCCCAACTCTCATTCATTCTCCACTCTCCCTCATAGCTGCTGCGCAGCCTCTCTTCATTGCTCTCATATAGTGACTTGAGCGTCGGAGGCTCTACGCCGGAAACACCTCCGGCGTTGAGTTTTTGCCAGTGTTCTGGCGGTCTAGCAACGGTTCGAAGGCGATTCAAACAGATCTGAGCTCCTTACCACCGGTTCACTCCTGATCTAAGAATAGACCCATCATATTGGCGCCGTCTGTGGGAAGTTCTTAAGGGAAACAAGAGCTCTGCACCTAGCTCCGATCTGTTTCTGATGGCTGAGAAGGAAGGTTTGCAGAGGAACATGAATTAGAAGTTCAGGGGAGCTTGGACAGACAGGAGACCACCACCACTCTCTACCCCTAGACCTCCAGTTATGCAGATGTTGGGATTACCACCATTTGGAGGACTTCCGCTGCAGGGAGTGACTCTGGGTGGAGAAACACCCGTTACTCCACCTGGGGTAAAGGTGCAAGTGTTGACTCAGATGGGGACAAGTCAAAACCCTGATCCAAATGTTGGATAAAAGGAACTAACGAAGATGTCTCAACGTGAAGGAAAACAGATCCAGGAGGCGCCGGAACAGACACAGACACAACCCCGCGTCGAGGAGCAGACTCTGATGATGACGAGGAGTGAGATGCAAAATATGATCGCTGAAGCTGTGGTCGCCCAAATGAAGCAGGCCGTGCGAGTCGAGCCGAATCCTCAGGTCGAGCAGAACCCGAGGGTCGAGCAACTGCCCCGTGTCGAGCAACAGGCCCAGTCGAACGTGCAGCAAAACGGGCGGGCGGACGAGGAGGATTCTTCCATTCGAACTATAAATCTACAAGCGAGAGACGAAACATTGGAACAGCTGCTGGCCAGGTCCGCGATTTGCAGGCTCGAGTCGGGGGAAGGAAAAGCAGAGAAGCAAAGGAACATCCATTCTCGCAACAGATCCTGAGAGCCGATTTACCTAAAGACTTCAGGGAATTGAACATATGGTACGATGGCTCCACTGACCCGTCTCGACATTTGAGGAGTTTTGAGAATATGGCGGTGCTTCACCGCCACAGTGACCTGGTGCAATGGCGCGCTTTCCTGACGACTCTAACAGGGTCAGCCCAGGACTGGTTCCACTAACTGCCAGCTGGGTCGATTAAGGACTTCAACGGCTTCAGCTTGAGTTTCCTCAATTAGTTTGCAAGTGTAAGGGTGCAGGAGAAATCCTACCTCTCGTTGATCAGCATGCAGCAGAAGAAGGGCGAGTCGCTACGAGAATATGTAGCAAGGTTTACAAGGGCATGCGTCGACTGCCCGACAGCAACATAGAAAATCAAATCGGGAGGACTGACGAGGGGAATACTACCAGGGTTATGTAAGAACTCTCTGGCCAAGCGACCTCGTAGGAGTTTCGACGACGTGTTGGGAAGTTGTGCAAAGTACATGACTGTCGAAGAAGCAGAAGTCGACTACATGCAAAGTATAAAGATGTCCCAGACCGAAAGTCGAGACGACAAAAAGGAGAAGAAGATTCACTCGACTGGGGAACGGAGAGGATCACCACGAGCTGACGCGGGTGAGGGACGACCTAGGGGATGGCGGCCGATTCAATACACATCTCTGACGGCTCCCCATGCGAGAATACTGGAAGTAATGGAGAGAGAGATCCGAGACGACGTGGTGAGATGGCCGTGGACGAGAAAGGATGGACCGGTGAAGCCCAAAAGCAACTTGTATTGTCGATTCCACAAAGACTATGGGCATAACACTGACGATTGCAGACACCTCAAGGACGAGATCGAGAGGTTGATAAAAGCTGGCCACTTGAAAGATTTCATATACAAAGATCGTGAGAGGTCGAGCAGGAGGAGAGAGAGAAGCAAAAGCCCTCGCAAGAGGGCAAGGTCACTAGAGAAAGAGGAACTCCCACAAAAAAGGGGAGTAATTAACATGATCTTTGGAGGGCCCAAAGATGGGGATTCAAATCGTGCAAGAAAGACGTATGCTCGAGGTCGATAAGCAAAAGTCGAGGTACAACAGGCCGATGAGAGCGAACCGGTGATGATCTTTGGACCTGCTGATGTGGGGAAGGTTGAGAGACCATACAATGATGCTCTAATGATAACTGCACAGGTGTCGGGATACGCGGTGCAAAGGGTGTCTGTCGACAAAGAAAGTTCTGTGAACGTGATTTTCTATGAATGTCTCAAAAGGATGGAACTCAACATCGAGCTTACACCTCTACACACGTCACTCTTTGGATTCAATGGGTCAGAAGTTGCTCCCCTAGGAGAAATCATGCTCGCTGTCGTCCTAGGGGAAGGTGATTTAAGGAAGGTGAAAATGGTGAGATTTATGGTGGTCGACGTCGAATCGGCGTATAATGTGATCCTTGAGAGGCTGGCGCTCAATGCCTTTCAAGCAGTGGTGTCGACTTACCACATGAAGCTAAAGTTCCCCGTCGGAGACCGAGTGGGAGAGGCTCGAGGAGACCAGAAATTATCGAGAACATGTTATCAAATTGTGGTGAAAACCAACCAGCGGGCTGAGATCAAGGAGGGAAAGAAGCCAATGTCGAGGGAAAAGAGGCCGAGGGGGAGTGACCTCGAGCTACAGGGAGAAATAATGGAGATCCAAATTGGAGAAAGGGAGGACTAAACCACCAAAGTCGGGAGAGAGTTGGAGGAGGAATTGCGAAAACAATTGGTGGAGTTGCTGAAGGAATTCACAGACATATTTGCCTTCTCCCCTGAGGAGTTGACGGAAATCGACCCGGATGTCATGGAACACAAACTCAATGTCGACCCCCTCAGAAAGTCGGTGAAGCAGCGACTCAGGCATCATGGAGCTGAAATCGACAAAGCACGTGAAGTCGAGGTGGACAAGTTGCTGAAAGCCAAACACATCAAAGAATCCAATTCCCTGAGTGGATATCTAACACAATAATGGTGAGGAAAGCACTGAACAAATGGCGTATGTGCATCAACTTTCGTGACTTTAACCTGGCATGCCTAAAAGACCATTATCCTTTGCCGAGAATCGACCAGCTAGTCGACTCCATGGCTGGTTGCGAATTACTGAGCAAGATGGACGCATCTCAAGGGTACCACCAGATTCCCTTGGCCCTGGAGGATCAAAGTAAAGTGAGTTTTGTCACGAGCAAGGGGACATATTGCTATGTCGTCATGCCTTTTGGCCTAACAAATGTAGGAGCAACTTATCAGCGATTGATGGATCGTATGTTCAAACCTCAGATTGGTCAAAATATAGAAGTATACGTTGACGACATCTTGGTGAAAAGTAAGTCCTCGACTTCACACCCAGATGACTTAAGGGAAACATTCAAAACCCTTAGAGCATTTGGGATGAAGTTGAACCTGAGCAAATGCGCCTTCGGAGTAAGGGCGGGACGATTTCTAGGTTATGTCGTCACAGAACGAGGGATCGAGGTAAACAAAGAAAAGGTGAAGGCCATACTCGACATGGCTCCGCCACGAAACATAAGAGAAGTGCAAGTTCTGACGGGGAGAATCGCAGGTTTGAGCAGATTTATTGCTCGAGCGGCTGAGACGAGTTTCCCTTTTTTCAAAATTGCTCAAGAAGAATGCGACTTTCAAGTGGAGTGATGAGGCGCAAATGGCCTTTAAAAAATTGAAGGAGTTTCTGAGCGAGTTGCCCCTGTTGACTAAGCCTGAGCCAGAAGACGAGTTGGTGTTGTACATCTCGGTGGGGGAAGTCTCTCTAAGTTCGGTATTACTGCGAGAAGAAGGAAGCTCCCAGCAGCCGATCTATTACACAAGTAGAGCACTCCAAGGTGCGGAGACAAGATATCCCGAGGTCGAGAAAGCTGCCTTAACATTAGTGATAACGGCTAGAAAGTTGATGCCATATTTTCTGAACCATGTGATAGTGGTAAGAACAAACTTTCAGCTTGGAGAAACCTTAGGTCGACCTACTATCTCGGGTCGACTCGTGAAGTGGGCAGTCGAATTGAGCGAATACTCCATCAGATACGAGCGCAGGCGAGCCATAAAGGCCCAAGCTTTGGCAGATTTTATCCAAGAAGGTACAAAGGGAGAAGAAAAGAAATGGATCATGCATGTCGATGGGTCCTCTGCGGCCAAAGGATCCAGTCTGGGAGTCGTCCTCGTGTCTCCCGAGGGAAAGCAGCTCGACTTCGCCATCAGAATGGGGTTCAAAGTCTCGAACAACGAAGCAGAATATGAAGCACTAATTAAAAGAATTCAACTCGCAGTCGGTGGCGGAGCAACAGAGATCGCGGCACATTCTGACTCACAACTCGTCGTCAGACAAGTACTGGGAAATTGTGAAATTAAGGAGGATAGAATGATGAAGTATGTCGAGGAGATCCAAAGCCTCATACAAGGCCTGGAGAAATTTGAATTGACACAAGTCTCACGAGAGGAAAACAAGCGAGCCGACTGGCTCGCAAGGATCACATGTTCTAACGAGGGGAAGATGGGAAATCATATCACTACAATGCACTTGGAAGGAAGTGTTCTGAGTTAAGCAATGAAAGTAGACGAGAAAGATGATTGAAGGAAGTCGATCCGAGAACTCTTGCATGGTCGAGTACCTGCAGGAGACAAACAAGAGGCAGAAAAGATTGCTCAATATTTAAGCAAATATTTTGAAGTCGACGGGATCTTGTATAAGAAGTCGTTGGTCGGGCCCCATTTGCGATGTGTTTCCGAAGAAGAAGGAATCCATGTTCTAAAAGAAATCTATGAGGGATGTTGTGGGGCACACGTAAGGTCTCGAGCTTTGACTGGGAAAGCCCTGCGAGCAGGCTATTATTGGCCCAAGATTCGAGCAGCGGCAGAACAGTTAGTCCAGAAGTGCGAAAAATGCCAACGTCACGGGCAAATCACTCATATTCCAGCCGAATACATGACGACAATAAACTCTCCATTCCCCTTCGCTTAATGGGGAATCGAATTGGTGGGCCCATTGCCGATGGGGGCAGGACAAAGAAAATTCTTAGTAGTCGCAGTCGACTATTTTAGCAAGTGGGTCGTGGCAGAACCCTTGGCCCGAATCACCGAGGAAAAAATGATCCAGTTCTTATTCAACAACATCTGCTGTCGATTCGGAGTCCCAAAGGTACTGATCTCGGATGATGGAACCCAGTTCCAGGGAAAGCGGATCCAAGCCTGGTGCCTCGACATGGGAATTAAACAACGGTTTGCTTTGGTCGCACACCCGCAAGCAAACGGGCAAGTCGAGGTAACCAATGGAACTATTCTCCAAGGGTTGAAGAAGAGATTGGAAAAAGCGTCGGGAGCCTGGGTCGACGAGTTGACGACAGTTCTATGGGCTTATAGGATGACTCCAAGGAGCTCGACAGGTATGGGCTTATAGGACGACTCCAAGGAGCTCGACAGGATAATCTTCGTTTCACATGGTTTACGGGATGGATGCACTGCTGCCGGTAGAGGTCGGCCTGGACTCACATAGGTCGACATTCTATGAAGAAAACAAAAATGAGGAGATGATCGAGGAAGCCCTCGACCTAATAGAAGAAGGACGAGAGGAAGCTTGGGTACGATCCGTTGAGTACAAACAGAAGATACGCGCAACATTCGACAAGAAGGTCCGAACCAGACGATTCCAAGTGGGGGATCTCATCCTCAAACGAGCCGACGCTCTCAAACATGTCGGGAAACTCGAAGCTAACTGGGAAGGACCCTATACTATCACAAAGGTGCTCGAGAGAGGTGCATACGAACTCGAGGATGGAGAAGGTCGACAACTCCCACGATCCTGGCACGTGATCCATCTCAAACGCTTTTACGCTTAAGGAAATATTCCATAATTCTTTTTGTACCGAACAATGTTTGAATCAAGTTCAATGGTGAAATGAATCTCAAAGTTTATGCTTCAATTATGTTTCTTATGTTTATGCATCGACTTTATCATGATTGCTTGGAAAATTGAATTTTTCAAAATGGCTATGTAGCCGGCTAACTCTCCAATGATTATGAAATCAATTTAACCCAACTACGAAGTTGTAATTCTTGAGCAGAATCTCGAGCAGACTACGAAGCCTACGACTACGAAGTCAACTAACACTACTACGAAGTTGTAACTCTCGAGCGGAGTCTCGAGCAGGCTACGAAGCCTATGATTACGAAGTCGACTAACACAACTATGAAGTTGTAACTCTCGAGTGGAATCTCGAGCAGGCTACGAAGTCGACTAACACAACTACGAAGTTGTAACTCTCGAGTGGAATCTCGACAGGCTACGAAGCCTACGACTATAAAGTCGACTAACACAACTACGAAGGTGTAACTCTCGAGTGGAATCTCGAGCAAGCTACGAAGCCTACGACTATGAAGTCGGCTAATACAACTACGAAAGTGTAACTCTCGAGTGGAATCTCGAGTAGGCTACGAAGCCTACGACTACGAAGTCGACTAACACATCAACGAAGTTGTAATTCTTGAGTGGAATCTCGAGAGGTCTACGAAGCCTACGACTATGAAGTCGACTAACACAACAATGAAGTTGTAATTCTCGAGTGTAATCTTGAGCGGGCTACGAAGCCTACGACTACGAAGTCGACTAACAAAACTACGAAGTTGTAATTCTCGAGCGGAATCTCGAGCAGGCTACGAAGCCTATGACTAGGAAGTCGACTAACACAACTACGAAGTTGTAATTCTCGAGTGGAATCTCGAGCGGGCTACAAAGCCTACGACTATGAAGTCGATTAGCACAACTACGAAGTTGCACTATCGAGTAATATCTCGAGCACACTACAAAGCTCACAACCATGAAATCGATTTACACAACTGTGAAGTTGTCACACTAAAAAAAATAAAAAAAATTCATACAACCAACTTCAACACATCTATAAAGCATCGAGATAGCTATGCAGCTAGGGGCACAACCCGAATAAAGCAACTTACGTTTATCAACTACGAAGCTGCTAAAATCGGTGCTCGACTTCGACCAGCTCGCAAGAAGGGTTGGGGAGAAGACGAGTTGAAAAACTTATGTTTATCAGCTACGAAGCTGCTAAAATCGGTGCTCGACTTCGACCAGCTCGCAAGAAAGGTTGGGGAGAAGATGAGTTGAAAACTTATGTTTATCAGCTACGAAGCTGCTAAAATCATTGCTCGACTTCGACCAGCTTGCAAGAAGGGTTGGGGAGAAGACGAGTTGAAAAACTTACGTTTATCAGCTATGAAGCTGCTAAAATCGGTGCTCGTTTGTCCCATTTTTGTTACGTTTTTCCATATTATTTTGTCATTCTTTTTCCCCCATTTTAGGTACTTTTGTTGGTTTGTAGTTCATTTTGTTGATTATCGCGTATTTCCCTTTATTTTGGTTCTTTTTGTGTTTTTCGTATGTTTTTCCCGTTTTTCTTCTTTGTTTTGGTGTGCAGGTCAGAATCCCGTGAGGAATAAATTTAGCTCAAAAGCAGGATAGGAAATCATGGTTAGATAGATGGGTTCGTTGGCTACAAGTAGGAAAAAGCTGAATTTGATTTCGAGTTCGGACGAGTCCGGACGGGCTCGATATGTGAAGTCGCGCACGGAAGCCATCACCTTCAAGTCAAAAGCTTTGGGAGAATAGGTTTTCAAGAATAAGTTGGATTTAAAAGCACAATTACGTAGAAGGCTTCGTTAGCGACGCGTAGCAAAAAAACAAAATTCAATTCCGAGTTCGGACGAGCCCAAACGAGCCCGAAAAGCAAAGTCCAGCAGGCTGCCAGAGCCTTAGCGCCGCTAAGGTGCCTTAGCGGCGCTAAGGCACACATGATAGCGGCGCTACACAGTACTGGCTCTGTAATATCCCATTCAGTAATTAATAAAAGTAATTATTCTAAGTATGAACTAATTACTTTTATTAATGCTCGTTCCTAGTTCGAGCCAGTTATTAAGTTATTCAGTTAAAAATTCGACTTTAAGTCGAAAGTATTCTCGGTTCAATATTATTCAGTAATCGAGCCAGTTCAGTAATTAATTAATTCCGGTCTGTTTATTTTTATAAATGGATTTATAAGACGGGATTAATTAATCTAAGATGATGAATAATCGAAATTGAGTATATTTTGATTAATCGTTTAAGATAAGTTGTGAACTGAAACCAAGTATGTTCGGTCATGAGTTGAACTTAATTAAGAAATAGCCGAGCCTTAGTACTAAATACTTAGAATTTTTCTAAGTGTTTAAGTCATCAAGATAAGATCATAATATTGAGTTTTAGCATAAGTTGATACAAGTTAAGTCTTAAAGTAAGGTTAAGTATCCATGAACATTTAAGTTGTAAATGTTCAAAGAAGTGAGAAAATTTATTTAGACATTATAGTTTATTTAAATTATTTTAATAGAAATCGAAATTTTTAGAATTTTCGGTTTTACGGTAATCGTTCGGTTTAAGTCCGAATGTGGTTCCGTAAATGTAGAATATTTCAAGATAATTATATTAGATCCTAAGAATCAATATGTTCATTAAATTGAAGAAAAAAATCTGAGTAAAGAATTTAAATTTTAGAATTTTTAGTTTTACGGTAAACGTTCGTTTTAAGTCCGAATTGAGTTCCGTAAATTGTATTATTCTCGGTTTATTATCATGATCCAAGACCATATATTAGCATTACGTTTCAGTAAAAGAGTGTTAAAAATCAGCCATTTTGAAAGAAAATGCATAAGTAATAAAAAAAAATGATTTTTATTATTTTTATTATTTTGTTCCAAAGATTCTTATATGATGAATGGTGACATTTTTTCAATAATATATGGAATCAATTACATCACATTAAGCACGAAATTTTGGGCATCAATTGGTGAGAATGAGATGAGAAAATCAACAAAGTTTTGCTAAGTCTTTAAGTTAGCATTTTTTTTCAACAATTGATGAGAATTTTATTAAACTTGGTGGAATAAGTTTTATCTACCAAAAAGCTCACTCATGGCTATAACTAAAGGCCATTTTTGATGATTAATTATGTTTGGATAAGAATGCAAGTTAATCATTAAATAGTTTATGATTAATTAAGTTTATAAGTTTAAATTGTTTATTTTGTTCATTTCTTCACTCCATTATGATGTTTTGCCAATTTGTGCCTATAAATAGAGGCCTAAAAATCAGAGTTCTCACACCAAAGTTAAGTACCAAAAGTTATATAAGAGTGTAAGAGAGAATGAGTAGTAGAAACTTTGGAGAAGTGAAGAATTTAGAAGTGAAGAATTAAGTTACGATTCTAGCAAGAATGAGGTAATTTACTTATCTTAAAGTTACATGCTTAAGTTTATGTTTTGATAATGAGTTTACATGTTTAGTAGATGATATTAAGTGTTTAATAATGTATTTATATGACATAGATATTAAAGTTTTATATGAATATAAGCATGCTAGAAAATAAGTTATTTCCAGCACATATATATGTCATATGTGTTCAGTTATAATGAGATTTTTACATAGCTATGAAAAATCTGAAAAATCTATGCTTTCTATGGTTATTTCTTGTGTAAAAGAGGAGTACATAGGATCAAGAATCAAGTCATTTAGTTTAGTATAACTCAAGATATGAATTTTTAAAGTTTATCATGCAAGCTGAATTTTATGTACTTGTTTCCAGCAGCAACTTTAAACTTGAATAAGTCGAGATATATGCATGATAAAATTATGAAATTTTTATGACATGTCTAAATATGAGTTAAGAATATGACTGTTAAGTTTCATAATTTAAAGATGAGAAATGAATAAGTTATGAATATAAGAAAGCATATATGTAAAGATAAGTATATATATGCAAGAATATTCATGAAATGTTTAAGTTGTTAAAATGAGATGATCATGAGTAATTCTCATATAAGTGATGAGTAATTTGATGAAGTTTTGGTATAATATGTTGAGTATACAATTTTATAAAGATTGTATTAAGTATGACATATTAACATCATGATTAAATGTTATGAGTAAAAGATGATTATGGCTTGAGATTATTTTCACTTTCAAGTTAATTAAGTGAAAATTTAGTATAAGCCAATATCTAAAGATTGGGAAATATGATGTATGATGAATTAAGTATTTGATCAAATTAAATTAAGATAAGTTATAAATCATGTTGATGATGTTGGTAAAAGTAAGCATGTTTTAAGTTTAAATACTCAATCAAGTATAATGTGAAATATAGTTATTTTCACATTTGAGTTATGACATGCTAAGTATAATACCATATTGATGTTTATGAAGACATGATTTATAAGGTTAAGTAATTGACCTTAAGTAAAAGTAAAAAGAGAAGTTAAGTATAAACTTGAGAAAAAGCAAGTTTAATGAATTTCTATAAGATTTGGATAAGTTAATAATCCTAAAATTCTTATTGAGTATACGAGCATAGTACTTAGTATATTTGTTTATATTTGATGTAACTTGCAGATACAGTACCAGTACAGCACTTATCGTTTTTTTCAAATGATTTCAAAGACAAAAAGGTGGGGACCCTGAATGGGTATCACGTTGAGTACGATATTGATGTCATATGGGATGAGGAGACCATCAGTTGTCTCAGAGTATATCCTACAGTTTAAGTTTTACGCTTAGGATGAGGAGGCATTAATTTGTTCTCAGAGATTATATCCTAAGTTATGATGGAGGCCATTAGGTGCCTTAGAAATATCCATCAGAGTGTGCACACGTATCCGATCAGAGATCGACCAGTTTAAGTTTCAGTACCTATACAGATTTCTGGTTATCGATCAGATATTGGTTTATGATTATCCATATTCGTTACTCACCCCCATGAGTTTCAGTTTCAGGTAACAGGTCGAAGAGGAGGTGTGAGTGGAGCAGTGTTGGTGTGGATCGTGGACTCAGATGAAGACAAGCTTTGATACGGACATTTATAACAGTCTGTATAATTAACCACGTTTTCAAGTATTTCGCTATGCACATTAAGTATTGAACTTGCATTTTAATGAATTTTATATTTCAAGTTTTTACCATTATGAGAAATATGATTATGGTATTTTAAATGCAAGTTTAAAGGAAATCAGTTTTATTTATGTCTAAAGAAGTATTAGACAAAAGTTTAACGATAAACGGATTTTCAAGATGATGAGTTTGAGTAGCATCCCGAGTTAGTCGCAAAAGATTTCAAAAGAGTTAAGTATTTTCGAAGTAAAAGTTGCAAAAAATTTACTCTGATAAGCGGGGTGTTACAGGCTTGAACGGCTAAGGCACCTTAGCGGCGCTAACCCCCCTTAGTGGCGCTAAGGCCCCCTGCAAGTCCCAGAATGGTATAAGAACCCCAAAAACTCGTTTTCTTCTCCATTCTTTCACTTCCAGCTTGAAGGGGGAGGAACCCTAGGTCTGAAAATCACTTCCCCCCCTTCATTTTCCTTCATATTCTTCTTCCCTTATCCTTCTTTTCTCCCTTTTTCTTCTTCTTTTCTTTCTTTCCCCTTCTCTTCTTTTTCTTCTCTTCTCCTCTTCTCCATGTTTCTTCTTCATTTTTCTTTCTTTTTTCTTTCTTTTCCATTTTAGGGATTAAGCTTGTATTTTGGATTCAACTTTCGGATTGGATTGATTGTAAGTACTTTTCATCTCGTTTAATTCATGAGAATGATTATTTGGTGTGAATTGCTTTATTGTGTTGAATTCATGTTACTTAGCTAAATCTTATTGCTAGGGATAGGGGATGATTGTTCATGTTTCACGTGTATTTGTCGGGCTTGAATTGTTCATGCTTATGTGAGTTAATCTGATTAGGAATTGATGTAATCTTGCTTGATCGATTGATATAATCGAAGAGTGACACTTCGATCTTGCGATTGAAAATAATTGAATGTTAATTTGTCGAGTTAGGGTTTGTCAGTTCTATATGATTAGTTGATTAATCACCTTCTAGTTAATTAGCGACTTTCAGAACCGAAAGGGGAGAAGTCGTAGACCTAGGCTCGCATGAGGTAGATGATTTCGTAATTGAAGAGTCTATAGGTTTTGGATTGAAATACGTGCTTGTCGATGACCCGTCCTTTGTTACGAAAAGTTATTGGGATTGGGATAATTGGCCTGTGTCGTATGCTCGAGTTTGTTCGTCTACGTTCAATCCTTTGTTACGAAGAGTTATTGGGAGCGAACCGTTAGATGTCTAAGCGAGAGTGTCAATCTCGAACCGAGCGATTAATTGTCCGGTTTTTTCTATAACTTCAATTAATTATCCCCGATTTCCTAGCTTCTCCATCTTTGTTCCGTTCACATATTTAGGTAGATTATTGGTTTTTATTATTTTTTAGTTAATAATTATTCAATTCTTTTTTCTGATTAGAGTGTGTAGGATTTATTTTCTTTTCGTGTGTAATCGACACCAAAGCTAGATTCCGAACCGCCTTTCTCGAGAGATCGACCCGGGAAACGAATCCTTGATTCGATACTCGGTAAAATATAATAATTTGTACACACCAAATTTGGCGCCGTTGCCGGGGAAGGAAAGTAGGATATTTGGTTTTGGTATTGATTTTATTTTCCGTGTTTCTCTTTGTCTTTTGTTTTTGGGAATTTTGTTCTTTCTTTTGTGCATCCTTGTTTTTCTTTTTGTCTTGTTTGTTTTTGTCGTCTTTTTCTTTCCTCTTCGTGGCTACGTGTGGTTGTTCTGTTTTGGTGTGCAGAAAGTATGAACTTCAACCATGTGTTTCCCTTATCGCACACCCAGTCTTGGGGTCACGAGCCGAGCTATCACAACGGGAGCTACTACCAGTCATACCCGTACTCTTCCGAGCAGCGTTGGGATCCCTACAAAGTCAAGCAAACTTATGAGTCCCACGAGCATAATGAGAAGCTCGACCAGATTCTCGATTTTATAACATCTCAGTAAGCTCAAGAACAAGAGGCCGCATTCAACGAAAAACTTGATCTAATCCTGGCTCGAGTAATGGCCCAAGCAAGTCGAAGAGAGGAGGTTGAGCTCAAATGTTCCCGGTTGAGCGAGCAGTTGGAGAGTCTAGCAAGGCGCATCGACTCTATAGAGGCCATGGTTATGGACCCACGTCCACAGCCCGTACCTTTCGATATGCTCAAGGACGACTCTTCGGGATTCAACGCCAAACTTGATCTCATCCTCGATCGCATGATGGCCCAAGCAAACCGGGAAGGGGAGATTGAGCTTGGGTGTGCTCGATTGAGCGCTCAAGTGGAAAATCTAAAAGCACGTCTCGACTCTATCGAGTCAAAAGTCGAAAACTCCCATCATATGGTTGGTGCCCAAACGTGTTTTCTGATGCACATGTGTGAGACCGAAGAGGAAGATGATGCTCTCCAGTGGGACGACGATGTTTCGGAGGAGGAGATCCATGGACTTGATCATGTCACCATTTCTCGAGTCCCTCCTCCTGCTACCGAGATGGAGCATTCACCTTCGGAGCCATCACACTGTGCTACCAAGTGGGCCAGATTTAGCTCGACTTGTTCCATGGATGTGCTCGTTATCCCTGAGGTTGATGGCAGAGCTCGGTGGGAAAAGCTCTATGTCAACTACTGGGGATTGCTCGTGCCCACGTCAGGTTCCTCCAGTACATAGCCACCCGGATCCACCATGCCAGCCTTCTCGCCAAACTTCCCATACTGCCGCTTCTCGAAAATACGAAGGCGTGGCACGACCGTCACTTCTTTCTGGATCCTGGTTGATACATACGCAGGTTTTGTCAAGCTAATGACGTTAAACAAGCGCTTCTTGGGAGGCAACCCAAGTCATTTATTGCTTTATTAGATATTTTCCTTTATACTTTTTAGTTTAATCTTTGAATATTGGGAGTTTTGGAGTTCTGTGTTTTTCTTGGCAGGTACTAGTCGCGAGCTCGAGTAGGAGAATGGAGTTGAATGCTGAGTGTCGAAGTTCTGGGCGAAGCGTAGGCGTTCGGCTTGCACATGGATGCTTATTCTCCTCGAGGCATCTACGGTTTGCACACCCTTTTCTTTTTCCTTTTTATCTTTTTGAGTTTGCTTTCTCCTTCTGTCCATTCTTTTGAGTCTTGTGTTCTTGCAGTAGTTGCTAGTATTGGTTCGCTATATGAAAGTGCTAGGTCCTTCATTTGACTTTCTGTTTCGTGTTGAAGCAATGAGGACATTGCCTCATTTTAAGTGTGGGGGAGTTTATTTGGATTTTACATGCTTATATGGTGGACCGGTCTAGTCTTAGGTTTTTGTGTTGTTGAGCATGTGGTATTGGTGAATTATAGGATTTGTTGATAAATGTTTGATGAAATTGGGAAGTTGTGATGATGGTTGTGCTGATCATTGCCTCGATATTTGTTTGATTGCCTTAAGTCACATTTATTTACCTTGTGAGGTTTTGATCATTACTCTTCTTTCTTGTGAGATATTGGTCATATTCTTGAATGATTAGAACTTGCCTTGAGTTTGATTGGAAGGAGTCGATTAGAGTTTAAAATTGCGAAAGTGATTGAAGCATTTTGTTGTTAGCTCATTTTTGCCTTGTTCTTTGGTCGTTCACGTTATTTTCCCTAGTAGCCCGTTTGAGCCTTGAGCCGTTTCTTGTCATCTATAATATAATGTATTTTGTAGATTGATTTTGTGATGATTGGTGAAAATGGGTCGTTGTTGAATGTGAATGGGAGTTGGATTTCTATTGCTTGACCTATTTAAAAAAGTAAAAAAATTAAAAAAAACGAGAGCTCACAAGGCGATTTGAATGGATTCTGCTCCTCTTACTAGTCGATTCACATTGACGGGTAATGAGCATTGGGAAACTACTGTAGGACACTTGGATGATCTCCAATGTTCACACCTACAAAATGTTGTCCTTTGGATTCGATCTTGTTCAGAAAAAGTTACTCTCCAAATAAAAAAATATTAAAAAAGATATATATATAAAAAAAAAATGAAAGAAAAGAAATGGGTCAAGTATTGCAATTCGATTAGAGCAATTAGGTGTTGTGTGTGGTGTTTTGGTTGGGGGTAGATGTGTTGTCATGTTTATTCCAGATGAGCGGCGGAGAACTCGAGTAATCTATTTTCTCGAGAATTGTGATTGTTTATTTGAGCTTCTTTTCCTGTATATATCCTTACCTTGAACAAAATAGCCTACATTACAACTCGTGAAGTCCTCTTGATTCGCAAATTTTGAGCTTTGATTGTATCCGAGTAATTTAGACGATTGACAAGCATATGTTGAAACAGGAATATTGACCAATCTGAACGATCCTATCATATATTCATGTAAAAGAATAAGTGAGGCATTTACTACTATTTCTGTGTTTGAGAGTTTGTCATTTTGAGGCCAATTTTATATTTGAGGCATATGGTTTCACAGTCGTTGGAATTCTACCTGATTGAATTGGACATTTTGAAACTCTTCTTATTTGAAACTGTATTCATGCTCATGTCTTGCTTTCTTTTCTTTTTGTTCGGGATGAACAAAGGTTTAAGTGTGGGGAAGTTGTTTGTCCCATTTTTGTTACGTTTTTCCATATTGTTTTGTCGTTCTTTTTCCCCATTTTAGGTACTTTTGTTGGTTTGTAGTTCATTTTGTTGATTATCGTGTGTTTTCCTTTATTTTGGTTCTATTTGTGTTTTTCGTATGTTTTTCTGTTTTTCTTCTTGTTTTTAGTGTGCAGGTCAGAAGCTCGTGAGGAATAAGTTTAGCTCAAAAACAGGACAGGAAATCATGGTTAGATAGATGGGTTCGTTGGCTACAAGTAGGAAAAAGCTGAATTCGATTTCGAGTTCGGACGAGTCCAGACGGTCCCGATATGTGAAGTCGCGCACGGAAGCCATCACCTTCAAGTCAAAAGCTTTGGGAGAATAGGTTTTCAAGAATAAGTTGGATTTAAAAGCACAATTACATAGAAGGCTTCGTTAGCGACGCGTAGGAAAAAAACAGAACTCAATTCCGAGTTCGGACGAGCCCAAACGAGCCCGAAAAGCCAAGTCCAGCAGGCTGCCAGAGCCTTAGCGCCGCTAAGGTGCCTTAGCGGCGCTAAGACACACAGGATAGCGGCGCTACACAGTACTGGCTCGAACGGCTAAGGCACCTTAGCGGCGCTAACCCCCCTTAGCGGCGCTAAGGCCCCCTGCAAGTCCCAGAATGGTATAGGAACCCCAAAAACTCGTTTTCTTCTCCATTCTTTCACTTCCAGCTTGAAGGGGGAGGAACCCTAGGTCCGAAAATCGCCTCCCCCCTTTATTTTCCTTCATATTCTTCTTCTCTTATCCTTTTTTTTCTCCCTTTTTCTTCTTCTTTTCTTTCTTTCCCCTTCCCTTCTTCTTCTTCTTCTTCTTCTTCTCTTCTCCTCTTCTCCATCTTTCTTCTCTATTTTTCCTTCTTTTTTCTTTCTTTTCCATTTAAGGGATTAAGCTTGTATTTTGGATTCAACTTTCGGATTGGATTGATTGTAAGTATTTTTCATCTCGTTTAATTCATGAGAATGATTATTTGGGGTGAATTGCTTTATTTTGTTGAATTCATGTTACTTAGCTAAATCTTATTGCTAGGGATAGGGGATGATTGTTCATGCTTCAAGTGTATTTGTCGGGCTTGAATTGTTCATGCTTATGTAAGTTAATCTGATTAAGAATTGATGTAATCTTTCTTGATCGATTGATATAATCGAAGAGTGACACTTCGATCTTGCGATTGGAAACAATTGAATGTTATTTTGTCGAGTTAGGGTTTGTCAGTTCTATATGATTAGTTGATTAATCACCTTCTAGTTAATTAGCGACTTTCAGAACCGAAAGGGGAGAAGTCGCAGACCTAGGCTCGCATGAGGTAGATGATTTCGTAATTGAAGAGTCTATAGGTTTTGGATTGAAATATGTGCTTGTCGATGACCCGTCCTTTGTTACGAAAAGTTATTGGGATTGGGATAAGTGGCCTGTGTCGTATGCTCGAGTTTGTTCGTCTACGTTCAATCCTTTGTTACGAAGAGTTATTGGGAGCGAACCGTTAGATGTCTAAGCGAGAGTGTCAATCTCGAACCGAGCAATTAGTTGTCCGGTTTTGCTAGAACTTCAATTAATTATCCCCGATTCCCTAGCTTCTCCATCTTTGTTCCGTTCACATTTTTAGGTAGATTATTGCTTTCTATTATTTTTTAGTTAATAATTATTCAATCCATTTATCCGATTAGAGTGTGTAGGATTTATTTTCTTTTCGTGTGTAATCGACACCAAAGCTAGATTCCGAACCGCCTTCCTCGAGAGATCGACCCGGAAAACGAATCCTTGATTCCATACTCAATAAAATATAACAATTTGTACACAACAGTGCTCGACTTCGACCAGCTCGCAAGAAGTGTTGGGCAGAAGACGAGTTGAAAAACTTATGTTTATCAGCTACAAAGCTGCTAAAATCGTCGCTCAACTTCGACCAGCTCGCAAGAAGGGTTGGGGAGAAGACGAGCTGAAAAACTTATGTTTACAGCTACGAAGCTGCTAAATCGTTGCCCAACTTCGACAAGCTATCAAGAAGTTTTGGGAAGAAGACGAGTTGAAAAACTTACGCTTATCAGCTACGATGCTCCTAATTTCTTTGCTTGACTTCGACCAATTCCCAAGAAGGGTTGGGGAGAAGACGGGTACAGTTAAGCACGACATATCAAAACCGATAACAAATGCAATCAACAACGTTCAATGAAAATTGTAATGTACAACATCGAGAATAAGAAGGATAACGGTTATATTGATCAAAAGAGAATTCATTACATTCGAAGTCGTCTCGACCTTTACATAACTAGAAAATAGGTCGGGAACGATAAATGAAACAAAAACAAACAAAATAAAAAACAGCGGCACAACCCCAGGATAGACAAACACATCTAAGAGTCGGCATCGGACTTCTCAGCGGTGTCATCTCCGCCCTCGACAATCGTTGCAGTCTTCTCGGCATCGGCATCCTCCTTCTCCCCCTCATCAGCACCCCTGTCGACAAGTGGCTCGGTCCCCTGCTCCTCGACCTCCTCCTCATGACCAACCCCCTCTGGCCTGACTAATTCGGTCGAACCAACCAGGGGGGTAGGGGGAACTTCGAGTTGCGCACTTATGCCAGCTTTGCGAATGGCCCAAGCCTCGAGTCCCGACCACCACGGGTAGTCATCTGGAAGAGACGAGTCACCCTCATAACCCTCGGGGTCGGGAATCATCTTCTTAACCTCTTTGTGGTCGAGTTTTCCAGCAAACTCAGACCCCTCTACTACTGCCGCCCACGCGTCAAAGGCATAATCGAAGTATTGGACGACAACAAGGCAGAGTTTGTCGAGGAAGGCAGGGGAATTGCAGAAGGCTTTGACGACCTCCTGGCGATAAGTCTCGAGAAAGATGGCTCCCATGGGGGACTTCAAGAAGGTTCTGTGCCCCTCCTCGATGCCATTCTCTCTCTCGACCATACACTCATCACGGGCCTTTGCGAGGTCGCCCTTGAGTTGGTCATTCTGATGACGAGCCACAGGCTTGTCGGCCTTTAGCTTGTCGACAAGGGCCTTCGAGGCCTCCAGGTCCTTCTTCAGCGCCTCGATTTCCTGGCGTTGAGCCTCACACTTGTCCTCGAGGGACTTAGTGGAGATGGCGGGAGCCTTACTCCCTTCCTCGAGGCAAGGAAGCGCCGCAGCCAGAAACTGCGAGAGAACATTGAAGATGAATAAGGAAAATATAAGTAAAGCCAAAGGAAAACACAGCATTAAGTCAATTGAAAGATAAGAAAAATACTCGAGACAGGCACTGAATGGCGTAGTTTGAAAGCTCATACAAATTCCCCTCGACACGCTCCTTGTCGTCCTTGGGGATGAGGGAGTTAAGATACCAGGCCACCTTATACGGCTCAGGATGATTCCAAAGCCGAGATGGCATTTTGACCGTCACGTCCTTGACGGTGACGGGGGAAGAGGATTTCTTCTCGACCGCCTTTCCTTTCCCTTTGTCGACCTTACGGCGCTTTAGGTCGTCCGGGATCAGGACAACGGCCCGGTCGTCTTGGGCCCTCTTTCGGGAACCGGAGCCCGACGGTTTGTGCTGCTTGACAGCACTAGGGTGCTCGACCCTAGACTTCTTCGCAGCAGTCGTCTTGGCTGCTACAGCGGCGGGCCTCGACCCGGACCCACTTCCGGGTCGAGAAGGAGGAGGAACTGAGCCACCAGCTGGCTTCTCAGCCGACTGTTTCTTTTTCACCTCGAATCGCTTAAGGGCCTTAACTGAAATAGAACAAGAGAAAGTTAGCAGTAAAACAGAAGATAGATAGCAATCATAACACGAAAGGATCAAAATATGAAGACGACTTCGTGAGAAGAAATATCAAAAGCTTACGGGGATCATCGAGACGAGGAAGATCCTCGTAGAAGACGATTTTGGCTTGATTGACCAATGTGTGGTCCTTAATTAGTTGACGAGCACTATATGTACATTATTAAGCTCCTTCAATAGCATGGCAAACTCGTCGGAACGAGGCCATTTATTTTGTTTTGCTTTGGAGGTTATCCAAGTATTTACATAGGGATACATGCCGGGGGCGGGTCGAATGAAGACGAACTTCGACTTCCACTCGGTAACATTTGACGATAAATCTTCAAGGAAAGTGACGCCGGCGCGTCGACCCAAGCAGTGGGCGCCCTTGGTAAATCGGCAGCCATAGCAGTAAAAGAAAAATTCGTGCGAGAAAAAATGAAGTATTATTCGAGAGACGACTATGAAAGCTATCATGATGCGAATAGAATTCGGGGTAAACTGGTTTATTGGTACATTATAAAAATTGCTAGTCATCGAAAGTTCATCCTGGATGGGAAAACGAAGACCAAAAACGACTTGGTCAACGAAGAATGTGTGACAGCCAGGAGGAGGATGAGCAAAATTGTTGCCAGGACCAGAGGCGACTAGTTCCCAATCAGAGGGGAGCCCATTGAAGTTTCTGAAGCCCTCGACCTCGGCTGTAGAGGCATAAGAGAAAGGATTTGGAGTAGCTAACCTAACCATAGGACAAGCTATGGATACAACATTTTGAGAGTCGAGAAGAGGAGTAATTATTGGTATAGATACATGACACGTTCTATATACAGGAATATCTAAGAACCTAAGAGGAATACCTCGAGTAATGAGGTCGAGACGAGAAGAATTCCCTCGAGAGGGACTCTTCGAGACGTCAACTAAACCACCCACCAGAAGCACTTGGTTAAATTCAGTCCAGTCGACACTGGAAGCAGAGGCACGAGAAGAAGCAGAGTGGGGAGGTGACGAAACCATCTTAAAGCCGACCACTTGAACAGAATCAGAACTGGAAGACTCATCGACTTGGGGGGTATATTCGTTGATTTGGTGACCGAGGAGCCAGAGAGAGAAGACGAGTCGGGAGCTAAAGAAAAGAAGAAAAAGAGGAGGGAATTAGCAAAGTCAGAGGTTAACACACTAGATATAAAGGATAAAGTCGACTTATGAAAGTCATTACGAAATGATGCAGAAAACAACTATTGCGGAACAGACGAGAGGCAAGAATAAGTCAAGACGACTCGGCTTCCTTCAACGTCGAAGAAGATACAAAGTCGACTCGGCAGGAATAATTCATTAAATCGACATGAGTCGATTCGAGGAAAAAAGAAGAGGAGAAGAGCCGCTAAGACAATAAGGAAAGACGAGAGTCGACTTCATATCAGAGGTCGACGACAAACAGGATAAAAAACAAGAGATCCGAGCGAAACATGTGCATAATAGATTCAACACCAAATCCATGGAAAAAGTTTGAAGAACACATAAAGAACACTGCGTCTGAAAAATCCAGAAAAACAGAAAAAAAAAAACTTACGAAAAATCTGAAGGTCAGTGAACTTACTCATGATGCCGAAGTTAAAGGATATTGAGAAAAGTTAAGTCGCCGGAATCGGAGAACGCCGGTGAAACCGAAACACGAAGATCGCCGGAGAGCTTGAAGGAGTCTAAGAAAGCAAGGAGTACGAGAATCCGAAAAGTGACCTTTTGATAGATGGAGGCGTATTTATAGGTGGTGATGATGGATGTTGACCGTTAGATCAACACAATATCTAAGAGTTCTGATGAAGCACGGAATTCGAAGAGTCAGCGGTTTAGGTGACGCGCGTAACTTCAGGATTTTCGAAATTTTAAATTCAAAAAGGGTGTCAGAACATCAGACTTATCCGAAAAAGCAATCATAAGAAGTTAAGGTGTTTCTCAATCTACTGACGAGACAAGTTGTCGAAGCGGGAGGTTCAAGCAGATACCGCAGGAAGACGTGACATTCAACCACTCGTCACCATATTTACTCTTAAGCAGTTGACTGCTTAGAGTAATTTTTGGGGGGGACTAGATGATATAGCCATATAAGGATATCGTTCCAAAGGCTCCCTACTCAACCAGGGAACTGCTCAAACCACTCGCATGACGACATGAACCCGTTGACATGCTCAAGTCGACTTCCTCAATGTCGACTTTTTACAAGATGGATAACGAGAAGTAGCAGATATCATACAAGTCGACTCGCAGAAGTCGACTTGGTGTAGTCAACTCCCAGATAGTCGACATCTACTTGAGAAGACCAACAAAGGCGTAGCCTCTGAATAACCAGAAGATCCTGGGTCGACTCGTCCATGCTCAATGTCGACTCCTCCTACCTCAAGACGTGAGGTACATTGACGACTTAATACACTTATAACACACTCGAGACTCTGCATTCTCTAAAGGATAAGAAGGAATCTTGTGATGACTCAGCAGCAAAGGGGAGAAGAACTGACCGGGGCATTTTGGACCTTTAAGGGCATTTTGGGTACTTTAGGTAAGTGTTCACTCCTATATAAAGGAGGTGAGGTAACCCAAAACCCTAACTCTCATTCATTCTCCACTCTCCCTCATAGCTTTTGCGCAGCCTCTCTTCATTGCTCTCATATACTGACTTGAGCGTCGGAGGCTCTACGCCGGAAACACCTCCGGCGTTGAGTTTTTGCAGGTGTTCTCGCGGTCTAGCAACGGTTCGGAGGCGATTCAAACAGATCTGAGCTCCTTACCACCGGTTCACGCCAGATCTGAGAGTAGACCAATCAATATATATATATATATATATATATAAATGAGAATGGTAGATAGTGAAAGAAATAAGAATGAATTTGGACCATGGGATCAATCATATAAATGATTATGATGAAGTCAAACTATGGTCAAACATTAATGGCAATCTGGTAATTATTTGATCATAGTGTGGTCAAATATATGCATTTGACCAATAATTAAGGATAAGTTGGTCAATACACGTATACTATGTGGGACCCACCACAAAACCATTCCATCCAACCTTTTCTCTCTCCTCTATCTCTCTCTGTCCTCTCCCTCCTCTTCTCTTTCCTTAATCTCTCTCTCCTCACTATCACGATCGATTTCAGATCTGCAACACACACATACACACACACACAGAGCTGGAGCGGCTCTCGCCGGCGGACGACGTTAGGAGCCCAGCCGGAGCCAGAACTCACAACTGCCGTCACCCAGCCAACCGCCGCTGCAACACCCGCCTCCGACGCCGCCATCCGGTGCGGCCATCATGCCGCCGAGCATGTAGCGTCCCGTTCGATTTATAGAATTTTTTGGATTTTTTTATTTATCGAATACTATTTTTAAGGTTATATTTATCTTATTGGTCGCAATGTCGACTTAAATAAAAGGTTGGAGTACTCGATCGTTTTATTGAAAAACGCTTGTCGTTCGGCGATTTCGGTTTAATCGCGTGAACCACGGGCAACTCAGCCTAGAAACTTTTATGAAGAGGCTTCCCAAGCATCATATAGAAATCCTCAAATATAATCCGTTTCAATAATGGATTTTCCGGATATTTAGGCATTATTAGTATGGTTATTTTATTTTATTTTTTTGAGCGTTATATATGTTCGGATTTTATGAGATTGAGCCAATAAACCGGTAGTCGAAACCAGCCGACTCGTAAACCCGTTGTTTACAAACTATTTGGGATTGTTATTATTATTATTATTATTATTATTATTTATTGAATGCCTAATTGTCTTTATATGTCTAAATGTGTTATTAATTAATAATTAATGTGTGTATTATTAATATTAATAATATCCAATTTTATTTTAAAATTTTGAGCCGAACCCGATTAATATAATTATCGGTTAAGTTGAACCTGAGAGACCGAGCCGAATGTTGAGCCCAAGAGAACCGGCCCGAGCTTCTTAAACCGAGCGAACCCGTTCTCCCTAGCCCAAAAACCGGCCCGGTTTTCCCCTTAAACCTAGTGTGTGTGTATTGTGGAGAAAGAAAAGAGAAGCCCGGCACGCTCATCTCTCTCGTTGAAACCCTTCCCGTCACCATCTCCTTTCTCCTCTCGCCAAATCGCTGCTCTTCCCAGTCCGAAGAGTCACCGGCGAGTCCTCCTCCCACCGAGCATCGTCGCGCCATCACCCTCCTCCTCCACGCCGCGGCCAAGCCCTTCACGCCGTGATATCGGATCCCTTCTCGTCGCGCACAGCCACAACAATCGGCGCCCTCCTCCGGCGAGTCCTCGCAGCGCCCCTCCACCGCATGCCTCGTCCCGTCCAGCAACTCAGGTCGCCATCCCCCTCTGTCGTGGCTGTCCCTCACGACTGCCGGCAGACGCGCCCTGCCATCACGAACATCCCCTCGCCGCCGCCGCCGCGAGCAGGTCACTACTCCCAGCAAGGATCCCCGCCGACCCTCCTTCGTGAGCCCTTCTCCGCTCACCTGCTACTTACAGCGAGGCCATCGTCGCTGCTCCTCCGACGCGGCCAGCCTTCGCGTGCCTCTGTTCGTGAGCCACAAGATTTTTCTGGCAAGAGCAGCGACCTTCGCGAGCCCCGACGAGCTCTGGCGGTTGAAGAACTCCAATCTCCGGCAGCAATGGACCCGAACCCGACTACCGCTGCAACCCGCCATCATGCGCGAACCGGCTGCGGCTCGTCACCTCAGGCCCGCGAGACGAGCTTTCACCGTCGAGCCGTTTGATTCGAACCCTCCTTCATTTGTTTCTCGTTTATTCCTGAAGGAGGTACATGGTTTGACCTTATTCAATTATTTTTGAGTTTAAATTGAAGGATTGTAGGATTTGAGATTCATGGCGATGAGACGCTTGATTATTCGAATACATGATATTGGTTTAATATTAATGTGAATTGTCATGTATTATCATAGCAAGATACGTAATAATTCAAGCTAATCATAAGATTTTATTTTCTATCGTTTTTAATAAGACCGAGTTGGACCTTGGACAACGTGTTTTATGATCCACCGAGTGTTTAAGTCTTAAAGTAGTGATATCGAGGCTTGATTAATGTGTCAATTACGTGATTTCGAGGCTATGTTGTTGTGTGATAGTTTAGAGTTGTTGAAATGGTTTGTAATCACATTTTTTTATATTCTCTTATACAAAAATTTTACATTGTTTGACCCCGAATCTTTAATTTATAATTATTAAATATTGTTTATCTTCCTCTTTATTGTATAATTATTTTTTTTTTCTTTCTCTTTTTAAATAGGATCAATAGTAGTTTCCACTTCCGCCATTGACTGACTCAAACTCGAGGTTTATTTATAATATTGTTAATTTAATATTGTTCTCGTGCATCGCACGGGGTACATACTAGTATCACGTTTGTAGCTCCTGTTATCTTGAAATTACTGAAGTGCTGTAAGTTGTCCATTTTTCTTTTCCGGACTGCAACTATGTTTGTGTTCTTGTTGATTTATCTTTGTGGCGATGTCAGAATTGGCTAAAGTTGTATTCAAGAAAATTGTCGCTTTATTTCTTACCTTTCTATGAGTACCAGATTCATATTTTTATGATGACTGTAGCTCAAGTTATCCTCAAAATACTGCCATCGTGTTTGAATGTTTTTGACTGCACCCTTATGTGAATGTTTGTTGATTTATCATATGAATAATGACCTCTTCTGATTCTGACTTGTTCTTGAGAGTTGTAGATCTATGTCTTAGGAATCACATGCCACTGGTTTCATGTTATTTCGACTTATGTGCTGCTAGATGTGATCATTTGAACATCGCTGCGCATATCATGTTTTGCAAAATCATTAGTTTGATTCCGAAAGTGGCATGCACTATCGAAATGCTCGATTATATGACCTAAGTGATTTATTTCTTGATCCGTGTAGTATGTTTGATCCTTAAATTTCCTTAGAGTTAAAGGTTAAGCAAGCCAAGATATCCAACAACCGAAAAGACTTAAACATAAAACGTTTTCAAAAAGCCTATTCCTCCCTGCGCGCGGTAATGCGCGCGCGCGCCTCCCACGTGTCGCCATCCATGCGCGTTGCGCGCCCTCACCCTTCAGTCCGCGCGTGCTCGCCCATCGCGCGAGTGCCTCGCACGTCCGCTCGATCGGCCTCACTCCCTCGCTCGCTCATCGCATCGGACGCGTCCCAGCCACGTGCGCGTGTGTCGCGCACGACCACTTCATCGCCCTCGTCGTCGGGCCCATCATCGCGCCCTGCTCGCACCCGCTCATCGGGCCCATCGCACCGTTCCATTTCACTCGTGCGTCCGCCTCATCGCAGCCCCCCCAAGTGCACGCTATCCACCATACATCCTCCCCTCGTGCACCTTCTGCCTTAGCCCGCATACGCCGTGCACGTCTATTACTCGCGCACGCCTTGCACCAGTCGCCCACCTTCCCGGGCACTACCTTCTCACTCTCGTCGTCGGCCCAAGCTTTATGTTCACGCGCACTTCCCGTCGTGCACCTCTTCTTTACTTGGCCTAGACTTGCACGCCTCGCGGCTCGGTTGCCGCGTCTCGTCGGTACGCGTGCCTTAGTGCGTGCGCACACCCTTTTAGCACGTCCTCGAGCCCTTTCTCGCCTAACCTCTCGCCATCTCTCGAGGCCATCATGGGTATCGTCCTCGGGCTCGCCAGGGTCGATGACCACATCTTCATCACCCTCCTCCTCCACGCTGTGGCCAAGCCCTTCATGCCGCGACATCGGATCCCTTCTCGTCACGCACAACCACAGCAATCGGCGCCCTCCTCCGGCGAGTCCTCGTAGCGCCCCTCCACCGCATGCCTCATCCCGTCCAGCAACTCAGGTTGCCATTCTCCTCCGTCATGGCTGTCCCTCACGACCACCGGCAGACGCGCCCTGCCACCACGAACATCCCCTCGCCGTCGTCGCCGCGAGCAGGTCACCACTCCCAGCAAGGATCCCCGCCGACCCTCCTTCGTGAGCCCTCCTCCGCTCACCTGCTACTTCCGGCGAGGCCATCGTTGCTGCCCCTCTGATGTGGCCAGCCATCGCGTGCTTCTGTTCGCGAGCCACAAGATTTTTCCGGCAAGAGCAGCGACCTTCGCGAGCCCCGACGAGCTCTGGCGGTTGAAGAACTCCAATCTCCGGCAGCAACGGACCCGAACCCGACTACCGCTGCAACCCGCCATCACACGCGAACCAGCTGCGGCTCATCACCACAGGCCCGCGAGACGAGCTTTCACCGTCGAGCCGTTTGATTCGAACCCTCCTTCATCTGTTTCTCGTTTATTCCCGAAGGAGGTATATGGTTTGACCTTATTCAATTATTTTTTAGTTTAAATTGAAGGATTATGTAGGATTTGAGATTCATGGCGATGATACGCTTGATTATTCGAATACATGATATTGGTTTAATATTAATGTGAATTGTCATGTATTATCATAGCAAGATACGTAATAATTCAAGCGAATCATAATATTTTATTTTCTATCGTTTTTAATAAGACTGAGTTGGATCTCGGACAACGTGTTTTATGATCCACCGAGTGTTTAAGTCTTAAAGTAGTGATATCGAGGCTTGCTTAATGTGTCAATTACGTGATTTCGAGGCTATGTTGTTGTGTGATAGTTTTGAGTTGTTGAAAGCATGAAAATTCAATTTGCGAGCCTCAGTTTTTGCTCTGTTTTTGTCGACCAAGAAGGTGTTTCTTGGGCAATTTTTCTTCATGAGTTTGTAGTGCTTTGAGTTAGGTTTTAGTGAGTTTTAGAATTTCGTGATTTGGAGTTGAAATAATTTTATATGAGTTTTCAAATTTAGACAAACATGCAGTTTTTAATAAACTCGGACAGAAATCTCGACCTTAGTTCATGGCTGTTTTAGATGGCCTTAATATGCCTGGATAAAAATGTTTTCTTCATGAAAAATGTGGCATATGTTGTGGGCTGCCTGATCGAATTGGAATTATGCAATTTGGAGTTTTGGTTGAGTTTATATGATTTTTCTAAGTTGGATCTATGCCCAGAATTTTGAAGCAGTGGCTGTGTGAATGCATGAAATTTATGCTCTAAATTGATGCCTTAAACGTGATTATATGTAAAACTGATCTTCATTAAATTTGTAGATTTCCTTATGTAAATTCTGTAGGTTTTGAGTTTGTATGAATTGAAGTTGTGTAGCTTGAGTTGTTGCCGTTTTATTAAGGTGCTGTATATTCGAAAAATTGTTCTCTGACTGTTTCTATGAAATAAATGTTTTGCAGTTAAAATCGTTGATAATGTTGTTATTTGCCTTTGAGGTCTTCAGAGAAGTTGTAGATCATTGAGTTAGCTAATTTAGGGTTTTTGAATTTCAGTAATATCATGTTTGTAGCTCCTGTTATCTTGAAATTACTGAAGTGCTGTAAGTTGTCCATTTTTCCTTTCCGGACTGCAACTATGGTTTGTGTTCTTGTTAATTTATCTTTGTGGCGATGTCAGAATTGGCTAAAGTTGTCTTCAAGAAAATTGTAGCTTTATTTCTTACCTTTCTATGAGTACCAGATTCATATTTTTATGATGACTGTAGCCTCGAGTTATCCTCACAATTTTTCCATCCTGTTTGAATGTCTTTTACTGCACCCTTATGTGAATGTTTATTGATTTATCATGTGGATAATGACCTCGCCTGATTCTGACTTGTTCTTGAGAGTTGTATATCTATGTTTTGGGAATCACATGCCACTGGTTTCATGTTATTTCTACTTATGTGCTGCTAGATGTGATCATTTGAAAATCACTGCGCATATCATGTTTTGCAAAATCATTAGTTTGATTCCGAAAGTGGCACGCACTATCGAAATGCTCGATTATATGACCTAAGTGATTTATTTCTTGATCCGTGTAGTATGTTTGATCCTTAAATGTCCTTAGAGTTAAAGGTTAAGCAAGCCAAGATATCCAACAACCGAAAAGACTTAAACATAAAACGTTTTCAAAGAATGCGAGCAAGGCGAAGCCAAGCGAGCTAGTTTTCAAAGTTTATATTTATGTAGAAGACTAGAAAGTATAAGTTACACCTTGATAAGGTTCTAAGACAAGTCCCAACGAACGTAGGTAATTGAGGAGTCAAGCCTCGACCTACACCCTTTGCTTGTCGAGCTTTTCAACCCGGAAATCCAGGTGAGTTAGTTATTCTAGAATACCTGTGCAATGTGTGTTTAAATATATTTTTCTGATTTGGCGTGATCTATGTATGAACGTGAATATGTAGCCTATCGATGTGAGCTATTATGATGGCCATCGGTACGGTTGTCTTCGTCGATATAATACGGTTGCCCATGCGAGGCAAGTCTCCTTAAGACCTATTATGAAAGGTCGTGTCCTTGCGTGGCACGTACTCTTGCCGTTAGGGTAATGAATCCCCTTTCCGCGACTATTATAAAAGGTGTGTACACATGAGTATTTATGTTTATGTTATGTTGGAGATGAGACATATGTGATATTGTTTATGTTCATGCTGCGACCATGCCTATTTAACATTATAAAATGTGCATTGCATAGTGTGAGTACGATATTTAACTGTACTCACTCCCACTTGCTCTTCACGGATGCAGGTTAAGCAGTTGGCGGATGACGAGGCAAGGCAAGTGGGTGGTCTATAGTTTATTTATTATTTGCTTCCGCATTTATAAACCTTGTGTTTTGGGCTATTTGAACATGTTGGTTGAATTGTTGAATATGTTGAGTTGGTTATTATGAAAACCGCCCGTGTGGTTTATATTGAAAAACATTTCTATGATATTCTAAGAATGTGGATAAGAATGTCATGACGTTTATGTTTGTTTATTTGTGGTTGAGAATACGGTTAATGAAAACCTTTGAAAAATCGGGTAATGAATCCCTGTTAGTTCAGACACAACTTGAACTATGTTTTGAAATGGATGAGTAACGCCGAATTATTTATGAATCAAAAAATGAATTTCGAAAAATTTTACTGCGATTTTTGAAAAAGACATGGAGTTTCTTTTAAAATCGTTTGGGGCGTTACAGAGCATCACGACGAGCCTGACGTTCACGGCCGCATCTGTCGAATAGACAGTTGCAGTTTGGCGCGGCCATTATGGCCTTGAGCGCTACTGTCGGGGCCATCATTCACGACAACAATTCATTGACGGTGACGGGGACCTGCTTCAAGCACGCGACTACACAGTAGCGACGGATCTGACTGATAAGACGGCCGTGCGGTGGGGTGGTCGACGACGGCGGGGTCCGACGTTAACGGCAGCAGCTCGTTGCTGGTGACTGATACATGCTTACAGGTTGTGATGGTCTTGCCGACGGTGTCTCTGACCGAAAAATACGGCCGAGACGACGGGGCGTGCGACGGCGGACGGCGGATGTAGCCGTGCGTGTGTGTGTGCGACAGAAATTTTCTTTTTTTTTTTCTTTTTTTTTGTGGTGGGGCTTTATGATGAAAATTAGACATATTGTAGGGGGTTTTGTGCAATTTCAAAACTCTTATTATATGTTACAGTATTTAGTAGTTGGATGTTTTTGTAACTTATAAAAAGTTTAATATATTGCACATTAACAATACATTATATGCACATTATTGCGAGTTTTCAAGCACATTATAAAAACGGTTATGTTTTAAATAGTTATTAATTGGTCAGATCATCGGTCGGCTTGGTTTAATCAACTTAGAGGATGTTGAAACAGAAATAATAGAAATAAATATTATTTATATTATAAAAACATAATTAGTGTTGTAATATTGTTGATTTAATTATTTATAACATGTTTTTTTATTAAAAGAATATAATCTTCTATATAAACAAATTACAATGTGCAATCTAGCAGTTATTAATGTGCGATTCCTCTAACACAACAGTGCACTGTGTCGGCCGGTATTGTGCATACTGATTCGAACAAAATTTTGTCCCAAATTAAATTGAAACCAAATGGAATTATCTTAAATAATTGAAATAATTTATTATTTATGTTAGTATTATATTTAGTATGTTACTATTTATATATATTTTTTTATATTTTTTGGATTGAATAATATAATGTACAAATATCGAGCTCGATAAAGCGCAAGAATCGAACTCGATAAAGTGCAAGAACACATACATAGATGTGCATCTAGTATAACATTATTGTGCATTCTATCGAGCGTGTACTTTTTTTATCCAAATTTTAATTTTTTGGAAAAATTTAATGATGTGTATTTTAATTAACTTTACTAAGCATTTGTCAAATTATTTATATAATAAAAATTATACACAATGTTTTAATTTTTATTTAATATTATATAATATTATTTATTGAAAATAAATAATACATTTTTTTTCTGTCACGCGTTGTAATTGTGTGGAGTAGACCGTTATACTAATGTCCATTCTTGATCCCGTTAATATGCATTTGCTCTAACACTATATTGCATTTTGACAGTCACTATCGTGCATACTGTTTACTATTATTGTGCATTCAGGCCAGACTCTTTTTTTTTATGTGGAAATTCAAAATAACATTGAACTAAAAATAATCGAATTATTGGATTGTTAATTGTGACAACCTAAATAATTGAAATACTTTATCATTGATTAATATAAATATTTATTTAATATTTTAATATTTTTATATTAATTGTTGGTATAAAAATATAATATATATGTATAAAAAAGTGCATAAAAAATAATAATTTTATATATGTTTATAAATTATAGTTTAAAAAATGATATATATAAGTATAGAAAAGTATATGAAAAAATAATATTCTTATATATTTTTTATAAACTATAGATTTGGCCCATGGGCTTGTTATTGTACGTAATTAACAACTTAAAATTATAAACAGCTGGGTGTGTTTAAACTGAAATAAGAAGATAATTTTATTTTATTGATGATATCACAAGAGTACAGGAAGTCGGTTTTTTGTTCTCGACCGAGATCATTTCCAATCCATGTACAATGTGCCAAAAAAAAAAGCCCCCATACAACTATAAATTCTGCTATTTATAGTACGGTCGCTTTTGTCTTTTTGTCCGAGGTAGATAAGATCGCATTTAATGTTGAGCAGCTTCAATTAAACGGTGTGTAGTGGAATGAGGAAACATCAATGATTGTTTTTGTTTTGATGGTCCAATTGAATGTGTACAGCTTCTCTTGCTTGAAAATTTGATTTTCTCGGATGTCGGATGAATGGATAATATTTTGAAGGTCGTATTCAAAATGTCGGTCAAGTCGGTTATCGGCTTCTGATAAATTTTCAGTTGTTGGTTTTACTTTGTCGATCATCTGGACGTCGGTTTGACCATCAAGAAGTCGGTAATTAATTAATATGGTACCGTCTTGAGCTAAGTTTAGTCTTTAGCTCTAATCTTATGAAACCAAGTCGGTCATCAACAGAGAGGCCCCCGACATTAGTGGGTATTTGAGCTTTCCGTGAAAATGGCTGCTGATGTCGTTATTGTCTTTTAATTCCGACTTGGTTGTTCTCCGACTTCTCTTTTACTTTATAACCGACATGAGAACACTTGGTTTTGTCATTGGTTTTGTCTGCGAGGGTTGTGTAACGTTTGGACTGACGTGGCAGTTCTCAAAAGATGCGTCCGCATTTAATGGGTCCAACAGATAGAATTGTTAAGCGACCTGGCGTTTCAAGATTTACCCACGTCTGTTAATCATTACTGTAACGTTGCACTATTTCGTGACACGTCCGTTACACGTGCGATCCCAGGTTTGATCAACGGTTATAATCAAAACCTATAGGTTGCTGTCGATTTTGACTGTGAAGGGTTTTTCACTTTAGATTTCTGAACTTTTTGCTTTCATCTTTGTGCTCAATCCTTCTCAGATTTCTCCTCTCGTTTCCATCTTGTGCAATTTGCGTAATCCCTTCGCATCTTCTTCAGTTTAGGGCGTTGGTATTTTCGGTAAGACTTTGCCCTAGTCTTCGGTAAGACTTTGCGTTCGTCAATTGCGAATTTATTTTTATTCTCTAATCGGTTTTGGAAAGAGGACTTCTCACGCCGAAGATAGCAGTAGCCGTACTATTTCTG
This sequence comes from Striga asiatica, assembly GCA_008636005.1. NCBI lineage: Eukaryota > Viridiplantae > Streptophyta > Magnoliopsida > Lamiales > Orobanchaceae > Striga > Striga asiatica. Next base: position 289,381 of record BKCP01005739.1, read on the forward strand.
AGGTTAGAATTTTTACCGACGAGGATTTGGAACTGCCTCTGGAGTATTTTCGGTGGGATCCCATTCTTGTCGAAAGATTAAATATGAATAAGGACATAATCGAGGAGGATAAGTCGGTAGAAGATAATGCTATGTCTCTTCCAGATTATTTGAGGCGTCCTGCACGTCGGTGGCCCGAACCAATTGATGAGTATAGAGGTGAGCCGAGCATTTTGACTGATGCCAACATCGTCATACTTCGGGGGAAAGTTTATGTTCTTTCCTCGGTAAGGTTGTTTGCTCCTTATCCGGGAGAAAGAATAACTTGCCCTCCTCCAGGCTGTGTAGGCGTTTTTGCTGATTCGTTGAGGTCGGGATTGAGATTTCCACTCCCTGCTCTGATTACCGACTATCTAAGAGATTAGGGATTCGATTTATGTCGTATAGCACCAAATACGTGGAAGAGAATCATCGGTCTTATGGTGCTTTTGAAGGAAAGAGGTTGGGATATGCCAACGGTCGAGGAGATAAGAAGCCTATTCACATTTAGAAGATGTGCCGATAGGCAAGTGACCGACCCATTGATTTGTTACGCTTGCGCGGGGAGGCCACAAGGTGGATTGAAAGTCGGTGACTTGATTACCGATATCTTAGATTCGCTTCATGGGTTTCAAGAGGAGTGGCTTTGGGTCGGTGGAGACTGGCAGACTCCAAATTTTTCTAAACCCTTAATCGATGGGATGTCAATACCCATCAAAATTAATTCTGCATATTGTAAGTTTTTTCTGCTTTTCTTGTACCGAATTGTTCTGACACTATTTCTTGTACTAACAAGTCAGCAATTTTACTATTTGCAGCCAGAAGAAAGGAAGTGAAGCTCGGTGCAGAATTAAAAGGAAGGATTTTCGAGTTATTCAAGTTGAAGAAAGATCAACGTAGCTTTAAACTGGTTTTAAAGGACACAAGGTTGAAAGCCGTTGGCCTCTGTCCTAAGATTTCGGATTCTTGTTTTCAACCAGGTAAGTTCGAGTCATAAATTTTCATCTTTCTTGAAGTCGGTTGCTCTTGAGGACTATTATAACTCGGATTTCTTTGTTTGCAGTTTACTATCCGCTTCTCGGAGTACTTGGTTTTAAATCTGTCCGCGACGCCAAGGCTTTTCGTCAAAAGAGTCCGAACTTAGACCTTTGAACCAAAGTCGGAAAAAGCAAAGAGCAACGTTTATCTGAAATGGGTCGCAAGAAGTTGATAAAGGCTTTCCTGGCAAACCCGATTATGCATCCAAAAGAGACCGACGTCGGTGATGGTGCGACGTCGGTTGCTACTGCCGAAGTTGCGCAACCAAATCCTTTGGCAATAGCGGCGACTGATCCGATAGATGCTATTGCTGCTGCTGCTGTGATCGGTTCGTCTGAAATGGAACCGGCTACAGAAATTACTCAGCCTGAGGCCCCATCAACTGTTGAAGTTGTTTTTACCGAGCCCGAGGGTAACCAAGATGTGGTTGAGGAGAAGGAGGTTCCGCTAACCCGACAAAGAAAAAGACATGCTGATAGTGTCCCAGTTGTTGAGGGACGAACGAAGAAGAAGCACGATGTCGGTCAGCGAGAAAGGAAGAAAAAGGAGCCGTTGGTTGATCGCTCATTCTTACCCATCGATGAGGAAAGGGTGCTGAATTTTAGGCAGCCTCGGGAGTCGATCGAGAAATGGTTCTCGACTTTTGAGTCGGTGGAGATTCCTGAGATCTCTAGTTCGGTTGAGCTGCTAAGCCACGTTGTTGATGCTGCTCGGGTCCCAATGATGGTGTGGGATCCGAGGTCCGAGATTGGTGTGTCTTCTCTGCCGAGTGCGTATAAGTTCAGATACGCCAAAGCTTGTCTCGGCCGAGCTCTAGTCAGCCTTGCAATGGCCGAAGATGATTTCCGACTTAATGCAGCTCAGGTAGACAAGAAGAAACACACACTAGAACTCAGAGATGGTGCCCTTGCATCTCTGAGAGAAGAGGCGGCAGCCAAAGAGAGAGAGATGAAGGCGAAGGTCGCCGAACAAGATCAACAGTTTGTTATTGCTCAGTGTGAAATTGAGACTCTGAAAGCCGAGAAGGCTGGTCTTGATTCTGATGTACTCAAACTGACCAGTCAAGTGATCACCTCCGAGCAGCGTGTGAAGACGCTTGAGGAACAATTGGCTCGGTGTGAATCACTGCTTCGCAAGGAGCAAGAAGCTCACGAGGTTACTCGGAAAAGTCGGTCCGAGATTGCAGAATTGCTTGTGAAAGACCGAGATGCTCATCGTGCCGACCTCAGTTGAAGAATTTCTTGTGAAAGACCGAGATGCTCATCGTGCCGACCTCAGCAGACTTCAAGAGGAAAAGATCAAATTCGCTGAGGAAAAATACAACGATGGCCTCCAAGCTGGGAGAATCCTTGAGGCAGAGGCCCACCGACTTCAAGCCAAAACTGAATCTGAGTCCGAGGATGAAGACCGAGAGTTGGAGATGAATACTTGCATCAACCTTCGCTGGGTCATTGAGCGATTTGATGCTGGTATTTATGATGTTGAAGAGCTGCGCCAATATCTCCTTTTCAAAATTAAGAAGCACAGCTTTGATTCCAAGATCGAGTCCGCTCACATCGATGCCGATGAAGATGAGAAAGAATTTTGTGAGTGGCTTCTGAAGTCTGCCGACGAGAAGTCAGAATTTCCTCACCCAGGCCTTCAAGCCATTGGACCCCTAGCACCACATCGGGTCCAACGAGGGGCAAGGCATAGAGGTCAGCCTTAACGGTCACCCCTTGGAATTTGATTGGTACCCCCTTCAATGCCTCAGAACAACACAGTCACTCGTCGTTGGCCACACGTACATCGAACGGATCGACCTTGGTCATGGACAACTTCAGCTTTTGTGAGAGCGCAACATTGATAAAGTTATGTGATGACCCGTTGTCGACGAGTATGACCACGCGGCGGTCCTTGACCCACGCAGGTAGTCGTGATCTCGGCCCTCGCGTACCGGCCATCGTATGCATCGAGATCTCGGCCTCCTCCTTGAGCGCCTCGACCTCGTTAACTTCCAGCTCGTCTATCACTGGCTCTTCCTCATCAGACTCGACCACGTCGATCACAAACGCTTGCTTGCACCTGTGGCCAGGTACAAACTTGTTCTCGCACTTGAAGCATAAGCCCTTCTCGCGTCGCCTACGCATCTCCTCGAACGATAGCCGTTTAACCTCCGGTATGGGTGGTCGAGGGCTGGGGTTAAACGTGCTTGGGCCCAGTGGAACGCGGCGCTGCTTGGGGAACCGTACGTCCGCCCATCCCCTTCGAGTGGCAGCGAAGTGATCATCCCGCCGCTGCGCTACCTCCATGGCTATGTGCATTTAATCAGGTCATTCAAACCGAACTTCCGCGACTAAATCAAATTTTAGCCCGCCTATGAACGCTCCAACCAGCACACTCTTCGGCCAGCCTCGTACACAACACGCTAGGCGTTCGAATTCTTTCTGGTAGTCTTGCAGGCTCCCCGTCTGCCGCACGCATGAGAGGGCTTCGTCGTAGTTGTGATAGTCGAATGTCCCGAAGCGTGTGAGAAGCTCGCGCTCAAAATACTTCCACCATACGTTGGCCTCACCATCCAGGTAGTATGCTGTGTATCGGACCCAGTCGTGCCTAGCGGTTTCATTTAGTTCAAAGTATTGCACAGCTCGGTTGAGCCACACATTGGGGTCTGATCTGGTGAACGTGGATAACGTTAGCCTCAGTTTGTCAATCCATGGCCTATATGGTTGTTCGAGGCCTGGGATCATTGCTCGAACTCTTCCTCCTCCTGTTCGAACTCGGCACGGTGTTGATGATGACCTTTGGGTCGATCGTGTCCGTGCGGCCGCGGTGGTGACTGTTGCCGCGCCTGATGTTGGATGTTACGCGCCATCTCATCGAACCTCCAATTCATGCTCTCGGTCAGATCTCGCACCGAAGCTTTGGTGGTGTCAAGCCCTTCACCTAGGTTATCCACGGCCTCACTCATGCTCCGCACATGCACGTCCAAGTTTTCGAGTTTATCCTTCATCTCCTTGTTGGCCATGACCTTCTTTTCCTTCCTACATTCTTTGCTATTGGGACTAATTTTTTTTTTTTGGAGACAAGCGAAAATTAAAAGAATAGATGGGGAAAAAAACACGATCAAACTCTCTCAATGAAAGCACCAATGATAAGAGATCGTGCGTCCGATTGCCTGTCGAGCCACGCAAGCACCTCGGTCACGACGATAGGTTCGGAGGTTCACTCGCGCGCTCCTTTGAATAGAATTTGCAAAAGAAATCAAGAAGAAAATTAAGGCAAAGTGTTTGAACAAAAGTTCGGTTTCTTGTATTAAATTAAATGATGATGAATAACAAGGGCTTGCGCCTTTATATAGACTTTAAATAAATCTAGTCCTACTCAACCTAAATCTCCTAATAAAGCAATAAAATAATTAAAGTCCTAAAAAATCTAGAAATCATAAGTAATAAGGAAACTTAATATCTAAAGGAATCCTAAAACATCTAGTCTTGTGCGCCAAGCAAAGGAACCCTAGCCGCCTCAGCCTTCTCCCTCGCGCGCCTTGCCTAATGCCTCGAGGACTAAGGCATCGCCGCCTTTGTGCGCGCGTGTTTCCTCATCACGCGTGTCGTCTATCTCCGCAAAGACTCCGCGAGCGTGGCCGTACCCCCCGCATTCGCACACGCGGTCCTCACCTCCGCACCTTTTGCGTCGCCGTCCATTTCGCGCGCGTCATCTCCTGGCACGCGCGCACTCGTCTTGAGTACGAGCGTTTTGCCCATCTTCCGTGCTAATCTCTTTCTTGCATGGTAAGCCCGGCTCGAGGCGTTCTTAAGTCGTCGCGCCATATCCTCATCATTCTCGTCCCCTTCAAGTGCTTCCTTCTCCTCAAGGACGAAATTCGGGAATTGTGCACGCATTTCTTCCAAGTCTTCCCAGGTTGTCTCTTCCATCAGAAAATCCTCCCACTCGACCAACACCTCCCTTCGGTATCGGTCAGCCTTCCTGTTCACTGGTGTTCGACCGCGCGACCTGGCCGCACGACGATGTGCCCATCCTGCATCGTCGCTGGCAGCCGATCGTACACTCGGTGGGACTCGCCTAAACTTCGCTTGAGCTGCGAAACATGTATCACCAGGTTGATGTGCGAGTCCTCCGGAAGCTCCATTCGATAGGCCACCTTGACTATGCGTTTCAAAATTCAATAGGGCCCATAGTAGCGGACGCCGAGCTTGGTTGCGGCCTTCTGCGCCGTCGTGCGCTGCCTGAATGGCCGCAACTTCTAATAGATGTAGTCATCCTGCTCGAAGCTTTCATCACGCAGCTTTCCATCTTGATAGGTCTTCAACGGCTTGATCGATCCTTCAAGGTTTTTCTTCAGCTCACGCAACATTAGATCACATTCTATCAATTCTCGATCGACCTCATCATATATTGCGCTCCCCGCCGCATAGCATACTAGCGTCGGCGGCTTCCTCCCGTACACCAGCTCGAATGGCGTAGCCTTGGTCGAGCTATGGTAAGTGGTGTTATACCAGTACTCGGCCCAAGGTAGGTATCCTTCCCACTGCTTTGGGAACTGGTGCACGTAGCACCACAGTTACTGCTCTAATGTGCGGTTGGTCACTTCGGTCTGGCTGTCTGTCTGCGGGTGGTGCGCCGAGCTCATCGACAGCTTGGTCCCCTGCAACTAGAAAAACTCGGACCAGAAGCTGCTCATGAAGATCCGGTCGCGGTCGGAAACAATTGATCACGACACCCCGTGTAGCTTCATGATGTACTCTGATGGGTCTACTCTCAGATCTGGGGTGAACCGGTGGTAAGGAGCTCAGATCTGTTTGAATCGCCTTCGAACCGTTACTAGACTGCGAGAACACCTGCAAAAACTCAACGCCGGAGGTGTTTCCGACGTAGAGCCTCCGACACTCAAGTCAGTATATGAGCGAGATGAATAGAGGCTGCGCAGCAGCTATGAGGGAGAGTGGAGAATGAATGAGAGTTAGGGTTTAAGGTTACCTCACCTCCTTTATATAGGAGGGAACACTCACTTGGATTGCCCAAAATGCCCCGGTCGGTTGACCTAGAAAGTCCGAAATGCCCCAATCGATTCGTCTCCCCCTTGCTGCTGAGTCACCCCAAGGTTCCTCCTTACCCATTGGAGAGTGTGGAGCTTTGAGTATGCTATAAGTGTATCGAGTCGTCGGTGTGTTTGACACCTCGAGATGCGGGGAGTCGACCTCGAGTACTAAGGAGTCGACTCAGGTTCTTTTGGTTATTCGGAGGCTACGTTCTTGTCGGTCTTCTCAAATAGATATCGGGTATCAGGGAGTCGACTGTGCGAAGTCGACCTCCAGGATTCGATCTGTAGGAAGTCGACCTCAAAGAGTCGACTTTCTAGGAGACATGCCGTTTCTAGCGGTCCTTCTTATGACGAGTCGACTTTGAGGAAGTCGACGGGGATGTGTCGACATGTGAGCGATTATCCGGTCGAATAGAGAGTGTTTGGGCCGGTATATCTCAATGTGGCTATATCATCTGTTGGGATCTGTGAGGATCTCGTTATGTACAAATCACGAATTCAATAGCAAACGTAAACCTATGCGCTGGGATCTAAAGGTTTGACGTAGAGAACTTACGGCTTAAAATTTATGTAGATCTAGCTGACCACGAACGGTTGACCGCAGTTGATTGACCGCAAATCACGTCTTGGGTTGCACGAACAAGATCAGATCAAAACCGGATCAAACGGATGCAAACAGATCAAAACGAAATTTTGCTGCCAGGCACCTTCCGGCGGCGCGTGCGGCGTCGGATTCTAGCAACGTCGGCGGCGATGGAAAGATCTCGTCGAGACGGTCGTCTGGGTATACTGTACGTCTCAATCGGACGTCCGGTTAGTTCTGTAGGTCAAAATATATTTCGTCTCGGTTTACCTACAGATCTTCTACTGTATTACTCAATACACCCTTCTTCAACTTGTACCAGTGGAGCAACAAGAAGAAGATAAAACTCGAATGAGATCTAGAGAGAGAGACGTGTATCACGTGAGATGTGAACTATATACCCTTCTCATGAGCTTAATGATGTATATATAGAGCTACAGTAGGGACCCTAAGGAGATTAGGAAAAGGGTTCCTTAATTAATTAGACTAACTGTGGGCCAAGCCCACTCCTCTAATTAATTAAATAATATTAATGGGCCACCAACATTATATTATTGCACTCCCTCTTCTTAGCCCAAATTACATTTGAGACTCCAATAATAATTACTCGATTTACCTCCCCACGTTTAAGATATAATGTCCATTAATTAATTCGATTACTGACAATCAAGAATTAATTAATTATTTCACCGAAGCTAGCGCTCGTTCATCACATTCTTATTATACCGGAATTTAATCCACCTGCAGAATTTAGCATAACAATCCTTCATGAACTCACTCCGGGGACATCATCAAACTAACGCACATGGTGACCGTAAATATCCTAACAGCACATCCTATATATAATAATATTACCCAAAACAGTAGGAATATTAATCCAGCGAACTGAACCTCACCCATGTGAATCAAAGTAATATATATTATATATATCTGCCTGTTTAATATCTTACGGGTTAAGAGAACGCAGTAATTAACCGAGGCCTAGTTCATTTACGACGATCAGTATAAAATGAACTTCTCCTCTCTGGGATCCTGTTCAATACATAAATGTACTAGTGCAACTAATCAGTCAAGACAAACTGTACAGTTGACACTACAACCGTTCGGATGGGGTGTTCATGTCCATCTAGGTTGTGAACAACTATTCTTGTTCGCAAGTGACTGATAGAGTGATCTTCGGTTCGCCCGATGACGACCCACCCTATCTAAGTGCAGAACAACAGAACGTAGAACTTGTTTAATCTAACATGATTCTCATTCATAAAGGGTAAATGTGTAATAACATGCAAAGCCAAGCTTTCAGTATATAACACTAACAATCTCCCACTTATACTTAAAGCTTTCGCTTTTACAGTATAGTCCTATCAATCCGTTATTCTAAAAGACCTATGTCGATCCTATCGCCATGCATCCTCTGATGCAATCTTGGCAACATCAACATCTCCTCTACCAATGATATCCCGAATCAGATGGTATTTGCGCTCTATGTGTTTGCTTGCCCTGTGGGCTCGAGGTTCTTTTGAGTTCGCTACTGCTCCACTGTTATCACAGTACACGGTGATACCACGTGGCAAACTCGGTATAACCTCTAAGTCCACTAAGAGGTTCCTGAGCCAAACTGCCTCTTTCACTGCCTCTGAGGCTGCTATGTACTCGGCTTCCATGGTGGAGTCTGCCACACATTTCTGCTTAGCACTCCTCCATGAAATAGCTCCACTTCCCAAGGTAAACACATAACCTGAGGTTGACTTACTTTCATCCTTATCTGACTGGAAATCGGAATCACTGTAACCCAGAGGTAACAAGCTGCCTGCACGGTAAACTAACATGTACTCCTTAGTCCTTCTCAGGTACTTGAGTATATGCTTCACCGCAGACCAATGGTCCCGTCCCGGATTACTTTGATATCTAGCTACCATGCCAACGGCGTAGCTAATATCTGGCCTAGTGCACAGCATTGCATACATGAGACTTCCTACTGCCGAAGCATAAGGAACTATCTTCATCTCCTCTATCTCCTTAGACGTCTTAGGAGACATTTCCTTAGATAGAGGTATTCCATGTCTGAAAGGTAACATACCTTTCTTGGAATCCTGCATGTTGAATCTGGCCAAGACAGTATCTATGTATGAAGACTGGGATAAGCACAACATTCTCTTCTTACGGTCTCTAATGAGCCTAATACCAAGAATGTGTCCTGCTTCACCTAAGTCCTTGATATCAAACTGCTTAGACAACCACACCTTTACGTCTGATAACTCCTTCTTACTGTTTCCAATAAGCAGTATGTCATCTACGTAAAGCACAAGAAACACCACCACGCTCCCACTGATTTTCTTGTAAACACAGTGCTCATCCGGACATTGAGTGAACCCGTACGACTGGATCACCTCATCAAAACGGATGTTCCAAGATCTCGAAGCTTGCTTCAGTCCATAAATAGACCGATTAAGCTTACACACTAGATGCTCACGACCTTCAACAATGCATCCCTCTGGTTGCTGCATATAGATGTCTTCCTGCAGGTTCCCATTAAGGAAAGCTGTCTTGACATCCATCTGCCAGACCTCATAGTCCATATGAGCGGCTACAGCCAAGCGAATCCGAATGGACTTAAGCATAGCTACTGGCGAAAAGGTCTCATCAGAATCAATACCCTCGATCTGGGTATAACCTTTCGCAACAAGCCTAGCCTTAAAGGTTTGCACCTTCCCATCCAATCCTCTCTTTCTCTTATAGATCCACTTACATCCAATGGGTCGTACCCCATCGGGTGGTTCTACAAGATCCCAGACCTGATTAGAGTCCATTGACCACATTTCAGCTTTCATTGCAACATTCCATGAATCTGCATCTTTATCTCGGAGTGCCTCATCGTAAGTTCTTGGGTCCGATTCTAGGCTTCCTGGAACTGAGTCCGATGACTCTCCAAGACCTATCCATCGGTCGGGTAAATAAGAAACTCTCCCACTGCGACGAGGCACTGTCTGCACTGGTACACTCTCAGTGTGTCGTGTTGCAGTATTATGTGATGTATCTACTTGCGCACTCGGTGGGGAACCATCGATTTCACCCCTTAACTCCTCTAAGACTAGTCTACTCGTGGGCTTATGATTCATAATATAGTCTTCTTCTAAGAATCTAGCGTTCGTCGACACGATCACCTTCTGATCCTCAGGACTATAAAATAATCCACCTTTCGTTCCCTTGGGATAGCCTACGAAAACTCGTGCTTCCGAATGTTTCTCCAACTTGCCAGGTTCCTACACTAACACGTGTGCAGGACTACCCCAAACTCGAAGCTGTGAGAAACTGGGCTTGCGCCCTTTCCACATCTCATAAGGGGTAGTGTCAACTGACTTCGACGTAACCATGTTCAGAATATACGATGCCGTTTCCAATGCCAAACCCGAGAACGAATCTGGTAACCTCGAATAACTCATCATAGACCTAACCATCTCCATAAGAGTCCTATTTCTTCGCTCTGCAACCCCATTCTGCTGGGGCGTGCCGGGTGCAGTCAGTTGGGATTCAATCCCAGCTTCCGATAAGTATGTCCTGAACTCTCCAAAAAGGTATTCGCCACCTCGATCAGAACGAAGTGACTTGATACATTTACCATGAAGCTTCTCCACAATTGCCCGATACTCCTTGAATTTCTCAAAGTATTCGGACTTGCGGTGCAACAAATAAACGTACCCATATCTCGAGTAATCATCTATGAAAGACACATAGTACTCGAAACCTCCTCTAGCCTGGATCGACATAGGACCACACAAATCAGAATGAATCAATCCTAGCACTTCTTCGCTCCTATACCCCTTTGCTGTAAACGGCCTCTTGGCCATCTTACCTTCCAGGCATTATTCGCAAGTTGGATAGTGCTCTTCCAATGGACCGAGATGTCCACTGGCCACTAACTTTTGAATCCTCCTAAGGTTGATGTGCCCAAGTCTAAGGTGCCACAGATATGCTTGATTCATCTGCGAAGACTTCTTCCTCTTATTAGATGTAGTTATGACATTATTCAATTCATTATGTTGCACTGTGGGAGAGTTCGGTTTGAGAACATATAAATTGCCAACTAATGAACCACAACATATGAAACGATTTTCAAAACGAATAATAACCATGTCATCAAACGAAACTGAAAAACCATCCATAACGAGTTTAGAAACTGAAACAAGGTTCTTTCTAAAACTAGGAACATAAAGGCAATTTCTCAAAACCAAACTACTACTATCGAACGATAAAGTAACGTCTCCCACTGCAACAGCCGCCACTTTCGTAGCATTGCCCATGTAGACGGTGATCTCTCCCTCCCTAAGTCGCTTGGTTTCCTGGAACCCCTGCAAAGAATTGCAGACATGATCAGTGGCTCCAGTATCTACACACCAGGTTCTGGTAGATACAACCGCTAAACATGTTTCTACGACATTAACGAGAGAGTTACCTTTCTTGAGGAGAGGGCAATCGACCTTCCAGTGTCCTGACTTATTGCACTTGTGGCATCTTCCTTTCGGTTTCTTTGCCACAGCCTGAGGGGTCGGTCGTGGGTAAACCGGAGCATCCTGTGCCTTCGCCTTTCCTGCAGACTTCTTTCTCTTCCTGCCCTTGTGAGGCCTGGAAGGTCCAGCCTGCTCGGCGACTAGCACCTGAGGTGCTTGAGTGAATAAGGCCTCCGCCGACTGAAGCTCTGCAAGCAGTTCTGGAAGAGCCATATGCATCTTGTGCATGTTGTAGTTCAACCGGAACTGATCAAAGCTCTTCGGCAGAGATTGGAGCATAATATCAACCTGGGTTTCCCCGTCAATATAACCTCCCATAACCTCAAGCTCATTGAGCTGCGCCATAACCCTGAGAGCGTGCTCCCTTACGGGTGTGCCCTCGGCCATGCGCGTACTCATCAGAGCACTCAAAGCCTCTTGCCTAGCAGCCCTAGACTGATGTCCGAACAGATCCCTGAGATTGAGAAGTATATCTGCTGCAGTGTCCTTAGACTGATGCTGATGTTGAAGAACATTCGACATAGAAGCCAGAATGTAACACTTCGCCATCTCATCAGCCTTCTTCCACCGAGCATACTCCTCTTTCTCCTGCTCAGGAGCATCAGCCGCCGGCACCGCCGGACAAGCATCAGTGATAGCAAACTTATAACCCTCAGCAGTCAACACTATGTCTAAGTTCCTCTTCCAATCAATGTAATTAGGACCAGTAAGTTGATTTTCTTTTAGAATGACAGACAACGGATTGAACGACATGATGAATATCCTGAGAATCATGCAAATAAATTTTACAGATTAAACACTTTTGAATTTAACTGTTAATATTGATATCCTCAAAACAACATTAACTTAAATCCACCGACATCTATTACACCTTGTGAGAATGCATGCTACGAGGGTCGCCCTACAAACTCGCATTTTGTAAGAGAAGGGCTTTTCTAAGGCCCATTAATTTCCATAAGTCAAAACCAAATTCATGACGAACGAAATTAATAGTCGGTCTCCATTTGGCCATGCAATAGAATTCAGGGACCCCGAGGGGGGTTAATAAATTTAATCGCATTCTAAGTGAATCCCATTTCTCGGTCCTAAGGTCGTCAAATTTGATTATACGTCATCCGAGGGGAAGCCCGTACGCTCTCATAAGATTTCCTCTAACCGTCTACTTTTAGAAATTTGTCCTGGTAATTTCCTACAATTAATTTTAGCAATGTCACCCGAGGGGGAGCCCATTACCGCAATTAATTGATTTACCGACAAATTAGAAATGGAGGCCTTAGGAATTTTACAATTAACTTTAATTTAAAATCCCTTCTCAAACTTAGTATAATTTAATGAGGATTTTTAACTATTTATACAATTCCAAATTAATCTATGTTAATGCAATAATTAATTAACATGCATATTAATTCATGCAATTCTAAATTAATCTATGTCAATGCAATAATTAATTAACATGTACAATAATTTATGCAATTCTAAATTAATCCATGCCAGAACATAATTAATTACATGCATAATTTATTGACACAATTCTAAATTAATCCTATGCATTACATAATTAATTAACATGCATAATTAATCTTGCAATACTAAATTAATTCCATGCAAAAACATATTTAATTAACATGCATAAATAATAATTTAATGGCATAATAAATTTAATTAAATAAATAAATAAATCCACTATTATGGCCATTAAATATTGAGTCTCCTTAAATAAGGAAACTGTGACAGTTCTTTTCCCTGTTCAACTGGAACTCCTTTAAGTAGTAGAATCCTGGTTGATCTTGTACTGCTTGATCATCAAGGCAAAAACGAACCACCAGCTGCCGCCACCAGTCATCCGCCGCCGGCCACCGATCACCGCCTGCCGGTTCGCCGGAAAAAGCTAATTTTTTTTTTATTCTTCGAGGCTCGTTGATCTCTTGTGATCTCCCGGTTATCAACACACGATCACAACACGAAAAATATAATTTACAAAATTACATAATTCGATCCTAGATCCAACGAATGGATGTACATGTTTTCTAAACAAATAATTAAATCTATCCGGTCAACCCCCGGGCGAATAATTATTACAAACATTCATCCATAAATTTCTCGACATGCCCGAGGCTTTAAAAACAAATTTAAAACCATACATCACTTTCAACAACATTCATCAAACACATAATCGGCCATAATAGTGGATTAACTATTTTCCTGCAAAACCGAGTTATGCAAATATAATCCAATATATGGCTGCGTTTGAACACATCTTGTCAAATAAAGCCGTAAAAATTCAAACTTTGTACAAAACGAATTAACCAAGTGCTCTGATTCCACTTGTTGGGATCTGTGAGGATCTCGTTATGTACAAATCAAGAATTCAATAGCAAACGTAAACCTATGCGCAGCGGATCTAAAGGTTTGACGTAGAGAACTTACGGCTTAAAATTTATGTAGATCTGGCTGACCACGAACGGTTGACCGCAATTGATTGACCGCAAATCACGTCTTGGGTTGCACGAACAAGATCAGATCAAAACCGGATCAAACGGATGCAAACAGATCAAAACGAGATTTTGCTGCCAGGCACCTTCCGGCGGCGCGTGGGGGCGCGTGCGGCGTCGGATTCCGGCGACGTCTGCGGCAATGGAAAGCTCTCGTCGAGACGGTCGTCTGGGTATACTGTACGTCTCAATCGGTCTTCTGGGTATACTGTACGTCTCAAAATATATTTCGTCTCGGTTTACCTACAGATCTTCTACTGTATTACTCAATACACCCTTCTTCAACTTGTACCAGTGGAGCAACAAGAAGAAGACAAAACTCGAATGAGATCTAGAGAGAGAGACGTGTTTCACGTGAGATGTGAATTATATACCCTTCTCATGAGCTTAATGATGTATATATAGAGCTACAGTAGGGACCTTAAGGAGATTAGGAAAAGGGCTCCTTAATTAATTAAACTAACTGTGGGCCAAGCCCACTCCTCTAATTAAATAAATAATATTAATGGGCCACCAACATTATATTATTGCACTCCCTCTTCTTAGCCCAAATTACATGTGAGACTTGTTGTTGTCTAGAATTAACAACTTGAAATTAAATACAGCTGATATAAAATGATAGAGATAATTGTAAAATTTGATTTTATTTGATATAGTCACAAGAGTACAGAAGTCGGTTTTGTATTGTAAACCGAGATCATCATAAGTCATGTACAATGTGTCGAAAAAAGATCCTCGTACTATCATAAATTCTGCTATTTATTGTACGGTAATTTTTGTCTTCTTGCTCGAAACGGATAAAGATGCATTTAATGTTGAGCTGCTTTACTTTAAGCGGCGGGAAACATGAATGATTGCTTTTTCGTTTTGTTGGTCCAATCAGATGCTTCCAGCTTTGTTTTCTGTTTGGATATTTGGACTTTGTGGTAGTCGGTTTGAATAGAGGAAACTTGATTTATCTCGTCATAATATTTGTTGAACTGAAGTCGGATTGAACTGAAGTCGGTTTACTCGCATTTGTTTCAATAGTCGGTTCTTTTGATAATCTTTGGAAGTCGGTAATTAATTCTAATGAATACCGACTTGCCTTAAGTTCATCTTCTTCTGAAAGATTATTTCTCCAATAAAGCGATTAATCTCCGTCTTCAATTTTGTAATCAAGTCGGATATCAACAAGACTCCAATAATAATTACTCGATTTACCTCCCCACTTTTAAGATATAATGTCCATTAATTAATTCGATTACTGACAATCAAGAAATAATTAATTTATTATTATTTCACCAAAGCTAGCGCTCGTTCATCACATTCTTATTATACCGGAATTTAATCCACCTACAGGGTTTAGCATAACAATCCTTCATGAACTCACTCCGGGGACATCATCAAACTAACGCACATGGTGACCGTAAATATCCTAACAGCACATCCTATATACAATAATATTACCCAAAACAGTAGGAATATTAATCCAGCGAACTGAACCTCACCCATGTGAACCAAAGTAATATATATTATATATATCTGCCTGTTTAATATCTTACGAGTTAAGAGAACGCAGTAATTAACCGAGGCCTAGTTCATTTACGACGATCAGTATAAAATGAACTCCTCTCTGGGATCCTGTTCAATACATAAATGTACTAGTGCAACTAATCAGTCAAGACAAACTGTACAGTTGACACTACAACCGTTCGGATGGGGTGTTCATGTCCATCTAGGTTGTGAACAACTATTCTTGTTCGCAAGTGACTGATAGAGTGATCTCCGGTTCGCCCGATGACGACCCACCCTATCTAAGTGCAGAACAACAGAACGTAGAACTTGTTTAATCTAACATGATTCTCATTCATAAAGGATAAATGTATAATAACATGCAAAGCCAAGCTTTCAGTATATAACACTAACATCATCCCACTTATACTTAAAGCTNCCCCCCCCCCCTCGTGGTCGAATGCTTAAGAGTAAATTTGGTTATTGAGTGCCATACCTATTTGGTTAGGTTGCAATGTTTCCTTATGTTTGTCATGTCGATAATTCGTCTCGTCATTTGAGAGGGATACTTCTAATATGATTAACTTTGCAGATAAGCCTGACATTCTGATATTCTTTTTGAATTTAAAATTTCAAACTGCTGAAACGACGCGTGTCCCTTCAACCGCCGCCTCTTCGAATTCTGCGCCACATCGTGGTCGTCAATTCTCTTGCTGATCCAACGATCCGCATCCATCCTCATCATGTATAAATACCCCTCACTTCTTAACAAGTCATTTTTTTCACCTTCTCGAATCCCTTGCTCCCTGACCTTCTCGAAATCTCCGGCGACCCTCCGCACTTCTGAGTTTACAGGCGCTCTTTCTCCAGGAATCTCCGGCTATCTCAAGACTTCTTTAACTCCGGCATCATGAGTAAGTTCACTGACCTTCAGATTTTTCGTAAGTTTTTTCCTGTTTTTCTGGGTCTTCCAGATGCAGTGTTCTTTATGTGTTCTACATGTTCTTTAAACTTTTTCCATGGATTTTGTGTTGAATCTGTTATGCGCATGTTTCGCTCGGATTTCGTATCTTTTATCATGTTGGTCGTCGACTTCTGGTATGAAGTCGACTCTCGTCTTTCCTTATTGTCTTAGCGGCTCTTTTCCTCTTCTTTTTTCCTCGAATCGACTCATGTGTAGATTTACTGGATCATTCTTGTCGAATCGACTTTGTCTCTTTTTCGACGTTGAAGGAACCGAGTCGCCTTGACCTATTCTTGCCTCTCGCCTGTTCCGTAATAGTTGTTTCCTGCGTCACTTCGTAATGCCTTTCATAAGTCGACTTTATCCTTTATATCTAGTGTGTTAACCTCTGACTTTGCTATTTCCATCCTCTTTTTCTTTTCTTTTCTTTAGCTCCAGACTCATCTCCTCTCTCTGGCTCCCTCGGTCACCAAATCAACGAGTATACTCACCAAGTCGATGAGGGTTCCAGTTCTGATTCTGTTTAAGTGGTCGGCTTTAAGATGGTTTCAGCACCTCCCAATTCTTCTTCTTCTCGCGTCTCTGCTTCCAGCGTCGACTGAAATGAATATGACTAAGCGCTTTTGGCGAGCGGTTTAGTCGACGTCTCGAAGATCCCTTCCCGAGGAGACTCTCCTCGTCTCGACCTCATTCCTCGAGGTATCCCTCTTAGGTAATTAGATATTCCTGTATATAGAACGAGTCCTGCGCCTGTACCAACAATTGCTCCTCTTTTCGACTCTCGTAATACTGTATCCATAACTTGCCCTTTGGCTAGGTTAGCTGTTCTAAACCCTTTTTCTTATGCCTCTGCAGCCGAGGTCGAGCACTTCAGAAAATTCAGCGGGCTTCTTTCTGACTGGGAGTTAGTTGCCCCTGGTCCCAACAACGATTATGCCCATCCTCCTCCTGGTTGTCATACGTTTTTTATAAATCAAGTCGTCTTCAACCTTCGTTTTCCTATTCAAGATGAGATCTTGCTAATTAGCAACCTGTATAATGTACCCATAAATCAGTTTACTCCCAATGCCATTCGTATTATGATAGCTTTTATAGTCGTTTCCCGAATAATACTTAAATTCTTTTCACCTGAGTTTTTCTTTTACTATTATGGCTACCAGCTTTCCAAAGGCTCTCACTGTTTGGGTCGTCGCGTCGGCGTCGCTTTCTTCGATGATCTCTCGTCCAATGTTACCGAATGGAAGTCGAAGTATATCTTTTATTCGATCTGCTTTCGGCATGTATCCCTATGTAAATACTTGGATTACTTCAAAGGTAAAGCAAAATAAACAGCCTCGTTCTGATAAGTTTGCCATGTTGTTGGCTGAACTCAATAAGCACACTTACAGTGCTCGTCAATTGATTAAGGACCGTGAGTTGGTTAATCACGCTCGAATCGTCATCTACGAGGATCTTCTTCGTCTCAATGATCCTCGGAAGCTTTTAATATTTCTTCTCGTGGCGTCGACTTCAAATTTTAATTATTCGTATCATGACTGCTAACTGTTGTTTGATTGCTAATTTTCTCTTATTATATTCCAGTCAAAGCACTCAAGCGTTTCGAGTTGAAGAAGAAGCAGTCGGCCGGGCAGCGGCTGGTGGCTCCGTTCGTCCCCCTCGACCCTCAAGCGGATCTGGGTCGAGGCCCGCTGCTGCGGCAGCCGAGACGACTGCTGCGCAGAAGTCTAGAGTCGAGAACCCTAGTGCTGCCAAGCAGCACAAATCGGCGGGTTCTTCTTCCCGCAAGAGGGCCCATGACCACCGGGCCACCATCCTGCCCGACGACCTGAAACGCCGCAAGGTTGATAAAGGAAAAGGGAAAGCGTTCGAGAAGACGTCCTCCTCTCCCGTCACCGTCAAGGATGTGACAGTGAAAATGCCTTCAAGGCTCTGGAACCACCCCCGGCCATATAAGGTGGCTAAGTATCTCAACTTCCTCATCCTCGAGGTCGACAAGGAACGCGTCGAGGGGAATCTCTATGAGCGTTCAAACTACGCAATCCAGTGCCTCTCTTGGGTATTTTTCTCGTGCTTCAGTCGACTTAGTATTATTATCATTTTCTTACTTTTATTCATCTTTTAATGTTCTCTCGCAGTTTCTTGATGCTGCACTCCCTTGCCTCGAGAAAGGGAGTAAGGCTTCTGCGGTTTCCACCAAGTCCCTCGAGGACAAGTGCGAGGCTCAGCGCCACGAAATCGAGGCACTAAAAGAGGATCTGGAGGCCTCGAAGGCCCTTGTCGACAAGCTGAAAGCCGAAAAGGCTGTGCTCCGTCATATGAATGACAAGCTCAAGGTCGACCTCGAGAAGGCGCGCGATGAGTGCCTTGTCGAGAGGGAGAATGGCGTCGAGGAGGGGCGCAGGACATTTTTGAAGTCCCCCATAGGCGCTATCTTTCTCGAGACCTATCGACAGGAGGTTGTCAAAGCCTTCTGCAATTCTCCTGCCTTCCTCGATAAGCTCTGCCCCGCCACCCTTCAATACTTTGAGCACACTTTCGCCGCATGGGAGGCGGTGGTGGAGGGGTCCGAGTTTGCCGGGAAACTCGACTGTGAGGCGGTTAAAGAGACGCTCCCCGACCTTGAGCGCTATAAGGGTGACGACTCTCTCCCCGATGACTATCCGTGGTGGTCGGTGTAACGCCCCGTTCAGTTAATAAAATAAGAACCGTTTTCACTTGCTCGACTTTAAAGTGAAATCGGTAGTGTTCAAACATACCGAGTGGTTCGAAGTTTTTATATGAGAATTATGTGTTTATAAATGAATATATGTGTTTATTTACTTTAATATTTGTTCATGTATGTTAATTTATTTAAGTTACATCGTTCGATATTATTGTTCGTGTCGAATCGTCGAGAACCGAGTCGAGCCCTAGCTATGAGCCATGCCTTAGCCACTTCTTTTCTCTTCATGGCTGATGTTATGCATGTATTTAGGCCATGTTTTAAGTGGCCATTAAGCCTAATTGAGGTTAGAAGGAGTTAAGTTAGATTAGAAATTATTTTATGGCTAATTAAAGCTAGCATGAGTGTTACTTGGTTGTTTCCTTGCAAGATGTTCTTGTCTCCCACTCCTTTCCTAATACTTCCGGCCAGAGTATGTACCATGCATTAGTTATTTTCCTTTACACTCAATCACATGCAAGAAGCCATGACAAATCCATCACCATGTGGGACGTAGGCCACCCATAGTCTCCCACTCATTCTCTTAAAGTTGAGCCACTTTGAAGTGCCTATTAAACTAATCCACCAGCCATTATTTCACATCCATTTAATCAGCATTACACTCCCCTTCAATACTTAGAAAATCGCAGCAAGTTCTCCTCCCACAAGACAAAAGCCGTGAGCAAAAACAAGCACCACCAAGAGTTTTTTTTTGTGCAGTTTGGAGTGAATTCGAGTTCTAACCAGCCATTGTTTATAGAACCAGCAAGATAACCTTCCCCTCTCATCCTCATTTCACCCTAGAAGACATTAAGTTCACCAAGTTCCATGGAAAAGAGCAAAGAAGCAGCAACTACACCAAGTTCGAACAAGAAGAGCAACACCGGACAACATCTCTTTCATTTCTTCATTTTAGTTTTCTTTGAAGAAGGTAAGGTGCGATTTTTATTAGTATGTTTTTTTAGTTGAGTTTAGGTGTTTAATGATGTATGTTAATTCCCCATAGGTTCAGTTTTTAAGTGGTTTAAAGCATGCTTAATGTTAAGTACTTCCAGTTTTTCTTACATGTTCTATATGCTATGTTTTCGTACGTTTTTTCCTATGCTCTGAAAACTTTGGGAATGTCAGAAACTTATGGCTATTTCTTGTGGAAAATAGAAGTTCATAGGATCAAGAATGAAGTCAATTGGCCTAGTATAACTCGAGTTATTGATTTTTAAAGTTAGATGTGCAAATTGAACTTTCTATGCGCAAATTCAGTTGCGACTTCAAACTCGAATAACTCGAGTTATACTTAGGATAAAAATTATGAAATTTTTAGGACATGTTTATATATGAGTTAAGAACATGCACACCAAATTTCATGATTGTATCATAAGAAATGAGTGAGTTATATGTGTTTGACGGAATACGTGTTGAGTTAAACTTTGATGCTTTAGAACTCACTCAATACTTGCGGGATTAATGTGAAATTTTAAGGGGCATTTCTTGTACGCGTTGTTAGTAATGTCACCAAGTTTAAGCTTCATATGATAAGAGTAGGAGTTTGTAAAATTCTTTGATCATATGCGTATATATTGCATGTTTATACGTTAAATATTTGAGGTTAATGGTTGACCAAGCTAATGACATGATAATGAGCTGAAATTTTAACTATAGAAGCATGTCTAGGTGTAGTATTTAACTGCTAAGTTTCAGAATTTTTCGAGATATATATATGATTTTATAAAAATAATAAGATTTGAGGGTTCCTTTAGCTTATTTTATAAAAATAAGTTAGCATGCTTGGACTTGAGTGATTTATCCCTCAATTAATATTATTTAAGTATGATATGTTTGATTTAATGTTTAAGAGTTATCTGAGTAGATATATTTTGGTAGCTTGAGGAGAGTCGAGCCTCCGACAGCTACACCAGTTATTCCAGCACTTGCAGTATATTTTTCCAAGCTTATCAGGTGAGCGTCATGTACTGGATTCTACATCGTCAATAATTTCTTTACCATGTCTACGGTATGTTCGAGATACTATGATCTCCCAGGTGTGAGGCTGACCTAAGGGCCTTCTTATTCCACCTGGTACCCGATGAGGGCCGAGGTAAGGGCTTTCAGGTTCATCGGGTAGTGTGCACACGAGCGGCCGAAGCTAGGGCTGATATGGGTCTTTGAGACCACAGACATATGAATAAGTTATAAGTTTATGCTCTTATATATTCTAGTCATGATATGCTATTATTGATGCTGTTTTATTCAGTACTGGTCTTTGCGGAGCATAGTGGTTTGCTCACGCCCCCATTATGTTTTTCAGGTGATGGAGTCCAGCGTGCCGGGTGAGCGTACGTGGCTAGCGTGGTCATGAGCCGAGGACATTATTACCCTCCATTTGATGTCCTATATTCATGAACCATTATTTATGTATGTTTATGTAATATTCATGATATTCCGTTACGCTTCCGCTAGACTATATGTGCGAGACTCTTGGACTGTATGTATGTTTTCACTATCGCCGTAGTGGCTAGATGGGTTGTATGTTTTATTTATGTCCGAAATAGTAAGTTAAGTAAGTTTTAGTAGCATCCCGCAATTAAGTAAGTATTTTCGAAAATAAACTCGCACAACATTTCGAAAATAAAAGCGAAAAATTAACTCTGATTTCTAAAAGTCAAAGCTAGTCAGGCGGGGTGTTACAGCTTGGTATCAGAGCAGTTAGTGTTCTGGATACCTTAAAAAGTTTTAAGAAAAGCATGACCACGCCACGCTCACTCCGCGCCGACTCCGAGGTAGGTCACATAAGCCAAGTTTAAGTTTTCGCAAGTGCTTATCTCAAATTAAGTATGGGGCCTAGATAGCTATCCTCCTTAAAATTAGATCCTGTAAGACAGATAACTCTAGAGAGAGAACTGTAGATATAACTCTAGAACAGCTAAGTCCAAGGACTTTAGACTAAGTGAGAACTCCAGTTTGAGCCAGAATCTAGCAAGTTTAAGCATACCGGAACTCTAGCCAAGCTAGGTTTTTTTGGAAAAATATTATTACCTATTTTAATTGAAGTTAAGCTAAAGTATGGCTATTTATTAATTGGCTTTACTGATCTTTTCAAGCATTTTCGGAATTTCAGAATGCCTCCACGTCCAGCACCTTGTGTACCAGTTGAGTCGAGCGAGCCATCGTAGTCGGCCGTTTTCGTACTTATGACCCGCCCCGTTTCACTGGGGAAGATGGCCCACTAGCCGTGGGCGAATGGACCGCAAGATGGAGCAGATTTTTCGCATCATGGGCGTTTCCGAGGCACATAAGATCGCGTGCGCCGAATTGCAGATTGAGGGCGCCGCCGGAGATTGGTGGGATGATTACTGGCGTTTTCACGATGAGGATGAGCGCGAGGGCATGAGGTGGGCACAGCTCAAGACGCTCATGGAGGATAAGTACTACCCCCGCCATGTCCGTCATCAGATGGCTCGCGAGTTTTCCGTCTTACAGCAGGGGGACAAATCGGTGGACGAGTACGAGCGTGAATTTGCTCGTAAGAGTGCCTTCGCTCTGCACCTCGTAGACACCGAGGAGAAGAAGGCCACCAAGTTCCTGGATGGGTTGAGAAGCAACATACGACTGTTGATTGTCAGTCATGGCTACCTGGAGTATGATGACACTGTTGAGCGGGCTCGACAGATTGAGGCATACCTCAAGAGGGATGCCACTGCCCAGCCGCCAGCTAGACCGCCAACCACCGTCCAGTCTGCCCAGCCAGTGCCACCCTAGCCGGCACAGAACCGCCACAAGAGGAGGGCGAATGACCGTGACCGCCGGAGGAACAACAGGCAGAGGGGCCCAGCTCAGGCCCAACCAGCCCGCCGTGATTTCCCCGTCTGTGCCACCTGTGGACGTCGCCACCAGGGGGAGTGCCTAGACGGACAGAACAGATATTATCATGGCCATCGACCAGGCCACAGGATTGCCGATTGTCCTGACCGCCCACGTCCTCTACAGGACCAGGGCCAGCCAGCCCAGAGGCAGCTAGTTCAGAGGCAGCCAGCTCAGAGACCCCCAGGACAGCAGCAGCAGCAGCGTGGAGCACCCGCTCACATATATGCGCTTGACTAGGACCAGGCCACCGAGCAGCCAGATACTATGTCAGGCATGCTATCTTTATTTCATACGCCAGTTTTCGCTTTGTTTGATACCGGGGCGACGCATTCGTTCGTCTCGGGCAAGTGTCTATCCACCTTAGGAGCTCAGGGAGTGAGTACTGTCGACCCTCTCGAGATCAGCCTTGCATCGGGAAGGAAGATAGTTACTAGTTCCCTGGCTCAGAACCTTAGCATCAATATCGGAGGGAGAACTTTAGTCGCAAACGCTTATGTTATCGACATGAATGATTTTGACTTGATTCTTGGCATGGATTGGTTGACGAAGTACCGTGCCGACATCTGATGCCGCGACAGGGAGGTGACTCTACATGTATCCGAAAGAGACCATATCACATTTTACGGGACGAAGGCTCGAACATTGCAAAGGCGACGAAGGTCTTACAAAAGGAGGATTGTCAGGGTTTCCTCGTCAACATCGTCGGGGAGACTTCGGAAAGGCCGTCACCCAGAGACGTGCCCATTGTTCGTGATTTTGTAGATGTATTTTCGGATCAGCTTCCTGGAGGACCACCTGACCGTCAGGTGGAATTTACCATCGACTTAGTCCCTGGAGCAGGACCCGTGTCGAAAGCGCCGTATCGTATGGCGCCGAAGGAGCTTCAGGAGTTGAAGTCTCAGATTCAGGAGCTTTTGAGTCTCGGTTTCATCCGACCGAGTGTATCACCATGGGGAGCACCCGTCCTCTTCGTCAAGAAAAAGGATGGATCCATGCATATGTGCATTGACTACCGGGAGTTGAGCCGGTTGACAGTGAAGAACAAGTATCCGCTCCCCAGGATAGAGGATTTGTTTGATCAGTTGAGGGGAGCCAGTGTGTTTTCCAAGATAGATCAGCATTCTGGTTACCATCAGCTGAAGATTAGAGAGGCCGATGTGGCCAAAACAGCGTTCCGAACGAGATACGGTCACTATGAGTTCGTAGTGATGCCGTTTGGCTTGAGCAATGCGCCTGCGGTATTCATGGATCTCATGAATCGTGTTTTTCATCCATTCCTAGATCAGTTTGTCATCGTCTTTATTGATGACATTTTGGTCTATTCCCACAGTCCAGAGCAGCACGAGGAGCACTTGAGGACAGTATTGGAGACTCTTCGACGGGAGAAGTTGTACGCCAAGTTCTCAAAGTGCGAGTTTTGGCTTGACAGAGTGGCTTTCCTTGGTCACATTGTCACATACAGAGGGATTGAAGTAGACCCAGGGAAGATTGAGGCGGTCCAGAACTGGTCGACACCGAAAAATGCCACCAAAATTCGGAGTTTCCTTGGACTAGCCGGCTATTACAGACGATTCATCGAGGGGTTTTCGAAGATCGCCCTGCCCTTGTCTCGATTGACGAGGAAATCGATGAAGCTTGAATAGAGCGACCGTTGTGAGGCGAGCTTTCAGGAGCTCAAGGCGAGGCTTACGACGGCACCAGTATTGACTATACCGGATCCCACACAGGGTTTCACTATTTATAGTGATGCCTCGCAGTATGGTCTTGGTTGCGTTTTGATGCAAGATGGCAGAGTTGTGGCTTATGCTTCCCGTCAGCTAAAGCCACACGAGGTGAATTACCCGACTCACGACCTAGAGCTGGCAGCTGTGGTTCACGCCTTGAAGATTTGGAGACATTACTTGTATGGAGGCCGTTGTGATATATTCACAGACCATAAGAGACTGCAGTATATCTTCACGCAGAAGGAGCTCAACATGCGCCAGAGGCGATGGTTAGAGCTAGTGAAGGATTACGACTACACCATTAACTACCATCCGAGGAAGGCGAACGTAGTTGCCGACGCCCTCAGCCGTAAGGGAAAGGGTGAGCTGACCTGTATAATCACTCAACAGCATCGGCTTATTCGAGAGTTCGCACAGATGCAGTTAGAGGTCGTCGAATGACCTCCCAAGTTACCAGTTGTGGGAGGTCTTCGAGCGATGAGAATGTGGCCTATGCTCTGAGACAGGATCCGATGGGATCAAGCCTTCGACGAGTTCATTCGCACGATGGGGGCGAAGATTCATGCTGGAGGAGTAGAGGGTTTTTACCGAGGCACAGACGGTGCCTTGGAGTACAAGGGAAGAATAGTTGTGCCGAATGTTGAGGCCCTGAAAAAGGAGATCTTGATCGAGGTGCACAGTGCTCCATACTTGGCGCACCCAGGTAGCACCAAGATGTATCACAACTTGAAAAGGTCATTTTGGTGGAAGGGGATGAAGCGAGACGTCGCCGAGTTTGTTGAGAAGTGCTTGGTTTGCCAGCAGGTGAAGGCCGAACATAAATTTCCACCGAGACTCTTACAGCCATTAGAGATCCCACAGTGGAAGTGGGAGAAGCTGACCATATATAATGTTACAGGACTATCGATGTCGCCCAAGCACCATGACGCGATATGGGTGGTAGTGGACCAGCTGACGAAGTCGGCCCACTTTATACCAGTCAGGATGGACATGTCTATGGAGCAGTTAGCCGAGAAGTATCTCAAGGAAATCATTCGACTTCACGGTGTTCCAGCCGAGATTGTTTCAGATAGAGATCCCAGGTTTACTAGCCATTTCTGGGAGAGTCTGAACGAGTCCATGGGGACGAAGCTGAAGTTTAGCTCTGCATATCACCCACAGACCGACGGACAGTCAGAACGAACCATTCAGACGCTTGAGGGCATGCTTCGAGCCCGTGTTCTAGAGCGTGGTGACTCGTGGGAGAAGTTGTTGCCCACTGTGGAGTTCGCCTACAACAACAGCTATCACTCGTCGATTAAGATGGCGTCGTTCGAAGCTTTGTATGGGCGCAAGTGTCGCTGACCCCTTTATTGGGATGAAGTCGGCGAGAAGCAGGTTCTCGGTCCCGAGTTGATCGAGGACACGGTGCAGAAGGTCTCTGAGATCCGAGCGAAGCTGAGAGATGCGAAGAGCAGACAGACAGCCTATGCTAACAAGCGTAGGAGGGAGCTTGAGTTCGAGGCAGGAGACAAGGTGTTCCTGAAGGTCTCGCCGATGAAGGGCGTTGTACGCTTCGGGAAGAGGGGGAAATTAATGTCTTTCACGTATCCATGCTGACGAAGTATATGTATGACCCGAGTCACATCGGGAACTTTGGCGAGCTAGAGGTCGGGCAGAACCTGACATATGATGAGAGACCAGTAGCAATCCTGGACCGAAAGGTTCGGCGATTGAGGAACAGAGATGTAGAGTTTGTCCGAGTTTGCTGAAGCCGCCACGACGAGTCGGAGGCCACTTTGGAGAGAGAGGACGAGATCAGAGCTCGATATCCAGACTTCGAGTTTTGAGTTGTTCTGATGTATATATGTACTCTTATGTTAGAATATTTGTATATGGTTTTGTAGTAGGAGTTCTGGTCTAGTACCCTAGTTTTGTATTTCCGAGGACAGAAATATTTTAAGGAGGATAGGTTGTAACGCCCCGTTCAGTTAATAAAATAAGAACCGTTTTCACTTGCTCGACTTTAAAGTGAAATCGGTACTGTTCAAACATACCGAGTGGTTCAAATAAGTTTTTATATGAGAATTATGTGTTTATAAGTGAATATATGTGTTTATTTACTTTAATATTTGTTCATGTATGTTAATTTATTTAAGTTACATCGTTCGATATTATTGTTCGTGTCGAATCGTCGAGAATCGAGTCCAGCCCTAGCTATGATCCATGCCTTAGCCACTTCTTTTCTCTTCATGGCTGATGTTATGCATGTATTTAGGCCATGTTTTAAGTGGCCATTAAGCCTAATTGAGGTTAGAAGGAGTTAAGTTAGATTAGAAATTATTTTATGGCTAATTAAAGCTAGCATAGGTGTTCCTTGGTTGTTTCCTTGCAAGATGTTCTTGTCTCCCACTCCTTTCCTAATACTTTCGGCCAGAGTATGTACCATGCATTAGTTAATTTCCTTTACACTCAATCACATGCAAGAAGCCATGACAAATCCATCACCATGTGGGACGTAGGCCACCCATAGTCTCCCACTCATTCTCTTAAAGTTGAGCCACTTTGAAGTGCCTATTAAACTAATCCACCAGCCATTATTTCACCTCCATTTCATCAGCATTACACTCCCCTTAAACACTTAGAAAATCGCAGCAAGTTCTCCTCCCACAAGACAAAAGCCGTGAGCAAAAACAAGCACCACCGAGAGTTTTTTTTTGTGCAGTTTGGAGTGAATTCGAGTTCTAACCAGCCATTGTTTATAGAACCAGCAAGATAACCTTCCCCTCTCATCCTCATTTCACCTTAGAAGACATTAAGTTCACCAAGTTCCAAGAAAGAGAGCAAAGAAGCAGCAACTACACCAAGTTCGAACAAGAAGAGCAACACCGGACAACATCTCATTCATTTCTTCATTTTAGTTTTCTTTGAAGAAGGTAAGGTGCTATTCTCATTAGTATGTTTTTTTAGCTGAGTTTAAGTGTTTAATGATGTATGTTAATTCCCCATAGGTTCAGTTTTTAAGTGGTTTAAAGCATGCTTAATGTTAAGTACATCTAGTTTTTCTTACATGTTCTATATGCTATGTTTTTGTACGTTTTTGCCTATGCTTTAAAAGATCTTGGAATGTGTGAATTTTATGGCTATTTCTTGTGGAAAAGAGGAGTTCATAGGATCAAGAATGAAGTCAATTGGCCGAGTATAACTCGAGTTATTGATTTTTAAAGTTAGATGTGCAAATTGAACTTTCTATGCGCAAATTCAGTTGCGACTTCAAACCCGAATAACACGAGTTATACTTAGGATAAAATTATGAAACTTTTAGGACATGTTTATATATGAGTTAAAAACATGCACACCAAATTTCATGATTGTATCATAAGAAATGAGTGAGTTATATGTGTTTGACGGAATACATGTTGAGTTGAACTTTGATGCGTTAGAACTCACTCAATATTTGCGGGATTAATGTGAAATTTTAAGGGGCATTTCTTGTATGCGTTTGTTAGTACTGTCACCAAGTTTAAGCTTCAGATGATAAGAGTAGGAGTTTATAAAATTCTTTGATCATATGCGTATATATTACATGTTTATACGTTAAATATTTGAGGTTAATGGTTGACCAAGCTAATGACATGATAATGAGCTGAAATTTTAACTAGAGATGCATGTCTAGGTGTAGTATTTAAGTGCTAAGTTTCAGAATTTTTCGAGATATATATATGATTTTATAAAAATAATGAGATTTGAGGGTTCCTTTAGATTATTTTATAAAAATAAGTTAGCATGCTTGAACTTGACTGATTTATCCCTCAATTAGTATTATTTAAGTATGATATGTTTGATTAAATGTTTAAGAGTTATCTGAGTAGATATATTTTGGTAGCTTGTGGAGAGTCGAGCCTCCGACAGCTACACCAGTTATTCCAGCACTTGCAGTATATTTTTCCAAGCTTATCAGGTGGGGGTCATGTACTGGATTCTACATCGTCAATAATTTTTTTTACCATGTCTACGGTATGTTTGAGGTATTATGATCTCCCAGGTGTGAGGCTGACCTAAGGGCCTTCTTATTCCACCTGGTACCCGATGAGGGCCGAGGTAAGGGCTTTCAGGTTCATCGGGTAGTGTGCACACGAGCGGCCGAACCAAGGGCCGATATGGGTCTTTGAGACCACAGACATATGAATAAGTTTTAAGTTTATGCTCTTATATATTCTAGTCATGATATGCTATTATTGATGCTGTTTTATTCAGTACTGGTCTTTGCGGAGCATAGTGGTTTGCTCACGCCCCCATTATTTTTTCCAGGTGATGGAGTCCAGCGTGCCGGGTGAGCATACGTGGCTAGCGTGGTCATGAGCTGAGGACATTATTACCCTCCATTTGATGTCCTATATTCATGAACCATTATTTATGTATGTTTATGTAATATGCATGATATTCCATTACGCTTCCGCTAGACTATATGTGCGAGACTCTCGGACTGTATGTATGTTTTCACTATCGCCGTAGTGGCTCGATGGGTTGTATGTTTTATTTATGTCCGAAATAGTAAGTTAAGTAAGTTTTAGTAGCATCCCACAATTAAGTATTTTCGAAAATAAACTCTCACAACATTTCGAAAATAAAAGCGAAAAATCAACTCTGATTTCTAAAAGTCAAAGCTAGTCAGGCAGGGTGTTACAGTCGGTGTAACGCCCCGTTCGATTTTTAGAATTTTTCAGAATATTCTATTTATCGAATATTATTTATACAATTATATTTATTGGTCGCGATATCGACTTAAATAAAAGGTTGGAATACTCGATTTTTTTTTATTGAAAAACATTCGTCGTTCGGCGATCTCGGTTTAATCGCGTGAACCGATTGTAAACCCGTTTATTTATGAATAATTTTGAGAATTTATTATTATTATTATTATTATTATTATTATTATTGTTTATCTTATTTATTGTTATTATTAATTGTTGAATGCTAAAATTATTTCAATTGTCTAATGTGATTTAATTGCCTAATTGCTTAATTGTCTAAATTTTAATTAATTTCCTAAATGTCTAAATGCTATTATTATAAATTATTAAAATGTGTGTTTGTATTTTTACTAATTTATAATTGTTATTATTTTAAAAATTATAATTATGTGTATTATAAACATATATTATATATCCGGGTTATTTATTTGTGCGATTAAATTTATGTATTGAGCCCGAGAGAACAGAATTTTAATCTGCGTCAAGTTGGGCCCGAAAGCGAAGCCCGAGAGCTGGCCCAAACCACCCACACCCGGCCCGTATGCGTGTGGTGAGGTGAGTCTTGTAGGACAAGACTTCTAGCCCTAATCGTATGATTAATCTCGCTCGATAGCAGAGATTATAAGAGCGCAGCTTTTCCTTCGTCTGTTCAAAAACCCTCGCCATCATCTTGCTCTTCGATCGCGACTGAACAGGAAGAAAGATTTCCCTCATCGTCATCTTCACCCTAATCCCTCTCCCGCACATCACCTTCGCTTCATCTTCTTCATTCCCCCATCCCGCCATCTTCATTCGCGCAGGCCATCTCCGATAACCCTCCTTGTTTCCGCAGGCCAATTGCCACCGTCGTCCTCTCGCTATTTTCTGACGGTCCCTGTTCAAGTGAGTCCTTCCGGCGTGAATCCATCGCGAAGCCTGCCCCTCTCCTGCCCCTGACCTTCATCGGCAAGCACAACCAGTTACAGCAACTCTCTTCATCCTCCGCGCAGCGACTCCTTTCCCGGCGAGACGAAGTTTGCCGTCGAGCCTCGAGCCATCTTCGCCATCTTCGCGTGCGTTCGTTCGAGCCGTCACCCTTTTTGTTCGAACGTTTATTTTTCTGGAGAACGGTACAAGGCTCGACTTGTCTCGTTTAATTTTACGTCTCGTCTATTTTTTGTTCTTGATTGTCGTGTGTGTATATTGAATCCATAAGAATATGCCTATGTGATTTTTATTTGTCTTCATGAGGTTATTGTTGTGTCGAATGTGAAATTGTGCGTTGACGGGCCTTTCGATTTTGAAAAAATCGAACGAGGCCTCGTCAACTCGTGAATTTGTCGCTGTGGGCTGGAACTTATGTCGTCCATAGTCTTATGGCGAAGACTTCGGACGGATTCGTCATAGAATGAGTCGGTTATGAATTAAAAATTTTGTATTGTCGCTGTTTTGGTAAATAAATTATGATAAATTTTGTGATGCTCGTATTGCTGCGAAATTTTGTGTGCTCGACCCTCTGCTGGAAATACCTGTTGTGTAAAAATTTCAGATTTAAATAATAAGTTTAGCTATTTTTAATAATTATTTGAAAATCTGAGCAGAATCTTGTAAAATACATATTAAATTCAGTGTTGCCTCAACAATTATGGAGTTTGAATATGATGTCTTCCTGTGTGTTTTCTAGGTCGTGTAAAAGTTTTGGAATTTTTGGACTTCGTTTGCTATATTTAAAAAATGTTTGTTTTATTCTGCAGCTTCATAATTTAATTTTAGTAAATTGAATTCTTGCTGGAAAATTTTGAAACTTTACTGAGAGGCTTATTTAATGTACTTATGCATGCTGTTAAAATATGAAAATTTTGGAGTTCATTTTAGTTCGATTTTGATTTAAATTCGATAAACTGCTGAAGCTCGTTTGAATTTTTAAAAATAGAAGCAGTTAATGTTAAGGGCTGGGATTTTTATATGTTGTTTATGTCATTCTGTAGTGTATTGTATAAAATTATCAAGTCCTGAATCATTCATTAAGTTTGAGTATAAATTCATGGCTCGGTTTTGCTGATATCTTGTGAGAATTTTATAAAATAGTGTACTTGGGATTTGAAGCTGAAAATTTGTGTATTTTGTTAACTCTGGGAGGTAAAATTTATGTTAAAATTTCAGAGCTAAATTCATATGGCAACCTGGTCAACTCATTTTTGTGATTTAAACTTGTATAATCGTAAATGTGGTTTTTAGAATGAAAACTGTTAACCGACTCGTCATTTATTTCATTAAGTGTTTGGCTTGGTCAGTGTTTATGTTTGATTATGTGAACTCCCATGTGTAATTGGTTGAGTCTAGATGTCAAGTCTAAGTGTTCCAACGTCCACAG
The DNA here is from genome assembly GCA_008636005.1 of Striga asiatica. Taxonomy (NCBI): domain Eukaryota; kingdom Viridiplantae; phylum Streptophyta; class Magnoliopsida; order Lamiales; family Orobanchaceae; genus Striga; species Striga asiatica. The sequence continues at coordinate 320,894 of BKCP01005739.1, forward strand.
GACTTCACGAACAACTTAGTTGAATCAAGTTCGACTAAGTATGATTGTGATCTCTCGTTTAAGTCTGAATAGGTGTTGATTATAGCATCTGGACTTAATGTAGGTGTTTGACGAGCCGAGCTCGCAATCTAATCGTGCTTTCGTGATTATCTCCTATTTGCGACCAGGTGGGTTATTCAAAATTTCTTATGCATTAAATTCTTTATGAAAGTCGAATGGTGTGATCAATGTATGCATGTGAACCTGTAACCTTCGATATGTGCGGTTTCGACCTTCGAACGGTTATCCCCGTCGTCGTGTGCGGTTTCGACCTTCGACGGTGCCTAATGATAGGCAGTCTCCCTAGCCTAATGATAGGCAAGGCCGAGGGGAGTTGTACACCCTTCGGTATTTACTCCCATTGTTGTGTGCGGTTTCGACCTTCAATGGCTAATGATAGATGTGCACATGAGTAAAATGTTATGATTAGAAGATGTGTTAGTTGAATGATTCGTGTTCATGCTGCGACCATGCTTATTCTGTCTTAATATATAATTTATTGCATAGTGGTGAGCACTACGTTTTCCTATTGTGCTCATCCCCACCTGAAATTCACGTTTCAGGTTAAGCAAGGCGGGCACGATGGCGTGATGGCGAGTGGATGGTCATTTTATGTTATTTGTTTCCGCATTGCTTATTTGAATAAGTTAAACCCGATTTGATGAACTTGAACTGCTTGGGTTTTGAGCATGTGAATTTCTTTCAGAACATGTCGTTTGAAAATGTTGGTTTTCAACTTATGTTTTGGTTCGTATTATTGAACTATGATTGGATATTCAGGATGAATGTGTTATTTGAGTATCATGTGAATTGTTGGTTTTAGGACAATGAAGTCCATGTGAAAAACCGGGTAATGAATTCCCGTGAGGTTTCAAATATGAATTGAAATCACGATAATGCCCTAATGATATGGATTTTGAAAAATGAATTTCGAAAATGTAAACATGATTTTGAAATAAGCCATGGATTATATCTTAAATCAAAGTGGGGTGTTACAGTCGGCACTCAAGGTCTGGGCCATCCGCAAAGCTGGCCTAAGTGCTCAACTCGAGGTTCCCCCCACCCCCTTTGCCGGTCCGACCGCACTAGTCGGGCCAAGTGGGGCTAGTCACGAGGGGGAGGTTGAGGAGCTGAAGGTCGAACGGCAGGGGACTCAGCCACTTGTCGATAGGGATGCGGAGCAGGAAGGCGAGAAGGATGCCGAAGGGGAAAAGACCGGGACCTTTGAAATGGAAGGTGGAGACGATACTGCCGAAAAGTCGGATGCTGACTCTTAGGCGTATTTTTCTAGTTTAGGGCTATGCCCATGTTTTTTACTTTGT
>BKCP01005739.1:345107-452271 GCA_008636005.1 Striga asiatica
TTTCTACTAGCGAAGAAAGGTCGTCGGAACCGGGCTTCATAGGGTGGATACGATTAGAGGGAAGACATTTGGATTCCTAAAGCGAGTAACCTCAAGCCGTTGAAGTTACAACCGGGAACCGATTCCCACAATCCACATCTTTGTTGAAGGAGTTCAAGACACTCGGTAAATATTTCGTATTAGTATTTACTTAATTATAACAAATCAAAATTTGTATATGATGCATATTTTAAAGATGACGATCTGTTAATTCGCAATTAGTATGTACGGGTGTTGTATTTATACGATAAATACTTACTTTAAAAATTTTAAATTCAGCTGCGTACAGCCCGTACGGTACTAACGAACCCAACACCGAGCTGTAATAATTGCCGGTATCGCCGGAACGCTTGAAGGCGAACAAAGATTTCACCTCGTCACCGGTAGGGTCAGCCCAGCCCTCGCGGCGATACATCACGATCAGACTCACGAGACGGGCAAATACCGTCGGCACGTATTGGCTGATGCCGACCTCGAGCTCGCTCAGGATATCGTTAAGCGCACTGGGAAGGGGGAACCGGAGGCCCAGATGGATGCTGTGACGGTAAACCCCTATGCAGCCCGGCGGCGGACAGTGGATCCGCTCTCCTGGATACGGTGCGAATAGCAAGACGCCGGGGCCGAAGTTGAATTTCCCCCTCAGCTGGGCCAGGTCGGCATCGTCCAAAACCGACGCCGTATTCTAGGCCGTCACCTGGCTCGGTGTAGCCCACACCCGTTCGGGTCGGCGCCAAAATCCAGGGGGGGCAATCGTCACCGCCTCAAGAGCCGCATCGGTGGCGGCGTTCCCCATAGGAACACGCTCCCGACCGTCGACGTTACCGCGGAGGGCCTCATCCACCAGATCCAGGTCCACATCTGAGTCAGTGTCCAGAAAGCCGAGGTCAACGGAGTCATCGTCTGCCGCGACCGCAGGGTCGATCTCGGCACCCTCACGCAGTGGCGGCGAAGGGATCTGAAAGCCGCCATCTCCGTCGCCGGAGGCCGTCTCGACCGCCGATTGGTCCGGGCGAACGACGGAGATGGGAACGGCGGTGAGAATAACGTCCGCCGACGCGGCGGGGACATCCCCACCCGGGGATCTCGAAGGGGAAGACATCCCGACAGAAAAACGAGAAGAAAAGGGAAAGAAAGGAAGCCGGACAAAATTACCGGAAAGTAGCCGAAAATCGCCGCCGGAGAGTTCCTTGGATATGCTCGAAGTTCGTCTCGAAAATCGCAAAGCTCGGATATGCTCGAAAGTTCGAATTCCTTGAAGGTAGGAAAAGTGAAGGAGTTCCGAAAAAGGAGCATATATAAGATAGCCAGACCAATCGGACGCGGACACGTGTGCTGATCTTTTGAAATTCGAAATTTAAAGCAAAAAGAGGCGAAACGTCCGAAAGAAGCCAACGGTTACGTCGCCTCAGAAACGCTTGGTCCAGGCGTTGCCACGTGTCCCCCGTGTGAACGCAGTTAACACACGTCGTCGGTTATCAACCGTTACGTCCACACGTCTTCGGTTACCAACCGCTACAACCCCACGTCCCAGATTATTTAACTAAGTGTGGTGAAAATGTCGACCTCATGAAAGGGTCGGGCACGAGCTCGATGGGCCCAACTCGGGTCCAACCAATTGAAGACGACCTCAGGAGAGGTCCGAAATACCTCACCAGAGCTCGGGGGCCTGTATGTTGATATCCGAGTCCGGACCCAGCGTAGGTACCGGTCCGAGCCGAAGGAGCCGGTCACCAAAACCGCACATGGGTGCCGAGCTGAATGAGAGTCAAAGTCGTCTGGAACGGTGGGGGGGACAAGCCCCGAGATCGGCACCGCATCCATGTGGCTACGAGATCGGCACCTTGTTCCCCCTCTCGCAAGGGCGGCTCCTGATAGAAGTGTGACGTCGGACACCATAAAATAATGCCACTTGTCTACGAATGATTGCCGATGGGACGTCCAACTCAGCCAGAACGTGTCCGCATTTAATGCAGCCCACGTTCGCATTAAATGTATGGCAGGTAATGATTGGAGAATCCGGAAATCACTCTCAATCAGTCAGAAAAGCGCCGGTTTGTCCCGTTGAGCTACTGTGCGATAAGACCGCTGAACAGTACCCAAACAGTACCGCATTAAAGTCTCCTATAAATAGCAACCCCCTCATTTATTTTGGGGTTGTTGAAATCCCAACTACTCGAGCTCATATTTTCTCTCTCTAAAGAACTTGTAAGAAATTCTTGTAAGCAATATAAGTATATCACAAGTGCCGACCTCGTACGAGAGGCCGACCTCGTGACCCGTTAATAAAACCGTAATTGAACCGTATTTCTTGGCCTTTTCTTCATTTTCTTTCCATCATTTGACTTTTTAACCGTTGACCGGAAACGTCCGTCAACAAAGAACTGGATCATTTTTCCCTCAGTGATTCGGGCCCTCGACCCACTTGCTAAAATAGTCGACTGCAACTACCAAGAATTTTCTTTATCCCGTCCCCATCGGCAGCGGACCCACCAGGTCGATTCCCCATTGAGCGAAGGGGATTGGAGAGTTTATTGTTGTCATGTACTCGGCTGGAAATGAGTGATTTGCCCGTGACGTTGGCATTTTTCGCACTTCTGGACTAATTGTTCTGCAGCTGCTCGAATCTTGGGCCAATAATAGCCTGCTCGCAGGGCTTTCCAGTCAAAGCTCGAGACCCCACGTGTGCTCCGCAACATCCCTCATGGATTTGTTTTAGAACATGGATTCCTTCTTCGAAAACGCATCACAAATGGGGCCCAACCAATGACTACTTAAACAAGATCCCGTCGACTTCAAAATATTTGCTTAAATATCGAACAATCTTTTCTGCCTCTTTTTTGTCTCCTACAGGTACTCGTGTCAATCTTTTCCTTCCAAGTGCATTGTAGTGATATGATTTCCCATCTTTCCCTCGTTAGAAGTCGCGATCCTTGCGAGCCAGTCGGCTCGCTTGTTTTCCTCTCGCGGGACTTGTGTCAATTCAAATTTCTCCAGGCCCTGTATGAGGCTTTGGATCTCCTCGACATACTCTATCATTCTATCCTCCTTAATTTCACAATTTCCCAGTACTTGTCCGACGACGAGTTGTGAGTCAGAATGTGCCGCGATCTCTGTTGCTCCGCCACCGACTGCGAGTTGAATTCCTTTGATTAGTGCTTCATATTCTGCTTCATTTTTCGAGGCTGTGTACCCCATTCTGATGGCGAAGTCGAGCTACTCGCCCTCGGGAGACACGAGGACGACTCCTAGACCGGATCCTTTAGCCGCAGAGGACCCGTCGACATGCATGATCCATTTTCTTTCTTCTCCCTTGGTACCTTCTTGGATAAAATCCCCCAAATCTTGGGCCTTTATGGCTCGTCTAGGCTCGTATCGGATGGATTATTCGCTCAACTCGACTGCCCACTTCACGAGTCGACCCGAGACAGTAGGTCAACCTAAGGTTTCTTCGAGCTGAAAGTTTGTTCTTACCACTATCACATGGTTCAGAAAATATGGCCTCCACTTTCCAGCCGTTATCACCAATGTTAAGGCAGCATTATCGACCTCGGGATATCTTGTCTCCGTACCTTGGAGTACTCGACTTGTGTAATAGAACGGCTGCTGGGAGCTTTCTTCTTCTCGCAGTAATACCGAACTTAAAGAGACTTCCCCTACCGCGATGTACAACACCAACTCGTCCCCTGGCTCAGGCTTAGTCAACAGGGGCAACTCACTCAGAAACTCCTTCAATTTTTCAAAGGCCATTTGCGCCTCGTCACTCCACTTAAATGTCGTCTTCTTCTTGAGCAATTTGGAAAAAGGGAAACTCCTCTCTGCCGCTCGAGCAATAGATCTGCTCAAGCCTGCGATTTTCCCCGTCAGAACTTGCACTTCTCTTATGTTTCGTGGTGGAGCCATGTCGAGTATGGCCTTTGGCACCTATTTTAGGAAGGATTTTTGCAGTGATAGGGCACTTGGGGAAGTTAATAAAAATAGGACTTTCTCCAACGATCGATTCATCTTATTTCTCAACTACTGGTGAAGTTGGTTTAGCGTAATGAATTCGTTTACATTTCCTTTCCCATTTCAAAACAATTGAAAAAATCTTCATATATAAAAAATAGCATTTCATATATATGAAAAAAAAATGCAATTCAACTGCCACATCAGTTAAACTCAACCATTGAATACTGAAAGAAAGCCCATCTGAAGCGTATGCTTTTGCTTCTCCGTTCGTGTCGGCTGGAGAGTCCTCGTTCATTTGCTTCCAAAACTCGTCATGGTGGGCACAGCCAGCCCTATAGGTGGAGGCCACACGAAGGCGTCTCGGCATTCCTTGACTTCACTTCGCTTCGCTTCGTTCTTTGGGTTGTCTGAGGGCTAGTTCATAAATACAAGAAGGCGACAGTCGCCTTGGTGAGATACTCGTGGTAGATTCCCGGTTAATCGTGAAAAAGGATAAGTGGCCTTCACCTTTTCTTTGTTTACCTCGATCCCTCGTTCTGTGACGACATAGCCTAGAAATCGTTTCGCCCTTACTCCAAAGGCGCACTTGCTCGGGTTCAACTTCATCCCAAATGCTCTAAGGGTTTTGAATGTTTCCCTTAAGTTGTCTGGTGAAGTCGAAGACTTGCTTTTCACCAAGATATCGTGTAATATCCCTTTTAGTTATTAATAAAAGTGTCAGTTTTTGTTCCAATATTGAACTAATTTCGAGGCCAAATATTCAGTTATAAGTTCGAAATTAAGACTTGTTCAAGGAACAAGCCACACGAGTCGTGTGGAATGAGCCACATGAGTCGTGTGAAGCCACATGAGTCGTGTGACAAGGCACACGAGTCGTGTGGGAGGAGAAGAAAAGAAAAGTTAGCTTCGGTTTTTCACACGAGTCGTGTGGAGTCACACGAATCGTGTGAGGTCACACGAGTCGTGTGACATGCCATACGAGTCGTGTGACCGACAGTAAGGTCTGATTATTGAGAATTCGATTGTGATCTCAACCAAAGGCCATTTTTTAGGATTAACTATGTATTTGAGAAGTATACAAGTTAGTCATTAACTAGTTTATGGTTATTTATGTTTATAAGTTTTATTTTGTTTATTATGTTAATTTCTTCACTCCATCCTTATGTCTTGCATTTGAGCCTATAAATAGAGGCCTAAAATTCAGAGTTTTTACACCAAAGGGAATTACCAAAAGTTATATAAGTTCATAAGAGAGAATAAGTAGTAGAAATTTTGGTGAAGTGAAGAATTTGGAAGTGAAGACTGAAGTTTTGATTTCTAGCAAGAAGGAGGTAATTTATTTATCTTAAGCTTAATACTAATTCCATGCTTTTAAAGTGAGTTTAGATATTTATGAGCATATATATATCAATGAATTTAGAAGTTGAGTTTATAATTGATTCTATGAATACAAGGAGTTAAAGTTGTTTCAAGATCAATTATATGATATATGTGCTTGATTTGAATGAAATTTTCATAAGGATAAGAATAAGCTGGAAAAGTATGATTTACATGAGTAATTCTTGTTTAAAAGAGGAGTACATAAGAATAAGAAATAAGTTATTTGACATAGTATAGCTTGAGTTATAGATTTTTTAAGTTGAACATGCAAGATGAATTTTATGTTCACTGTTTTAGTTGTGACTTTAAATTCTAATAACTTGATGTATATGCATGTTAAAATTATGAAATTCTTATGACATGTCTAAATATGAGTTATGAATATGACTATTAAATTTCATGATTTAAAGTTGAGAAATGAATGAGTTAAGACAATTAAATGGCATATATGTAAAGATGAGTTTATATGCAAGAATATTCATTATATGTTCAAGTTTTAAAGTGAGATTATTATGAAAAATTCTCATATAATTAATGAGAAATTTGACAAAGTTTTAGCTTAATATGTTGAGTATACAATTTTATAAAGATTGTTTTAAATCTCGCATATTAATATCATAATTAAGTGTTATGAATAAAAGTTGAATTGTATGAGTATTAAGTTGAAATTTTTAGTATCAAGCAAGTTTAAGATAAGTTTAATAGTTTTTAAAGTTTTATAAATCATGAATATGATGTTGGTAAAAGATAAGCATGTTTTGAGTTCATGTACTCAATCAAGTATAATGTGAAATTTAGTTATTTTCACACTCGAGTTATTTAAGTGACATGCGAGTATAAGCCAATATCTAAGATTTTGAAGACATGATTTATATGGGTTAAGTAATTGACCTTGAGTAAAAGTTCAAGATAAGTTAAGTTTAGTATTCATTTGAGCAATAGCATGACTATTGAATCTCTTTAACATTTGGATAAGTTATCCGTTAGAGTTAAGAATCCTAGCATCTTATTGAGTATACAAGCATAGTACTTAGTATATTTGTTTATATTTTTATGTAGCTTGAGGAGTTAGCTACCCAAGAACAACACTTATGATTTTTCAAAAGAAGAAAGGTGGGGACCCAGCCTGGGTATTACATTGAGTATAATATTGATATCATGTCCGAAGTATGTATACAGTTTAAGTTTATACGCTTGGGATGAAAAGGCTATCAGTTGCCTTACAAGTATATCCTAAGTTCTGATGGAGGGCCTCAGTTGCCTTAAGAAATATCCATCAGATTGTGCAAAAGTATCCGATCAAATATCGGCCAAATTCAGTTTAAGTTACTGGAACAGATTTCCAGTCCATGTATATACCAACAATCATGATATTGTATTATTATTGTTGTTTACTTTAGTATGGGTGATTTCGGGGTACAAGAGGATCAGTACTCAACCCCATTGTGTTTTTTAGGTAACAAGGTCGGGCCGGAGGTGTGAGCTCAAGATGTGGTGGTGGTGGTCGTGCACTTATTTCAGTGGACATTTATTATGGATTTGATATGTCTGTATAATTAATCACTTTTAAGTATTTTCGCTATGCATATTAAGACTTGAATTTCATTTTAATAAATTTCAGATTTCAAGTTTTTACCATTTCAGAAGTAAGAATATGGTACAGTTAAATTCAAGTTTAAATAAATATGTTTTCTTTATGTCTAAAGAAGTATTAGACAGAGTTTAAAGATAAACGGATTTTCAGAAAAGATTTCGAAAAAGATTTATAAGTATTTTCGAAGTAAAAGTTGCGAAAAATTTACTCTGATAAGTGGGGTGTTACATATCGTCAACGTATACTTCCATATTTTGACCAATCTGAGGTTTGAACATGCGATCCATCAATCGCTGGTAAGTAGCTCCTGCATTTTTTAGGCCAAAAGGCATGACGACATAACAATATGTCCCCTTGCTCGTCACGAAACTCACTTTACTTTGATCCTTCGGGGCCAAGGGAATCTGGTGGTACCGTTGAGATGCGTCCATCATGCTCAGCAATTCGCAACCAGCCGTGGAGTCGACTAGTTGGTCGATTCTCGGCAAAGGATAATGGTCTTTTGGACATGCCAGGTACAAGTCACGAAAGTCGATGCACATACGCCATTTGTTCAGTGCTTTCCTCACAATTACTGTGTTAGATATCCACTCAGGGAATTGGATTTTTTTGATGTGTTTGACTTTCAGCAACTTGTCCACCTCGACTTCAATTGCTTTGTCAATTTCAGCTCCATGATGCCTGAGTCGCTGCTTCACCGGCTTTCTGAGGGGGTCGACATTGAGTTTGTGTTCCATGACATCCGAGTCGATTCCCGTCATCTCCTCAGGGGAGAAAGCAAATATGTCCCTGAATTCCTTCAGCAACTCCACCAATTGTTTTCGCAATTCGTCCTCCAACTCTCTCCCGACTTTGGTGGTTTGGTCCTCCCTTTCTCCAATTTGGATCTCCATTAATTCTCTGTGTGGCTCGAGGTCACTTCCCTTCGGCCTATTTTCACTCGACATTGGCTTCTTTCCCTCCTTGATCTCGGCTCATTGATTGGTTTTGATCGCGATTTGGTAACATGTTCTCGACAGCTTCTGGTCCCCTCGAGCTTCTCATACTCGATCTCCAATTGGGAATTTTAGTTTCATGTGGTATGTCGACACCACTGCTTGGAAGGCATTGAGCGCCGTCCTCCCAAGGATCACATTGTACGCCGACTCCACGTCGACCACCACAAATCTCACCATCTTCACCTTCCTTAAGTCACCTTCCCCTAGGACGACCGCGAGCATGGTTTGTCTTAGGGGAGCGACTTCCGATCCGTTGAATCCAAAGAGTGACGTGTGTAGAGGTGTAAGCTTAATGTCGAGTTCCATTCTTTTGAGACATTCATAGAAAATCACGTTCACAGAACTTCCCGTGTCGACAAACACCCTTTGCACCTCGTACCACGACACCTGTGCAGTTATCATTAAAGCATCATTGAGTGGTCTCTCGACTTCCCCCACATCGACAGGTCCAAAGTTCATCACCGGTCCGCTCTCGTCGACCTGTTGCACCTCGACTTTTGCATATCTTCCTCGAGAATACGCCTTTCTTGCTCGATTTGAATCCCCATCCGTCGAGTCTTCAAAAATCATGTTGATTTACCCCCCTTTTCGGCAGGAGTTCCTCCTTTTCTGGTGATATTGCCCTCTTGTGAGGGCTCATACTTCTTTCTCGTCTCCTGCTCGACCTCTCGCGATCTTTGTATGAACTCTTTCAAGTGGCCCGCTTTTATCAACCTCTCGATCTCGTCCTTGAGGTATTTGCAATCGTCAGTGTTATGCCCACAGTCTTTGTGGATCCGACAATACAAGTTGCTTTTGGGTTTCAACGGTCCATCCTTTCTCATCCACGGCCATCTCCTACATCGTCTCGGATCTCCCTCTCCATTACTTCCAGTATTCTCGCATGAAAAGCCGATAGAGGTGTGTATTGAATCGGCCTCCATCCCCTAGATTGTCCCTCACCCCTGTCAGCTCGTGGTGATCCTCTCCTTTCCCCAGTCAAATGAGTCTTCTTCTCCTTCTTGTCATCTCAACTTTCGGCCTGGGACATCTTTATACTTTGCATGTAGTCGGCTTCTGCTTCCTCGACATTCATGTACTTAGCATATCTTCCCAATACGTCGTCGAAACTTCTACCAGGTTGCTTAGCCAAAATATTCTTACACAACCCTGGTAGCAGTCCCTTCGTCAGTCCTCCCGATTTGATTTCCTCTGTTGCTGTCGGGCACACGACACATGCCCTTGTAAACCTTGCCACATATTCTCGCAGAGACTCGCCCTTCTTCTGTTGCCTGTTGATCAACGAGAGGTAGGACTTCTCCTGCACCCTTACACTTGCAAACTGATTGAGAAATCTCGAGCTGAAGCCATCAAAGTTTTTAACCCAGCTGGTAGTTGATGGAACCAGTCCTGGGCCGACCATATCAGAGTCGTTAGGAAAGCGCGACATTGCACCGAGTCACTATAGCGGTGAAGCACCGCCATGTTCTCAAAACTTCTCAGATGTCGAGACGATTCAGTGGAGCAATCGTACTATATGTTCAACTCCCTGAAGCCTTTAGGTAGGTCGGCTCTCAGGAACTGCTGCGAGAAGGGGTGTTCCTTTGCTCCTCTGCTCTTCCTTCCCCCGACTTGAGCCAGCAAGTCGCGGACCTGGGCCAACAACTGCTCCAACGTCTCATCCCTAGCCTGCGGGTTGACAGTTCGAATGGAGGATTCCTCCTCATCCGCCCTTCTGTTTTGCTGCACATTTGACTGGGCCTGCTGCTCGACACGAGGCTGTTGCTCAACCCGCAGGTTCTGCTCGACCTGAAGATTCTGCTTGACCCGCGGATTCAGCTCGACCTGCACCATTTGCTTCATCAGGGCGGCCACAGCTTCAGCGATCATCTTTTGCATCTCGCTCCTCGTCATATTTAGAGTTTGCTCCTTGACGCGGGGTTGTGTTTGTGTCTGCTCTGGCACCTACTGGATCTGCTTTCCCTTGCGTCGAGACATCCCCGTTAGTTCCTTCCCTCTATCATTTGGATCAGGGTTTTGACTTGTTCCTACATGGGTCAACACTTGCATCTTCACTCCGGGTGGAGTAATGGGTGTTTCTCCACCCAGATTCATCCCCGGCGATGGAAGTCCTCCAAATTGTAGTAGTCCCAACATCTGCATCACCAGAGGTTTAGGGGTCAAGAGTGGTGGTGGTCTCCTATCTGTCCATGCTCCCTTAAACTCCTCATTCAAGTTTCTCTGCAAACCTTCCTTCTCAGCCATCAGAAACAGATGGGAGCTAGGTGCAAAGCTCTTAATTTCTTCAAGAACTCCCCACAGACGGTGCCAATATGATGGGTCTACTCTCAGATCTGGAGTAGACCCATCAAGTCAGTATATGAGAGAGATCTACTTGAATCACCTTCGAACCGTTACTAGACCGCGAGAACACCTGCAAAAACTCAACGTTGGAGGTGTTTTCGGCGTAGAGCCTCCGACGCTCAAGTCAGTATATGAGAGAGATGAATAGAGGCTGCGCAACAGCTATGAGGGAGAGTGGAGAATGAATGAGAGTTAGGGTTTAGGGTTACCTCACCTCCTTTATATAGGAGGGAACACTCACTTGGATTGCCCAAAATGCCCCAGTCGGTTGACCTAGAAGGTCTGAAATGCCCCGGTCAATTCGTCTCCCCCTTGCTGCTGAGTCACCCCAAGATTCCTCCTTATCCATTGGAGAGTGTAGATCTTTGAGTATGCTATAAGTGTATCGAGTCGTCGGTGTGTTTCACACCTCGAGATGCGGGGAGTCGACCTCGAGTGCTAAGGAGTCGACTCAGGTTCTTCTGGTTATTCGGAGGCTACGTTCTTGTCGGTCTTCTCAAATAGATGTCGGGTATCAGGGAGTCGACTGTGCGAAGTCGACCTCCAGGATTCGATCTGTTGGAAGTCGACCTCAAGGAGTCGACTTTGTAGGAAACATGCCGTTTCTAGCGGTCCTTCTTATGACGAGTCGACTTTGAGGAAGTCGACGTGGACATGTCGACGGGGATGTGTCGACATGTGAGCGGTCTTGAGCGGTTATCCGGTCGAATAGAGAGTGTTTGGGCCGGTATATCTCAATATGGCTATATCATACTCGATGAACAGCCTCGCGATGGACTTCGCCGTGTACGGGTGCGTCAACAGTATGAAGTGTGCGTACTTCGTCAACCTATCCACCACGACCATCACACCATCAAACCCGTTTGACAATAGAAACCCTTCAATGAAATACATTGTGATGTCCTCCCAGATACTCGCGGGTGCCGGCAAAGGTTGCAACAGCCCGCCTGGCCGCCGCGAGTCTGCCTTGGTCCGCTAGCACTCGTCGCAGCGTGCAACGTAGTCACACACGGTCCCTTGTTTCCCTGGCCAGAAGAAAGTATTGACCATCCTTGCCCATGTCCTATAGAACCAGCAATGCCCACCAAGCTTGGAATTGTGGAAGTGCTGCAATATCCCCTCGCGGAGTTGCCCATCATCCAGCACGTATACTCAGCCTCGATAAAGTAATAGGCCGTTGTGCCGCTCGTAGTCAGTGACTGCTGCATCTCTCGTGTCCACCTTGCGCTGAAGTTCTTTGCACTGTGCATCCATCTCCTGGGCCGTCTTCACCTCATCCCACACGGCCCATGTTGACCCAGAAATAGTCTTGAGCTCTGCCACATCAGTGTGTCGAGACAGCGCGTCGGCCACAGCGTTTTGGCGACCGGACCGGTACACGATCTCGAAATTGAAACCCATGAGCTTCGAGACAAACTTTTGCTGCTCGGGCGTCACGATCCTTTGCTCGAGCAGGTGTTTGAGCGGCTTCTGGTCGGTCACGATCCGAAAACGTCGCACTTGCAGGTAAGGCCTCCAGCACCGCCTGGCCTTCACGACCGCCAACATTTCTTTCACGTACACAGACATTCCAAACCGTGTTGAACCCAGCACCTTGCTGAGAAAGGCTAAGGGTCGTCCTTCTTGTACCAAGACTGTCCCAATTCCCATGTCGCTCGCATCGGTATGTACTTCGAACATAGCATCGAACTTAGGCATCGCGAGCACGAGTGTGGTCGTCATGGCTTGTTTTAGTTTCTCGAACGCGGCCTCGCTGGCCTTCGACCACTTATAGCCGCCTTTCTTTGTGCCATAGTCCTTCACGAATTTTCGATAATAGCCCGTAAGGCCGAGAAAGCCCCGAAGCTGCGTGAGGCTGGTCGGCTTTGGCCAGTCCACCATGGCCTCGATCTTCCTCGGGTCAACCTTAACGCCATCATTTGATATGAAGTGGTCGAGGTACTCAAATGACTCCTGCCCGAACGAACACTTGGACGGTTTAATATGGAATGAATTTGCCTCCAAGATCTCTAACACTACTCGTAGGTGCTCGAGGTGTGCATCCCACGTCTTCGAGTACACCAGGATATCGTCCAAGAACACGAGCACAAATTTGAACAAGTGCTCCTTGAATATGGAGTTCATCGCAAACTGAAAAGTCGACGGCGCGTTGCACAAGCCAAAAGGCATCACTAGGTACTCCCAATGCCCTTGGTGCGTACGAAAGGTTGTCTTAGGGATGTCGGCCTTGTGAAGTCAAATCTGATGGTACCCGGCCTTAAGGTCAAGCTTAGAAAAGTAGTGCGATCCTCCTAGCTCGTCGAGCATATCATCGACATTCAGAATTGGGAAACGGTTCTTGATGGTTGCGGCATTCAGGGCACGTTAGTCTGTGCAAAACCTCCACGTGTCATCCTTCTTTTCGCGAGTAGGACCAGCGGTGAGAACGGGCTCGTGCTATGCTGAATGAGCCCGGACTCGAGCATCTCGCCTACCTATCTCTCAATCTCCGTCTTCTCGAAGTGCGCGTAACGGTAAGGATGAACGTGCACAGCCTGCTTTTCATCGACTAGCGGAATGCGGTGGTCGAACTCTCGGTGCGGTGGTAGCCCCTGTGGATCGTCTCTGCCTGCGGCTACTCTACCTCGCCATCGCGCGTTTCAAACTCCTCGATCACTACCGCATAGAGTTAGCCTGCCCCACACCAAACTTACTCAATACTCTTGAGACCAACCTCCTTGGTCCCACCATCCTCACTTGCCCTTAGCGTGACTCGCTGTTCTTCCGAGTCAAACTTCATGACCCCCGTGTGGTAATTGGTGGTCACGTCGCCCAGGCCTTAGCGCCATTGGACCCCTAGCACCACATTGGGTCCAACGTGGGGCAAGGCATAGAGGTCAGCCTTGACGGTCACCCCTTGGAATTTGATTGGTACCCCCTTCAATGCCTCAGAACAACGCAATCGCTCGTCGTTGGCCACACGCACATCGAACGGCTCGACCTTGGTCGTGGGCAGCTTCAGCTTTTGTGAGAGCTCAGCATTGATACATGTATGTGATGACCCGTTGTCGACGAGTACGACCACGCAGCGGTCCCTGACCCACGCGGGTAGGCACATCGTCCTTGGCCCCGCGTACCAGCCATTGTATGCATCGAGATCTCGGCCTCCTCCTTGAGCGCCTCAACCTCGTCCACTTCCGACTCGTCTATCACCGGCTCTTCCTCATCAGACTCGACCACGTCGATCACAAACGCTTGCTTGCACCTGTGGCCAAATACAAACTTCTCCTCGCACTTGAAGCATAGGCCCTTCTCGCGTCGCCTACGTATCTCCTCGAACGATAGCTGTTTAACCTCCGGTATGGGTGGTCGAGGGTTATTCGGTGGTCGAGGGCTGGGGTTAAACATGCTTGGGCCCAGTGGAACGTGGCTGTAGCACCCCACTTTATTTTAAAAGATTTATTGAATTTATTTAATACAAGTCAGAGTTAATTTTTCGCAAATATCAAATTTAATTTAAAACTCAGTGGGCGCTATTTAACTACTAAGAACTATTAATCGAAATTACAGTCACATCAGATAAATTCGGTACATGCATGACTAATAGTTACAAAATTTTACTAGCATTCAGTAAGTTCCAAAACAATGAAGTCCAAAACATACTCCAAGGTTTCAAACGACATAATCAAAATCCCAAAACATGAAGGAAAGAAATATCCAAGTCAATAAACAGTCGTAGATAAACGGAAGCATCATTTTAATCATAAAATGCAAGACCACCCACTCGTCTTGCCTCGTCACTCGCCAACTGCTTAACCTGCATCCGTGAAGAGCAGATGGGAGTGAATACAGTTGAAAAATATTGTACTCACACTATGCATACGAACAACTCAGAATATGTTAGCATGATATGGTCGCAGCAGGAACATAAACAATAATAATATCATGTCTAATCTCTAGTCACAGCAATGACTCTAGCCACATCTATGGCTCACTCATGTGCACATCTACGCTCAGCCGTGCCACATCAATGACACGGGAGTGCGTGCCACGTAAGGACACGGCCGTATCTAAAGAACTTAAAGAAATTTACCACGTAAGGGTAACCGTATTACATCGACGGGGACAACCATACCGATGGCCATCAAGCTCACATCGATAGGCTACATGCTCACATGCATACATAGATCATATCGGTTTAACACATTTGAAAACAAAACTCATATGCATAGATATTTTACAATAACTAACCCACCTGGATTTCTGGATTGATAAGAACAAAAATTGAAGGCACGTAGGTTAAGGCTTGACTTCTCACACACCTACATTAAGTCAAGATTCTATAATCAACATCTACCTTGACTTAAACGAAAAACACAAATCTGACTTAGTCGAACTTGATTCGACTAAGTTGTTGGTGAAGTCCTGTGGGCATTGGAACACTTAGACTCGGCTCTAAGACTCAACCAAACTCGCATAGGAGTTCACATAATCTCAATCAAGGATTTACCAAGTCAAACAGACAAAGAATGGCATGCGAGTCGGTTTACAGTTTTTAACACAAACACTACATTTTCGAAATAAAAGCCGGTAAATCACATAATCAGGTTGGTCAGGTTACCGAATGAGTGAGGCTCAGAAATTTTAACATAAAATCCAACTTACTGGACTAAAAAAATCCACCAAATTTCTGCCCCTGACTTAAAACATATGATTTTGTAAAATTCGAACAAGTTTTCAGCAAAAACGAGCACAAATTTAAAACCAGGCATAATGAACTATTTATCCTTTGAAACTTTTACACAACAAACCTCAGCATATTCACATCAACATATAAAAATTTCAGCCTTAAACATTTAACATGCATATTTTAAAAATTCTAACAAGAACCTGCAGCTTTCGAATTTTCATCAAAACTGAACCAATATGAACTCTACAAATTCTGATATTCTTACAGCATTAAACACATCGCAAAATAAGAACTAAAACCAATAATCAGAATTTTACAGCAAAAGATCAGATTATAATAATTAAAACAATTTTCGGCAGAATAACACAACAAATTATTTACCTTAGCAAACTGAATCCAAAAATTCTGAAAATTTTACACTAACATGTAAATAAGCCAATGACACAATATACTCAAATGTCAACAAATTTGGAGCACTACTCAATTTATTATGCAAGTAACACAGTTCAACCCATAAATCACATTAATTAATTAAAATAGCTACAGTTGGAATTTTAATCTGAATTTTTTGCACGACATACATATTCATCACAAGAACCTACACATAAAGTTTCACATCAAACGGATCAGTGCGAAATTTATCATGAATTTAATACGAATTCAGCAATTATACGAGTTCGGCAATTCATAAATGACTCGACACAAACCGAAAATGCCCAAGGCCCTCACCATAAGGCCAAGGATCCTTTACCTTTCAATTTCCTACAGCACTTACACGTTTATAACATGATCTCGTTCGAGTTCGCACAAACCGAAGAGATCGTCACATAATAAAATTAAAACAAGGCTCAATATATATATATTTATATCAACATTGATCATGTACATGTAAATAAATTCATCACATGAAATAACAAACAACAACAATACGTTACACATAAATTCACGAGTCGGGGTTCGAGCCTTTGTACCGTTCTCGGGAACACGTTCGAAAACGGAACGAATGAGGCGAACGGGGACGACGGCTACACTTCGTCTCGCGGAGGAGGAGGTGTCGGAGGAGGGCTCGTCGCTGCTGCTAGGTCACGGCTGAAGGCCGCTGTAAAGGGTGCTCGTCGTCGCTGCTGGTTTACTGGAGATTGCTCGTGGCCTGCTCGCGGAAGGAAGAGAACTCACCGGAGTCGCTGCGCGAACAAAGCTCGTCGGAAGTGGGCTGGTCGTGGCGGAGGTGCTTCTCGGCAAGGAATTCGCGAAGGGGGAGGCGATGGGTTTTCTTACGTGGGGACGTCTGGTTCTCGTCGAGTGAAGGAGGAAGAGGATGATCGGCGCCGGGAAGAACGTGAGGGTGGTGATCGGAAAAAAAAGTGAGAGATTTCTTTCTCTCTTCTCTGTTCTTGCCGACGTGAGATCGAGAGAGAGAGGGATAGAAAAAGGCTGCGGCGTTTTTCTTAGCGAGAGAGAAAAGAGAGCAGACGAGCGTTCGGTTTAAAAACAAAGAGCTTAGGGTTTTACTTTTCTTTTCCCTCAGGTATTACACACACACACACATGCCCGGTTTAGGAAAGGGAAAAACCGGTTTTGGGGCTGGGCCGGTTCGCTAGCCGGTTTATGCGCGGGCTTAACGAATTTTTGGGCCGGTTCATCGGCTCGGTTTTGCGATCTCACGGGCTCGACTAAGCCCAAGAATATCTCGGTTCGATTGCACGACGACAAATAAAATCGGATAATATTTATTTATATATAGTACACACATTAATTAAATAATAATAATAATAATAATAGGCATTTATGCATTTAAAGACAATTAGGCATTTACATAAAAAAATAAAATAATAGTAATAATAATAATAATAATAATAATAATAACAATAAATAATATTAATAATAATAAATAATCTCAATAATCCATAAATAAACGGGGCGCTACAGTCTACCCACCTTACAAAGAATTCCGTCCTCGGAATTCGAAAACAAAGAAACCAAAAACTATAAAGAAAAAATACAAGGGATTCAAAACGAGAAGTTCGGGTATCTCCTCCTAATCTCGATCTCCTTCTTCCAAGTCGCCTCGAATTCGTCATATCGTCTCCACAGCACCTTCACAGGACTCACCGCCCGGTTTTTCAACTGATGGACCTTCTGGTCCAAAATGGTTACCGGTACCTCCTCATAGGTAAGGTCTCGCTCGACCTACAGCTCGCCGAAGTCCACCACGTGGTCAGGATCATGTACGTACCTACGCAACATCAAGACATGAAATACATCATGCACTCCCGACAAATCCGGTGGTAAAGCCAGCCGATAAGCTAAGTCCCCGACTCGAGCAAGGATCTCAAAGGGTCCGATATAGCGAGGCCGAAGCTTCCCTTTTTTCCCGAAGCGAATCACACCCTACTCATCTATCAATTCACAAGACCCTAATTGGTCCTTACGTGTCTTGATAGTATGCTCCGACAGACTAACCATAAGGTTAATTCGTTGCATCGAGCTTCAATCTTGTGCCCGGGTTACGCTTGAAAACTCGATCATTACATCGACATGATCCGTGCGTCCTTATAAAATAGGCCGCCACAGAATCCCATACGAACGGCTAACAATAATATCACTATATCTTCAATACCAGTACCTTCAGAACACACGACCCTGTTTGATACCGTTGACAATGCCTTATTCCTTGCCGACACGAGTAACACCTCATATACGGTTTGGGAAGTATCGACTAGGTATTCGAAAACAATTCCCTATCGTAGAATCGGTCTTACGATTAGGGATGCTCAATATTTCCATACTAACGATCTAACACCAATACCCTCTCACTCTTCGTAGGTCTCGATCCCTACAAAGTATACATAGTGTCCACTCGATACTCGAGACACTGCCCAAAAACAATACGGGACCTATATCTCGCCATCTCGAGAGATTCTCGCATGAGACAAAGGAAAACTAATTGACAAGCCTCAAATATCGAGAGTCGTTGATTAGGGACTTCATATGTCTTGAAGTCCTCGGTTCAAAGTTCGAGAGGAAAGGTTCCAAAGGTCAACATACATGACAAAGAATACTAGTTTACCGACCCAAAAGAACATAGTCGGTTCGGAGTTTAATGCACTGTAACGCGAGAGATGACACAAACACTGGCGCTGCATAAGCGGGGCGCTGGGACGCGTGCGTGCACCTGTTCGGAGACCAGCTGCAAGGTCAAGGTTTGGCCGTACACTCTGGCCTGGGGAGCGCCTGCATTCGGTGATGGCGGCTGCAGCTCTCGTGCGAGTCAACGGTCGGCCACTGCAGTTGGCCTCACGTCTCTCAGCACGAGCGTGCGGGCTCGGCCACCACTTCGCGTGGCTACACCCATCCAGGTTCGGCGTTCAGTTTAAGGTACATACTAGAAATTTCAATTTCCGGGTTTATAATCTCGTAGATACTCAGATAGGAAAAGGTTTTCCCCTATAAGACTTCCCAAGCTACAACCGTTAAAGCAATACTGTTGAGCTACAATCTCCCATACTAATCGAACTTTAGCATCACTGCCCGGAAAAATCTTAACTCGGCGGTCATCGCCGAACATTAGAATGGTTAGCTCGCTTGACCCTTCCGACTAACAATGTCGGCCATCACGACAGCTTTTACCCAGGTAGCTAATCGTGCCGGCAGTCCTAAACGAGTTCAACCACATACACCACTTATAGCTTACACACTTCGAGGTCTTAGCGTAAAGCTTCTCTCGCAAGTGTTTCCAGCCAACATTATAACACTAATCAAATTAAGTCATATAGGGCACATAAACATGAAAATTAAAGGAAATGCTAAATTTTGAAATTCACAACTTAATTTGGCAAAAATAATAAAATGCAGCGATTTTAAAATCGACACCAAATGCAGCACGTAATTCATATAAACCCAAATCCAGTTGCATATGAACCCTAAAACATGCCTCTACACTGTTTATGAAGACATCATAAACAAATAATGGCATTTAGCAGGTCATAAATCATCAAGCATATGAAACAGACTTGCTGTTAAAAACTTGGAAACAATTGACTGACAAAACCTCAGTATTTTCAATATAAATGAAGCTACAGACATGCTATCAAGGAGATTCAAAAACCAAAAAGTATCATACTCAATATTAAGCAATTCTCATGAAGACATCTAAAAAAATAATGTCAGAATCATATGATTGGAACCTCACACATCTATTGCGTAGACACTGCCAGCAAAACGAATCTCACACTTGCATCACTTAAGAAAATTCTAAATATCTGAAGCTTCAGGCATGATATCAACAAGATTAAAGATCCACTGGAAAGCCAACTCAACAAGGGACAACTTTGATGAAGACTACTTAAGCAAATAAGGTCATCATCACCGAGTTTAAGTATAAAACATTAAGCATAAGAAACCTGCCTGAAAACAACTTATCACATACAACACTTTAGAAATTCCTAAATATCTCAAGTTACAGACCATCAATTCATGAAATTCTGAAATAATAAGGAAGATGATTGAAATTTCCACGTCTTTCATGTTGTTCATTTTCTCATATAAACACATTTTCTACTCGAAAATAGATCATGCATTGAACACATATACACTGCCATAAATTCTTGAATCTTCATGGGTAGCTGATTTACAAAAATCATATAAAACCCATAGCACCTCCTTTTTTAAAGATTTCAAAACTCACTGAATCCTAACTCAAATATCTCCAACTTTCATGTTGAATACCATCACATACAATCACATTAGATCCACCAAAACAGGTCATACTTCCAGCACATAAACACAGTCCTGAATATACTAATAACTAGGTTCACATTAACTTGTAAAAATCATAGAAAATTCATTTTAAAACATTTTTCCAAGATTCTAAATGCTACAGAAAGCCAACTAAAAATACTTTATTTCGGAAGAAGAACCCTACTCCAAGAACCAGTTCTTGAAGGTTAAATCAAGCATACAAGTACTCAGCCACATATCAACAAAACAGCATATACCGTTCATCTATAATAAAAAAATCATATAAAATTCAATTCAACTCCGTTTTCAGAAATTCCAACTCTTAGTGATAGATAACTGGTAGAACTTTAATTCATAAGAAGAACTCTCCTCCAAGAAACGAGTTCTTGGAGGCCAAAACGGAATTACAACTGAGACTTAAAATCTGCCATATAGCATCATTCATCAACATATTCAACCTTTCTTTCATATTCCTCCATTACAATACTTATAAACATAATTCATGCATAAACATCAACTTACAATCATCATATACACACATGGTCATCAAATCTCAACCATATAGTGTAACAATAGCATGCATATCAATGCACATACATACCTTTTATCCTCATCACAATCGCGTGTCTTGTAATTGTGGCATAAACTATTCACGCGGTGTCGGATTGGTCCACTTGTTCCGCGAGCAATGTCGTAGTTTTTCACCCAAGCATCAGTCTTCATGACTTCCGCTAGAGTTTCACACAGGAATTGGTAACCATCGCCCTTCTCGAGGCTTAACTGTCCTCGAGAGTTGCGATAGTGCCACACACTAGATTTCACTCCCAGTTTTCATTAACTGGGTCCTATGGTTACAGACTTCCGAGTAATCCACACACTTGGGATTTCTTCGGTCGTCTACTCCCCAATTTAAGCCTTCTATTACAAGATGGCTCGCGAATGGTCCTTACTCGAGGACACCGAATAGAGTCCTATAGCGAGAAGATGCTATGGACGAAACTTAATTGGATTACGATATATTGAGAATTCACAACAATAAACCTCTACAGTCAAAATATAACTCTATACAACTAGAGTTCAACATTGATCAAAGGTGGATAGATTTCCTAAGCCCCAAATATCAACAAGTCACATCACAAGTAGTTTCATTGCTACTTATGTAAAAATACAAAATTCACCTTTCACATTATAAGTATTTTCATTGATACTTAGAAAACATACCTTTAAGCAGTGCGGCATGACGAAGACGAGTGGTCTAAACACAAGGTCATAGTCACATAATCCATAAACATGTAACTCACATTTAGACCAGTCTACAGAAACGCAGACTGGCTATGATACCAAACTCATGTAGTGCCCCACTTTATTTTAAAATATTTATCGAATTTATTTAATAAAAATCAGAGTTAATTTTTCGCAAATCTCAAATTTAATTTACAACTCAGTGGGTGCTACTTAACTACTAAGAACTATTAATCGAAATTACAATCACATCAGATAAATTCGGTACATGCATAACTAATAGTTACAAAAATTTACTAGCATTCAATAAGTTCCAAAACCATGAAATCCTAAACATACTCCAAGGTTTCAAACTACATAATCAAAATCCCAAAACATGCAGGAAATAAATATCCAAGTCAAAATATACAGTCATAGATAAACGGAAGCATAATATTAATCATAAAATGCAAGACCACCCACTTGTCTTGCCTCGCCACCTGCCAACTGCTTAACCTGCATCCGTGAAGAGCAGTTGGGAGTGAGTACAGTTGGAAAATATTGTACTCACACTATGCATATGAACAACTCAGAATATGTTAGGATGGTATGGTCGCAGCATGAACATAAGCAATAATAATATCATGTCTCATCTCTAGTCACTGCCACGTCTATGGCTCACTCATGTACACATCTACGCTCAGTCGTGCCACATCAATGACACGGGAGTGCGTGCCACGTAAGGACACAGCCTTATCTAAAGGACTTAAAGAGATTTACCTCATAATGGTAACCGTATTACATCGACGGGGACAACCGTACCGATGGCCATCAAGCTCACCTCGATAGGCTACATGCTCACATGCATACATAGATCATACCGGTTCAACACATTGAAAAACAAAACTCATATGCATAGATATTTTAGAATAACTAACCCACCTGGATTTTCGGATTGATAAGAGCAAAAAAAGAAGGCACGTAGGTCGAGGCTTGACTCCTCACACACCAACATTAAGTCAAGATTCTATATTCAACATCTACCTTGACTTAAACAAAAAACACAAATCTGACTTAGTCGAACTTGATTCGACTAAGTTGTTCGTGAAGTCCTGTAGACATTGGAACACTTAGACCCGGCTCTAAGACTCAACCAAACTCGCATGGGAGTTCACATAATCTCAATAAAGGATTTACCAAGTCAGACAGACAAAGAATGAAATGCGAGTCGGTTTACAGTTTTTAACACAAACACTACATTTTCGAAATAAAAGCCGGTAAATCACATAATCAGGTTGGTTAGGTTACCAAATGAGTTAGACTCTGAAAATTTAACATAAAATCCAACATAATGGACTCAGAAAATTCACCATGTTTCCGCCCCTAATTCAAAACAAATGATTTTATAAAATTCGAACAAGTTTTCAGCAAAAACGAGCACAAATTTAAAACCTGGCATAATGAACGATTCATCCTTTAAAACTTTTACACAACAAACCTCAGAATATGCATATCAACATATAAAAGATTCAGCCTTAAACATTTAACATGACAATTTTAAAAATTCTAACAAGAACCTGCAGCTTTCGAATGTTCATCAAAACCGAACTAAGATGAACTCGAAAAATTCTGATATTTTTATAGCATGAAACACATTACAAAATAAGTACTTAAACTAAAAATCAGAATTTTTCAGTAACATATCAGAATATCATATTAAAATAATTTTTGGCAGAATAACTCAACAAATTATTTACCTTAGCAAACTGAGTCCAAAAATTCTAAAAATTTTACAAAACATGTAAATATGCCAGTGACACAAAATACTCAAATTTCAACCAATGTGGAGCACTACTCAATTTATTATGCAATTAACATGGTTCTACCTAGAAATCACATTAATTAATTAAAATAGCTGCAGTTGGAATTTTAATCTGAAATTTTTACACGACATACATATTAATCACAGGAACCTACACACAAAGTCACGTCAAACGGATCAATGTGCAATTTATCATGAATTTAATACGAATTCAACAATTATACGAGTTCGACAATTCCTAAATGACTCGACACAACCGAAAATGCCGGAGGCCTTCACCATAAGGCCAAGGATCCTTTATGTTCAAATTTCCTACAGCACTTACACATTTATAACATGATCTCGTTCGAGTTCGCACGAACCGAAGAGATCGTCACATAATTAAATTAAAACAAGGCTCAATTTATATATCTATATCAACATTGATCATGTACATGAAAATAAATTCATCACATGAAATAACAAACGACAACAATACATTACACATAAATTCATGAGTCGGGGTTCGAGCCTTTGTACCGTTCTCGGGAACACGTTCGAAAACGGAATGAAGGAGGCGAACGGGGACGACAGCTACGCTTCGTCTCGCGGAGGAGGAGGTGGCGGAGGAGGGCTGATCGCTGCTGCTAGGTCACGGCTAAAGGCTGCTGTAAAGGGTGCTCGTCGTCGCTGCTGGTTCACCAGAGATTGCTCGTGGCCTGCTCGCGGAAGGAAGAGAACTCGCCGGAGTCGCTGCGAGAACAAAGCTAGTCGGAAGTGGGCTGGTCGCGGCAGAGGTGCTTCTCAACGAGGAATTCGTGAAGGGGGAGGCGATGGGTTTCCTTACGTGGGGACGTCTGGTTCTCGCCGAGTGAAAGAGGAAGAGGATGATCGAGGCCGGGAAGAACGTGAGGGTGGTGATCAGAAAAAAAAAGCGAGAGATTTCTTTCTCTCTTCTCTGTTCTTGCCGACGTGAGATCGAGAGAGAGAGGGATAGAAAAAGGTGGCGGCGTTTTTCTTAACTAGAAAGAAAAGAGTGCAGACGAGCGTTCGGTTTAAAAACAAAAGAGCTTAGGGTTTTACTTTTCTTTTCCCTCAAGTATTACACACACACATGCCCGGTTTAAGAAAGGGAAAAACTGGCTGGGCTGGTTCGCTGGCCGGTTTATGCGCGGGCTTAACGAATTTTTGGTCCGGTTCATCGGCTCGGTTTTTCGATCTCACGGGCTCGAATTCGCCCGAGAATATCTTGGTTCGATCGCACGACAATAAAATAGAATCGGATAATATTTATTTATATATAGTGCACACATTAATTAAATAATAATAATAGGCATTTAAAAACAATTAGGCATTGAAATAAAATAATAATAATAATAATAATAATAACAACAACAATAAATAATATTATTAATAATAAATAATCTCAATTAATCCATAAATAAACGGGGCGCTACAGTGGCGCTGCTCCGGGAACCGTAAGTCCGCATGTCCCCTTCGAGTGGCAGCCACCGCCGGGCTACCTCAATGGCCATGTGCATTGAGTCAGGTCATTTGAACCGAACTTCCGCAGATCAAATTTTAGCCCGCCTATGAACGCTCCAACCAGCGCACTCTCCGGCCAGCCTCGTACACGACACGCTAGGCGTTCGAATTCTTTCTGGTAGTCATGCAGGCTCCCCGTCTGTCGCACGCGTGAGAGGGCTTCGTCGTAGTTGTGATAGTCGGATGTCCCGAAGCGCGTGAGAAGCTCGCACACGAAATCTTCGCATCGGATTACTTGCTGCCTGTTGCGGTAAACACTCGTAAGTCACTGCAACCATACGTTGGCCTCACCATCGAGGTAGTATGCTGCGTATCGGACCTAGTCGCGCCTCGCGGTTTCATTTAGTTCAAAGTATTGCACCGCTCGGTTGAGTCACGCGTCGGGGTCAGATCCGGTGAATGTGGACAACGTCAGCCTCAGTTTGTCAATCTGCAGCCTATACTGGTTGTTCGAGGCCTGGGATCTTTGCTCGAACTCTTCCTCCTCCTGTTCGAACTCAGCGCGGTGTCGGTGGTGACCTTCGGGTCGATCGTGTCTGTGCGGCCGCAGTGGTGACTGTTGTCGCGCCTGATGTTAGATGTTACGCACCATCTCATCGAACCTCCGGTTCATGCTCCCCATCAGATCTCGCACCGAAGCTTTGGTGGTGTCGAGCCCTTTGCCTAGGTCATCCACGGCCTCACTCATGCTCCACACTTGCACGTTCAAGTTTTTGAGTTTATCCTTCATCTTCTTGTTGGCCATGACTTTCTTTTCCTGCCTACGTTCTATGCAATTATCCGCTCCTTGTGTGTACTCGCCATGCGTGTAGGAGTGTTTTTTAATTT
Organism: Striga asiatica; assembly: GCA_008636005.1. Taxonomy (NCBI): domain Eukaryota; kingdom Viridiplantae; phylum Streptophyta; class Magnoliopsida; order Lamiales; family Orobanchaceae; genus Striga; species Striga asiatica. The sequence continues at coordinate 370,214 of BKCP01005739.1, forward strand.
TTTTTTGAAACAAGCAAAAATTAAAAGAATAGATGGGGAAAAAACACACGATCAAACTCTCTCAATGAAAGCCCCAATGATGAGAGATCGTGCGTCCGATTGCCGGTCGAGCCACGCAAGCTCCTCGGTCACGACGATAAGTTCGGAAGTTCACTCGCGCGCCAATTGAATAGAATTTGCAAAAGAAATCAAGAAGAAATCTAAGGCAAAGTGTTTGAATAAAAGTTCGGTTTCTTGTATTAAATTCAATGATGAAAAATAACAAGGCATGAGCCTTTATATAGGCTCAAATAAATCTAGTCCTACTAAACCTGAATCTCCTAATAAAGCAATAAAATAATTAAAGTCCTAAACAATCTAGAAATCATAAGTAATAAGAAAACTAAATATCTAAAGGAATCCTAGAAGATCTAGTCTTGTGCGCCGAGCAAAGGAACCCTAGCCGCCTCGGTCTTCTCCCTCGTGCGCCTTGCCTAATGCCTCGAGGACTAAGGCATCGCCGCCTTTGTACGCGCGTGTTTCCTCGTCACGCGTGTCGCCTATCTCCGCAAGAACTCCGCGAGCGTGGTCGTACCCACCCGATTGCGCACACGCGGTCCTCACCTCCGTGCCTTTCGTGTCGCCGCCCATTTCGCGCGCGTCATCTCCTGGCACGTGCGCACTCGTCTTGAGTACGAGCCTTTCGCCCATCTTCATTGCTAACCTCTTCCTCGCGTGGTAAGCCCGGCTCGAGGAGTTCTTAAGGCGTCGCGCCACGTCCTCATCAACCTGTCCCAGCGCTCGCGCGTAGACAGCGTCCCCTCAGCTCCCGCACGCCCGTCTCGTTCCTTCGCGCCGTCCGCAGAGCACCCCCGTGCGTCCCAGCGCCAGTATCCGCACCCGTCCGTGCGCCAGCAACCCTCAGTGTGTCCCTGCACATGCCCGCGCCTCCAGCGCGCCTCATGCCAAGGCCAGCCACATCCTGCCACCTTGCCCATGTCGTGCTAGTGCCAGCGACCAGTGACTCTTGCAGCGCCCGAGCCTAGGTCACTGGTCGAACCCAAGTCGATTCAATATGTGGACCCAGTTCGACTGAGTTGGACCGGCTAGTTCAAACCAGATTAAGTTAGACTGACAAGTTTCAGTTTCCATGATTCAGTCAGATTTTATCCGGAAACGCGAGATCAATCCAGTATAGTCGAGCAGTTAATTCAGTTTAATTGATTATTTGTTTTATATGTTTTGTTATGTATGGTTGTAATTATTTATCTACTTTATCTGCCTTATCTGCCTGCCTGTCAATCTGTTACTGTATTATATGCTCAGTTCAGAATAAGTTGTATCAGTAAAAAAAAAAAAATACTTAGATTTATTCGCTTGTACATGTTTGGTAGCCTGTGGAGAGTCGAGCCTCCAACAGCTACATCAGTTATTCCAGCACTTGCACAGTCTCTTCAGCATATCAGGTGGGAGCCCGTACAAGGTGTTACATTGCGCATATTCAGTTATCCTGTATGAAGTATGTGAGTAAGTTATTTACCCGAACGGTTGAGTTATCCCGTTTCTGGCCCAGTAAGTTATTTGCCTGAACGGTTGAGTTATCCCGTTCGTGGCCCAGTTTATGATGACTCGGTCTTGTATGGAAGTTTTCCCCATCCTGAGTCAATCGCCCAGTTGAGTTATCCTGGGTTTCTGGGGAGACAACCCCTAGAATGTGATCACATGATAATCCAGCCAGTTACCAGATGTTGCACAGTACAATACAGTTTATTTATGTTTACTGCTTGAATGATATGTATGTGATTGTTTAGTAGTTAATTTATGTTTATGTTGTTTTCTTGTTATGTTTACAGTTGATATTATTTCGATTACTGTATAGCTGATTTGTCCTTATGTTGCTATCAAGTTATGTATACAGAAAAGATTAGGTCAGTGACTGTTCCCACGAGCACACCAGTTCTGTGCTCACACTCCCACAGTCTTTTAAATTTCAGGTGACGGGGTCGTACGTGGAGCGTGAGCAGTATTGTGGTGTGGTGGTTCGAAGACAGCTGAACATTTATTATGTTTATATTTATGTTAGCATGTAATAAGATAATTCGAGACTGTAATGTACTTTATTACGCTTCCGTACTGCCAACCTAGAACTAGTATGCATGCGTGTTTTATTTTCCCTTATCCATATTCCCCAGCTAGATTTTATATGTTGATTTGGTTACATGCATAACTAAAGAAAGAAGGAGTAAGCCAAGTCAGTAAGTAAGTAGCATCCCGCAAGTTAAGTGTAAGTGTCTTTCGAAAACAGTATCAGCATCTTTAGAAAACCATCGCGAAAATTTTACCCAGTTTTTCATGAGTCCAGATAGATAAAGCGGGGTGTTACACTGCGGCCATCCTAAATGGTGAATTCCACTTCTATATAGAACTCCTTGCATATAGTTTTAGAGAACTCAGCCTTATGAGTCCATAGCAGCAGTAAGCCCCCACTTTGACCTATTGGATCCACTATAGCATATCTGTCTTCATATCCCAATTTCCTACTGACTTACTTCACAAAAGAATTTGGTCTTTTAGTTTCTGATAAAAAGAAGAACACTGGGTGGTGAGTCCTGAAAGACTCTTTGATTAGGTAAATTGTAGAGGGTCCACCCAGCCATCTACAATTCCACACCGCAACTAGCATTTGTCACTTGGGTGCCAATCAAGGCTGGCCACCCCCACCTGTTCTAGAACCATTTTAATCTTCTTACCAGATGCTGACACAATCATCTGTCTTTCCAAAGCATCTTGCTTGTCTTATGTGCCCTCTCTATATCTCTTTTTGCCCACTGATTCCTCCAGCAAAGTTGGGCTTTCCATTTGTCTTTGCAACCTTTCTTCTGAGTTCCCAGATCTTCTCCACTTTTTAGCTGTAATCATGTTCAAACTCTTAGAGATTGCTTCCTATTCTACTAGCTGAGTAGTCTTAGCAATCCCACCCATAACCTCTAGTTCTGTTTCCTGTCCTACATTATCTTCTATGATTTGCTGTTGAATGATGTTCTGGTGTGTAGTATTTGGGGAGGTAGGTGGGCTTTTGCTACTAGAACCAGCCTTGCAGGAATTAGAAGCCATTGTATCTGGTGTTATAGCTTTTGGAGTTATGTCTTGCACTGCAATGATCTGATTTCTCAATTCTAGTTGGCTGGTTTATGTATTAAGTGAGGACATTGATGCAGGCTGTGTGGCTTTGCCCGAATTTGCGTGACTTGTGGATCCATTGTTGCTTACCTCAATCCAATTCTGACCTTCGGCTACCTTCAACCATTCACCGTACTGCCCTTCTTTCAGCCTATTCAGTTGAATGTCTTCTAACCATTTACATCCTCTATCTAGGTGACCAATTAATCCAATGTAGTGACACAAGTTAACCAGTTTCTCGTACTGAAAGCAAACATTAACCACTTGGCTACCTAATCTAATGTTAGCACACCTTAGCATTGCCTCCTTCAAGTTTAAAGAGACTAGAAGATGAATGATTCTACCCCCACGATTTCCTGAGATAACAACAACTACGTTTTTTATTCCCTTGAAGACTTTCCCTATTTTCAATCTGACCTCTGCACTGAGCCAATTTAGAGGGACATTTAATACTTGTACCCATATCTAAAGTTTGTTGAAGCCTGGATGAGAACTAGTTAATCCTTCGTGCCATTCCTGCTGAATCGGGAATTGATTCTCGAAACTCCGATTTGTTCCACTGGCCACTTTCTTCATATCCTCCTTATTCTGCAATATGAACTGAAGAAAAATTGTGACCCAATTCCTTGACTTCCATCTTCTGCTGGAGTCTCTAAATTTGATTCATTGTTCGCTTCACGCTGATCCAGCTAGCTTTACGATCGCCTACAATTTTACCAAACAAACTCCGATGGCACTCCTCTGCACTAAGCCTTATGTCTTCTTGAGCAAGGTCGATAACCTCTGATTCTCTCTGTGAAAAAGAGCAATTTTTGATTATCGCAGCCAAATCATCATCTCGCCCCAAACAATCTGGTTTCTCCATGGATCCAAGAACCCTAATATCATGCTAGTTCCCACGCAATAGAAACTAATATGATAGAACTCTAATCGAACAACGAAGAAAGATCAACAAAGGATGAAGAAGCAGAAATCGCTCCCAGAAGAGTGAATGTCGTCGCTCCCAAAAGAGATAATTTTTCTTGTGAATTGTGCATTGTGAGTTTATGTATTTATTTATAAATTTTGTTATTTTATTTATTATTTTATATTATTTTAATTTATAATTTTAATATATGTGTATAAAAAAATATAGAACTAATAACATATTTAATAAAGTTTTCAAAAGTTACAGATTTGGCCTAGAGAGTAGATTGAAATATAATTAAAATTTTAAAAATTGCACATAGGTCCTTTCATAACATCAAATTTCCAAAAGACAACCCACAACCACACTTTGTGTCTTCTGCTTTTCGGCATGTCGCCGTCCAGTACTGTAGCAGACGCCGGTGGACAGCTCCGTTCAGCTCTTGGCGGACGCCGTCATCGGGATGGCCGGATATGCCAGAGGGGAGGGAAGGTGTGGTTGGGTTTCCGGACATCATCGAGCGGAGGAGGATGAATGGATGTCACCTCGAACTGCTAGAGCAGCTTGGCTGCGGACTTCCCTTGTACCACCGATACCAATCCCAAAATAGCCCCTCGTCGGGCATGGCCGCGGCCATTGCAAGAGATGGAGTTGATGTGCTGGACGACGTCGCCGACGGTGGGAGGCGGAAGTCAGAGTTGGTCAGCGGCGGGAGGTAGGGGAGGTTTCGGTGGATGCCAACGCGGTGGAAGAATCACGTCGGAGTTCGGGTAATGGATGGACGGTGCGTCATTGGTTGCGGCAGGTCTAGAAGCTTGTTGGTGACACGGTGTAGGCAGCGACATGCGGTGGTCAGTGGCTGTCGGCGGTCATGTGTGTGTGTGTGTGTGTGTGTGTGTGTGTGAATCGTATGTGTATCTGGTGTGTATGTGTGTGTTTAGTGTGTGTTGTACTATTGTGTGAAAGTGTAACGTGTGTAGGTGTATGTGGCCTATGTGTGTGTGTCAAATGTGCAAACAGAGAGCAGCCCAAAACTGAATGAACAACTAAGAGCTAGAAAATGGGAGGCAGGTCTAGAGATCACCTAGGGACACTCTACCAATGCTAGACCAGCACCAATATAACACTAAACTAAAAGACAGTACAAAGCTCCCAAAAAAGGAGAATAACCGATCCCAAAAGGATAATACCCGCTCACACTCGGGCATACAGAGGCCAACGACCCAAACCAAAAATACGACTCCTAGACAAACAAAAAACCGAAAGCCACAATAAAACAAAATAAACTAAACCGAGCTCTTTCACCGCAGATCGACTGAGCCAAACCAATAGATAAATAGTCAACCTCAAGGAGAGGTCCGCAGTCCAAGATACCGCTTTCGAAATTGTTGAACCGCCTAACCAAAGTTGAATCTAAGCCCCGAACCAAACCCGAAAGTCGACCTGACCCCCAAGCTGCCGGAACGCCAACAATAGCCCACCACACCTCCGCTAATCCATACCGTCCAAAACCACTAGCCGAAAAATGGAAACACCGGTTACCCCATGAACCAACACCAGAGCACATGGGAGAAATAGGCTGAAATTAGCGTCGTAGCCCCAGCCACCGGACTCCAACGCCGCAGTCACGTCCTGACCACAGTGCCGCACCTCGGCTAAATCCACCACAAACCAGAGAGACCGCCGACCTGAGGCTAGGAAACCGGCGTCGGGAAGAGCGAAATCCATCCATGAAAGTTGATAGCTAACTCTGGTGCAACGGACAGGTGAGGCGTGAAATCGGGGCGAGATCCAAGCTGCCGAGGGCTAACCGCCAGCACAAGACTAATAGCATATCTGGAGGGCGATGACCGATAGATGAGGAAGACCGAAAGCAAATCTGGAGAATCAAACTAATTTATTTTTTTCGAAACGATAGATATGAATAAACTTCAACAAATTTACAGAGTTCGAGAGGCCGAATGACCTATACAAATAAGGAGTTCCACAAGAGGAACTAAAATATGAATAAACCAAGATAAGCTACTAAAAGGCAGTAAGAATACTGAGACCTTTAGCTAACCTATCTAAGTCCAATACAAAAAGAATAACTAGCCGCTGAACCGAAGAACCTAGCTAGAGAAAATAGATGAAGGAGACTAGAAGAGATGATATAAGGGGTTACAAGCATCCTGCCAAGCCAAAAATATGAACACACCAAAGTCACAGAAACAGAATACATCAAGTGAAAAGGTGGACTGCAGAAAACTCCTGCCATTCAAGGAGAGCAGATTTAATGATCTCCTTTCCTGGTAGCCATGTCTTCTTGAAGAGCCACAAGTTCCTAGCTTTCCAAAGCCACCACAGGATATATGTGGTGAGCTCAATCCTGTCAACAGTAGCTTGGTCTTTGTTTGAGCAGATCTCCCTCCACCAGTGCTTGAAACATGGAGTACCAGAGTTGGTGCAAGTCCAGGTCATAGGAGCCAGCTTCCAAGTTGTTTGAGCCTTAAAACAGTGAAAAAATATGTGCTCAATAGTTTCTTCAGAATCACCACAAACAGGGCAAATGGTGTCCACAAGCAGGCCTCTTTCTGCCAGATTAGAACAGCAAGGGAAGGTGTTATTGAAACACTTCCAAATGAAGTGTTTCAGTTTTCTTTTAATCTTCAGTTTCCAACTTGTAGTCCTGACTTTGCTGATCCAGGTGGACCGAGTGCTAGTTTCAGGAATATCAAGTTTGCTGATTTTTCCTTTGATGAGTTGTGAATAAGATGATGAAACTGTGAAGGAGCCTTTCTTATCCAGGGCCCAAACAAATCTGTCTTGCCTTGTTTGTCTAGGGTATTAATGTGGAGATTTGCTTCAGCTTCTTGAGGTGAGAAAGTGCCTCTGATCAGATCAATATTCCAACTGATGTCTTCTGGTTCATAAGTTGGCCAACTTTGGATATGGTCTAAGGACAACTCAGGTTCTTGCTGGGTTTGAGATTTGAGAGGTTGTACAGCCAATGATGTTCCCATATAAGAGCTGTTTGTCCATCACCAATGACCATTCTAAGGTGTTGTTTGAAAGAAGGACAGACTTTCATCTAGCTTCTCCAAAACCAAGAGCTGCTAGCAGGTGTTTTGGATTCAAGGAAAGTGCCTTTGGGGAAATATTTGCACTTGAGGATTCTGCTCATGAGAAGGTTGGGCTTAGTGATTATTCTCCATAGCTGCTTGAAGTTTGTTTCACTGATCTGAGAATAAAACTAATCAATGTGATAAAGTTTGTTTCTTGAACGATGCTCCTAGATGTATTTTATCTATGAACTTTTTTTATTTCTTGTGTGATGTGAATGCGTCCCTATTGTTTCATAAAAAAAGTAAAAAATAAAATAAAATAAAGATCCTTTCAGGGTCATTATTTCTTTTTGGATCAAAGATATAGGTCATAGGTATATGGAAAATTATCTTTTGTTTTTCAAGTTGAGGAAAGAAAAACATTTATATATCGCTATCTTTTCTCCTAGGAAGTTATCGTTTTGTTCCTCATATCATATGCTTATTATATTATCTTACAGTAGTAGTTTTGTTGAAAATTAATGAGAATATTTTTTTTCAATTTCATATATTTCCGGCTAAATGAGATATTAATCGTAATGGATATGAAATGTTACAGCTACGTTATATTAATTGCAATGGATATGGAATGTTGCGGTTGTGATATAAATTTGGAGAGGATCTTTATTTATTTAAAAATCAGTAGACAAATTTGTTTCGATAATAAATGAAAATTACCCTTAACTGAAATCAAAATAATTTTTAAGTTCAAAATTAAAGATCTATTGGCGGGATTTTTAGGATTTTTAAAAAATTTAGGTGGGATTTTAGTTTATATTTCAAGTAAATACAAACCTTTATATATATAGAATTGGGATAAAATGAGAAATGAAGATAGTGAAAAAAAATATATAAGAATAAATTTGGATCATTGGATACATCATATCAATGGTAAGGATTAAGTCAAAATTTGTTCAATCATTAATGGCAATATAGTAATTCACGTTCACATTGTGGTCTAATTTACACATTTGACCCCTAAGTAGGTATAATTTCGACATTACAGACACCCATGGGTCCCACCATAACCTACCCACCATATTTAATCTATTTCTATCTTTCACAATCACACCAAAAACACACACACGCATAACACACACACGCAGATCGCGCGAACACACACACACACACACACACACACACGCACGCACACACACACACACACACACTTTATAGACGCAACAACCACGCCACCGGAACCAATCAGCCAGCCGATGGCATCATGATACGACGGCCATCCACTAGTTCTCCCCTCCATTGCAGCGCTGTCGTCCACTGCTAAAGTCCGACGAGATGCCCCGACAACCTGCACCAACCAACCACCGCGACTCAGCTGACGACATCATGATACGACCGTCGTCCACCAGTGCGACCCTCTATTGTAGCGCCGCCATCCGCCGCTGAGACTTCGGTGAGATGCCCCGACAACACCACTCTGCAGAGACCCCTCCATTTTGTCATCAAAGCAGTTCAATTATGTTTTCCCTGCATTCTATACGTTGTTTCCTCATGTTTCTGGCCCATGAAACAGTCGTATGTTTCCAAAATCGTAATGTGATTTGTAGTTCAGTCTTTTATGTTTTATCTAGAACAAGAATCAAGTGAATATCAATTTAATAATGAAAGTTATGAAGAAAGTTTGTTCGTTGCGTAGTCGACTTCTTTGAAAATCGTGGTCGTACAAATCTGTACATTCTTTGCTATATTGGCCATCGTATTTTAGCTGAAAGATTTTGATGTCTTAAAATAAATTGTAGATGAGTAACTTATATTAAAACAGGCGCAAGAATCAAAAGATTATCTCTTTTACACTGGATGTTATGTCCAACGTTTATTATAGCGCGATCTATTTTTCTTGTCAATCATGGTTGCACTGCAGTCTATATTACATTGTTGTTTTGACCTTCTTCATGTGGTTTGACACTTGTTATGTCTTAAAATTATTTATAAATTTGTCTTTTATGTTCCAAAAGACACAAAAATCATTCAATTATCATTTTCATTCAAAAAGCTATGTTTAAAATATACGAGCTTTGCATGTTGTTTTGTGTCCAGTTTCTGGAGTATCTTAATATTTTGTTTTTAGCCTATTAATATTGTACAAAATATTCTTTTGTAATTTGAGCCTTCACCATTGTTGTAGATATGCCTCTTGGTGCTCTATAGATTAAAGATTCAACACTATGCACATTTTATATTAATAGTTATGCTCCAATTTCGAATGTCGTGCGAACCTAAGTGTTAGCTTGATTCAAGATTTATGTATTTTTAGGTTGAACCTTAGCCGAGCTAATTTGCAGTTCACCGAGATTTAAGATATTTAATCCAAAACTTTAGACGAGCTTGAAAATTAAGAAGTTTAGCAAGAGAAATTAAATAAATTAATGAGGGGTGAGTGCTCGGTCTGTGAAGGGTAATGCCTATGAAGGACAATCAGTTACATTTCCCCTGTGAAGGATGAGTGTTCGGCCTGTGAAGGCAATGCCTGCGAAGAGTAATCAGTTACATTTCGCCTGTGAAGGGTGAGTGCTCGGTTTGTGAAGGGCGACCCCTACGAAGGGCAATCAGTTATATTACGCCTATGAAGAGCGATACTGGTGAATGGAAACCAGATGAGATCAGTTCATGCATGTTTCATGCTAAAGTTATGGTATCTGTTTTTATAATGAATAATCGCATAGTATGGTTACCCAAGGTCAGCTAGTGTTTTGCTCACCACCCCACTTTTTCCCCCTTTCAGGTTGAGTTGTTGGCAGTGGACACGGCCGAGTGAAGGTGGTCATAAAATGCTATTTATTTCTCTATGCTTCCGCAAATATGATTAGACTTGATGTTTATTTCGGTTTACTTCATAACCGTAGATTGAGATTATGATAATGTTGGTTTGAGACTTTTTATAATTGAAAGTTTTATTATGTCTCAATTATTTAAGTAGGAAGATAGAAGTTTGGGAAGTGAAATCCCTAAGAGCTTAAGGGTAAAGCTTAAGTTAAGAAAAATAATTTTCAATGAGTTTAGACAAAGAAAGAGTTTTCAGTAGTGCCCAAGAAGGATTTTAAAGTTAAAAGTTTTTAAAACATACAAATTATTTCTAAAAACATATTGTTTTCCACATATAAGTAAGCGGGCGCTACATAACCCTCCGCACGAGTCCCCATAAATAGCCCTCTCTAAATCAGTTCAAAAACCTGAAACTTAAATTCTGGTCGTGATGATCTGCGGGCTGCGGAGGTGTCTAGGGGTCGCGGAAAGCATGCGTCTTGGGTCGCGAGTGCCTCGCTGGTCACGGTCCTGGGCAGGCTTCATCCCCAGTGATTTTCGCAGGTCACAAGTGTCCGCTGGATGCGGCCTGGGAATGCTTCAACCTCAATCATTTCCACGGGTCGTGGGTGTTGGGCGGCAGCTGCGCGTCTGTACGCCATGGGCTCGTACGTGGTCATCCGAACTTGGAATTAAGTTCTATTTTTTCCTACTCGTCGCTAATGAACCCTTCTACATAATTCAGCTTGCAAAACCATTTCTCCTTTGAAATAATATATGTCTGAAGCTCCCGACCTGCACACAAAAAACGGGGGAAAAATGGGGGAAAACCCCAAAATGAAAACAAGACATGAAAAATGAAAGGAAAAACCCAAAGAAAAAACACAAAGAAAATCGAGAAACAAAAACTAAAACACAGAAAAACCCAAAATAAAGAAAAAACATGCAGGAAACCACAAAACAGACTAAAAACCAAAGAAAAGACCTAAAACGGGGGAAAAATGAAAGGCAAAGCAATAATGAAAACGCAAAAAAAAAAAAAATGGGATAAACAACTCCCCCACACTTAAACCTTTGTTCGTCCCGAACAAAAAGAAAACAAGACATGAGCATGGGTAACAGTCTCAAATAAGAAGAGCTTCAAAATATTCAACTCAACTGGTTTTTGAATTCCAACGACTGTAAGACCATATGCCTCAAATATTAGCTTGGTCTTGAAATGACAAACTCTCAAAGACAAAAATATTAGTATATGTTTCATTCAGTCTCTTACATGATTATATGACAGGTACGTTCAGATTGGTTAATATTCAAGTATCAACATATGCTCGCCTATCGTCTACTATTACTCGAAAACAATCAAGTTCAAGAACTTGCAAATCAAGAGGACTTCAAGTGTTGTAATGCGGGCTTTTTGGTCAAAATAAGCATATATATATGGAATAAGAAGCTCAAATAAACAATCACAAATTTGAGCAAATAGACTACTCAAAGGTTCCACTACTCATCCGAATTAACAAGACAACAAACTTACTGACCAACCAGAACTCCACAAACAACACATAGATGCTCAAATCAAGTTTTACTTCATCACTTGACCCTTTTATTTTTCTTTTTTATTTTTTATTCTTATTTCATTATTTATTTTTTATTTAGAGAGTTACTTTTTCCGAATAAAAACGAATTGAAATGACAACATTCTATAGGTTTGAACATTGGAGGTCATCCAAGTGTCCTAAAGTGGTTTCTCAATACTCATTACTCGTCAAAATAAATCAATAAGTAAGCGGAGTAGTATCCATTCGATTCACCTTGCGAGCATCCCTTTTCTCGTTTATTTTTTTTTTGGTTAAGCAATAGAAATTCAACTCAATCTCGCCTCATACAATAACGACTCTGTGATTACCAATCATCACACTAAACAATAAATAAAATACAATATATGCATAGTTGACAAGAAAAAACTCAAGGCTCAAACGGGCTTCTAGTGGAAAATAATTTTTGGGACCAAAGAACAAGGCTAAAATGTGCTAATTCAAAACAGAACGCCTCAATCATTTTCACAATTCCCAACTCCAATTTATTCCTTTCAAACGGACTCAAGGCAAGTTCTAATCCTTCAAGAATATGACCAATCTCTCACAAGAAAAGAGTAAGGAGCAAAACCTCACAAGGGAAAATAAATATCAATCAAGGCAATCAAGCGATTATCAAGGCAATGACCAACGATCATCATCAAAACTTCCCAATTTCATCAGACAATCATTAATATATCTTATAATTCACCATTATCACATGCTCAACAATGCAAAACTGACACAAGACTGTACACAAAGCAAAAGCAGAAGATAAAAACAACAGAAAAGAATTAGAGCTAGTCATAAGTATATATTTCAAAACTGTTTCAGACAACCGTTCTATGGCTTACATAAGCGTAATGGGAACCACAATTCGGTTCCTCATTCGCAATATAAAGCCAACCACAAGTCAGTTGGTCATTATAATAACATTTGAAAATAAATTTCAGAAAGTCATTCGATTTAGATTTCGAATAAGGCTTCTTTGGCTACTCATAGGAGATAACGGAGTTAGAGCCCAAGTTCGTACGGATCCAAACAAGCCCAAAAACATAGAGTGTTGACTCGCGTAAAGGGGGTCGCGGCTTGCTACCGGGTGTCGTGACTCGCGACGAAAAACGTCACATCTCTCCAATTTCACGCAGGTATTTCTCCTCAGCAAAACGCGCATAAAATAAGTCTAAGAGCGTCCAATAAAACAAACCCTCCTCCTAATTATAATAGATTCGCGAGACTAATCTGAAAATCAGTAGCTAGCGGCGCTAGAGGGGGGGTTAGCGGCGCTAGGGGGGGTTAGCGGAGCTAGCTGCTAGCTAGCGGCGCTTTTGCTCGGACAGAGGCTTTTCTCTTCAGCGGGCTAGCGGAGCTAGGGGGGGGTAGCGGCGCTAGGGGGGGGGGGGTTAGCGGAGCTAGCTGCTAGCTAGCGGCGCTATTGCTCGGACAGAGACTTTTCTCTTCAGCGGGTTAGCGGAGCTAGGGGGGGTTAGCGGCGCTAGGGGGGGGTTAGCGGAGCTAGCTGCTAGCTAGCGGCGCTATTGCTCGGACAGAGGCTTTTCCATTCTCCTTGACCTTCCGACTACCACAAAACCTCAACAATCAAGTATCCATAATGCCCCTCAAAGCCCAAGGCACCTCTTCTCGAATTCAATAAGCACATTCGGATAGGTAGTAAATATAGTTCGATAAACATGTGTTTTTACCTTGCGAATTACCAGACTCGGGCCTTGGTATTCATTCTCAAACACCAAACGATTCCTTGCATTCCAAATGAAGTACACAGTAGCCGCAAGAGCCGCTTTCTTCAACTTGGTTTGCCATCCACTCCCTCTCGCTTCCTTTTTGATCCATTTGAGGGCTCCTTTTAATGTGGACGGTCTATGTCGGAGACTAATCCAAGAACGGATATCCTTCCAAATCTCCAAGCTAAAGGTGCATTTGAAGAATAGGTGGCTCGAAGATTCATTCGCCTCTCCACACATAGGGCATGTCGGATCTTCCTCTAGGAACTCTAGACGATCTTTTGTCTTGAGTCGATTAAGCACCCCCAAACATAGGATGAATGAGTGCTTAGGGGTGTTACACGGGCCCCAAACAACCCCATTCCACGGCACTATAGTTTTCCTTGGTCTTAGGAATTCGTAGCATTTGCTAGACCCATCTTGATCTTCCCGAGATTTCCACCCTTTAAGAAGGGCTTCCGCACTCCGCACATTCCCCGTTTTTTCCACCAAGCTTTGTCGATCATCGTCGATCATCAGCGTTAGGAAAGTTTACCCACATAATCAACCAACACAAAAACAGAGAAACTAAACAAAACAAGAAGAGAGGGAAGAAAATACAAACGTACACGGCACAGTGACTAAACCAGTCAATGTGAATCCAGAGATGCTGGCGGAGGGAGGAGGTAGTCAGGCCTCGAGCAGCAGCGGGATTTTGTCCGATCAAATCTTTTGTCCCATTGGGACCGGGGCGGCTCTGTGGGACTCGGCTTAGGAGGGGCTGCACAGCGGTTGGTATGCCCTCCCTTCCTGACATGATCCTGTAACGATCTCTTCGTTTACTCTCGCATACACGCTTACTCAATAATCTGGTCCACCGCCAAAATGGATGCACACTCTTCCACCGAATTGGTCGACGACTCCGGCTGAGTCTCTCGGACGAAAATGGAGGTAGACTCTCCCAACACTGTCGTGTTCAGCATCCCACTCTTGACATTGATCATCGTGTTCCTGGTCGCCATGAACAGTCGTCCGAAGAGGATGGTGTGTTGCTTCTCGTTTCCTTGTATGTCCCCACATCAAGCACAACAAAATCTGCCAGGACGATCAGCTTTCCTACTTATATTACCACATCCTCCACAATTTCCTCAGCTTGTCAGGGTGAGCGGTCGGCTAGCTACAGGCGCATCCGAGTAGGCTTAAAATATTCGAGCCCAAGTTGCCGATAAACTGTGAGTGGCAGAAGGTTTATGCCTACTCCACGATCGAGAATCCCCGAGGTATCTATGTCATTCCCGAAGGCTATATTGTTCACAAAGCCTCCGGGATCTCTTTCTTTCTTCAGCAGGTCATGATGAAAGACAATCGCCACCTCGCATAAAACCACCTTATCGCCACCCTCGAACCGCTTCATATTCGTTGCCAATTATTTGAAAAATCTTGCATAAGTTGGTATTTTATATATCACGTTGCGAAGCAGTAGGTTGACATTGGACTTAGCCAACATCGCATAGAGGTCTCGAATCTGCCTACGGTCCTTCTCTTTCAAGAGTCGGTCTGCGAAAGGAATCCTCAGCCTGTATGGTTTCATGGACCTGTGCAAGGTTGGCTTGGTAAGCGGTGTCACCGGGGCCTCTTCTTTTCGTTTATGCGCTCTTTGACCCTGTTTTCCTTCATTCGCTTCTCCGTCGACTACCTTCTCATTAAAGTCAGGCAATAGCACTGTTATCTTCTTTGCATGCTCCGGCTGACTGAGCAACTTATCTTTCTTCAATTCCACCTCGATGCTCCCAACTCGGGTGGCTAACTTTCCCATCTGTGTCTCGAGGTGGTTAATAGAAGCCTCAATGTTCACGATCCGCTGCTCATTGCTGGCCGAGAACTAAAGAATTTTGTACAATTTGTCCTCTGAGTTCGATTGGCTCGTTCTGTCTCCCGGTGCTGGCGTCCCCATAATTTGTCCCTTATGTTGCAGTTGTTGGGGAACAAAGTTGGTTGAGGTTGTTTCTGAAAGTTGTTGGCCCATAAGAAGTTCGGGTGGTTTCGCAACCCTGGATTGTACATGCTCGAGTACGGGTCAGTTTTGATACCCCTGCATTCACCTCAGCACTCTACCTTCCATATTTCAGCTCGATAGCCGAAGGGCACACCTCAGACCCGTGTCCATGGACTCCACATGCTCCACACATTAACAGCCATAAATTGCATTGGCTACACTCCTCATGAATTAAGTAGCCGCATCTGCTCCGTGAGCTCGTCTATCTGCTGGGTCATCACTGGTTGATCGGGAGAGATTTCATTCACCATATTCCTCTTCCCTTGAATACTCTTTTGAGACGAGTTGGTGCTCATCGTCCCAAAAATATGTATCATCTCATCAGCTGTGCGTGCCCCAATGTCTCTACCATCAACGTTGTCCATCATGTATTGAAGGTTCTAGTGGATGGAATTGTAAAAACAATTCATCAGGAGCCTGGGCGCAATATTGTGGTATTGGCATTACCACTGGAGGTCCTTGAAACATTCCCATGCCTCATGAAGTGGCTTGTTCGGCAATTGGGCGAAAGAGACGAGCTGGAACCAGAGCTCTTTCATCTTTTGATGAGAATAGTACTTCCCGATGAACTTGGAGTAGACTTGCTCCCATGTGATAAAAGAATCGGGGGCAAGAGTCATGAACCATGCTTTGGCTTGATCCTTGAGTGTCTCCGGGAAACACCGCATCTTTAAGTGATCATCATTCATTTCGTGGAGAGGGAATTTTGAAGCACATTGTAGAACTCCCGAATGAAGTGGAGTGGGTCCTCATTTGGCAGACCATAAAATGACGGGAGCTGGTTGTAATGAATTGCCTTGAGCTCGTAGTTTCGATCCGCTTGCCCCAGCCGGATGCACGATGAGATCGATCCGATCATCTATTGAGCCATGTCTCGAAGGAGATATCAAGGAGGTTGGTTCTCGACTTGTTGCTCGTTATGTCGTTCCATGACATTTTGGTTTGAAGGTTCGGTTGTAACACCCCGCCTTGACTAGCTTTGACTTTTCAAAAATCAGAGTAAATTTTTCGCTTTTATTTTCGAAATGTCGTGCGAGTTTATTTTCGAAAATACTTACTTAATTGCGGGATGCTACTAAAACTTACTTAACTTACTATTTCGGACCTGAATAAAACATACAACCCATCGATCCACTACGGCGATAGTGAAACATACAAGCAGTCTGATAATCTCGCACTACTTAGTCTAGCGGAAGCTTTAAACTGAAAACATACATAACACAGGCATACTTATTAATACATGTTCATGAATTTAAGACATAAAATGCGTGTAAAAATGTCCTATGCTCATGACCACGAATGCCACGTCTGCTCACCCGGCACGCTGGACTCCGACACCTGAAGTAAGAAAGACTGTGGGAGTGTGAGCACATCTGCATGCTCGTGGAAAAATTGGAACTGTAATAATCTTAACTGTAAACATAAACTTCAAAGCAGCATAAAATAAATAAATAAGTTTTGCTGACATGGAAAACTTTTCTTATACTTATACTGTGGTTTCAAAGACCCTTATAGGCCCTTATTTCGGCCGCTCGTGTGCACATCACCTGATAAGACTGAAGGCCCTTAGGTCGGCCTTATATCGGGTACCAGGCAGAATAGGAAGGCCCTTAGGTCGGCCTCTCGCCTGGGAGAAACTTAATTGAACCACAAACGAGATGATTCAACCGACCGGGTAACTTACTTACTCACGTACCTTATACAGGATAACTGAAATGCGCAACGTAATGCCCTGTAAAGGCTCCCACCTGGTATATTGAAAATAGCTGGCAAGTGCGTGAACTGAAGTAGCGGTCGGAGGCTCGACTCTCCTTAGGTTACATAACATATAGAATAATGCTAAGTATTATGCTCAGAATATTTAATTATTATGCTAAGATGCTCGGATTTTCTTGAAAATGAAAAGGCTCTACTTTAAAGCGATTAATCTGATTTTTGAAACACGACTCGAGGCCTTTTAAGAAACCAATGTACCAGGTTTTAAACTTCATTTTAAGGGTCTAAAAACTCAGAAATCGCTGCATATAAAACATCAACTCAACTAATATTTTCGGGACCCAGCAAGGCTCCGAATAAGACGAACATAATCCCGGTTTTCACATACAACCCAAGGGTGCTCTTAGGACTCAACCTACCAGGTTTATGAGCATACTTAGGGCTGCTAAGCCCATAATTTTATGTATATATATATATATATATATACCAGATATATAAGCATAGAACTAGAGGTTCAAAATTCACAAAATTGCAGCTCATAAACTCAAATTTTCGATAACGATAAAAAGGCTCAAACAATGGTACTTTAGCATGATTTCTCAAACGACTTAAAACCAATTATCTCGACCCCTTTTCTCTACTATTTGGCAACTTTATTAGGGACATGCAACATTTATTAACTTAATATTGTGAAGTAAACATAAAAATGTAAAGAAGTCCTAGGAGATCTCGGGCATGCATGGACTTGGTCCGGTAGAGCCGATAAGGCACGTACGGACCTAGGGTCACCAAATCGACTTCTCTAACTACCATATATGACTAAGGCTGAGTGTTCATCATAGTAAATTATAACTAATGAGGCTTAAATGATGGCATAAACTTGCATGTATACTAATATGGCTCGGAGGTGAATTTCACATAAAATCATGAGTGATCCCACCGAACCAACTTCTCTAACATGAATATATGACTATGGCCGAGTTCTATTCATGCAAAAATATGATTTTTAAGGCTAACATGGTAAGGCTTTCTTGCATGCATATCATTATGGCTCGAGAGTGACAAAATGGCATAAATGACATAAATTCATGGACTAGTTGACCGAACAATTGAACTCCAAATAAGCTCAAACTTGTACATTGTCTTTCTCATGATTTATAAGGTACATAAAGCTTACAATTTCGACTTAAACATGCATGGAGCTAAAAATCCGAATTTAAGGCATTTAAATCTTAAAAATCGAAACTCATGAAAAATGACATGCATGGCTTGAATGTTCTTAGGTCACCGGAACTAACATACTCAACTTATAAAAACACTAAGGGCCGAATAATATACATAAAAAAATCATGACTTTAGGGCTAGCACATTGGCTATAACTCGCATGTACAATACTTTGGTTTGGAGGTGAAAATAAGCTCGATTTCATTATCAACTTGACCAAACCATTGAACTCAAAACATGTCTATCTTTTACCAATGTCATATACATGATTTTTGAGTGATAATGAGCTATTAAAACCGGCCTAATCATGCTTGTACATAAAAATCCGAATTTAAAGGCTATAACTTCAAAAATTCGTAACTCCATTTTAAGTACATGCATGACCTCATTTTTCTTCATGATAATTCCTATTTTATCATGTTAAAGTTGATAAAAATGGAAAACATGAGTTTACCTTTCACCAAACTCGAAATAGTGCTAGGTGCCCTAGCTCGAGCTTCACTCGCGGCTAAAGGGATGAGACTCGACTATGAGGGGCTAATGGCTGAAAAGAGGGAATCTAAGGACTTACAAAAATCCAAAAAAAAATTGGAAAATGCTAAGTCTCAAGAGAATTCAGTTGGAACAAAAAGTGGCTCGCACCTTCCCTTGGTCCGTCCTTGCGCGTGCTAGAATGGCTCGGTTGGGTGCTCTCGGTTTTTCTTCCTTTTCTTCTCAATATGGATGAGCTAAACTCTAAGGAGAGAGGTTAAAGTCGTTGGTCTTGAGAGAAGGAACCAAGACTTGCAGGTGGGGACAAAGTGGGGGACATTCCCCCCATTTCATGAGCATAGAGTCTTGTAGTGGTCTTGTACGGTTTTGGAGGTGGTCTTGCTGAATTTGGCTAACCAATACATCCAAAAATTAGTGGGGAACATGCTGGTCTTGATTGCATTTGACCGAAGTCCCAAAGGTGAGGGACAACTCCACCCACACGTGCCTAGGGAGAGGTGATGGTCTTGGAGTGGTCTTAGGCATGCTTGCATGATTTAGGGAGCTTTGTTGCTGACTTTGAGCTGACCAAGACCTCCAAAAACGTGGAGGAGACAAGGCTGGTCGGCTAGGAGGGTGAGTGGGGAGACAAGACTAGCACTACGTCATTATAATAATGCTCCACTCACCATTTCTCATGCTAGTGTCTTTGACCTTGCTTGGACTTCCTTGACCACGAAATTAACTGAGTTTGACCCCTCTTAAACTCCATAATACTCACACGATCTTGTGCCATAGTACTTGGGCCGAAAAATTCATGTTTTGGGCTCGGAAACCACACGTGCGTGGGCTTGGCACGGCCTAGCGCGAGGCACTGCGGGGCGCGGCCCTTGGGCTGAAAATGCCACTTTGGGCTGAGCATATAACACACTCCAAGGCACGGCTATGAGTCAATAATACTTAGAAAAATTCATGACCTCTTGGCCATGACTTAGGCTCGAATATAGACTCGCGCGGGGACATGGCGCTCGACCCTTCTTGGGCTCGGTGCACATGGTCTCTTGGGCCGTGTTGCACATCCTTAGGCTAACTTAGGAGTTCCAAAATACTTAGAAAAATTATGCCATCATCTTTCGGCTATGACTTGGGCCTTGGCCCGCAAACCTTGGCTCACGCGAGGGCTTGGCACGACTCGGGTCTTAGGTGCGCGAGCCGCTCGGGAATATGTTAGGGTTCGAGAATTAAGTCTAGGCTTTGAACTTTGATACTACACCATACTTAGAAAAATATCCTAAGTATTGCTACTATATAACACTTAGAAAAATTATTCTAAGTATCACATAACTATAAGTTTGGTTATAGCTAAAACTCGGAAACTAGGATTCATCACGGACAACTATTTCGCTTAAAATTCTCAGGACTTAATATGAACTTAATATATTTGAGCACTTAGCATATAATTTAAATAAATCTTGAATTCTAAAATTTACAATTTTTCACTTAAAGTCGAGCAGTGAAAATCGTCTTAATATTATAATAATGATCAGGGCGTTACAACCTATCCTCCTTGAAATATTTCGATCCTCGGAAATACAGAACTAGGGTACTAAGTCACTAAGTCAGCACCCATACTAACGTTATATACAAAACTACAAATAAATGTATATGAGTACCACTGAATACCTCAAAGCTGAAACTTTGGACATCTGATTAACATAACTGATCTTGAATCTAGCACTACAACATCCGATCTTGACCGAAAAATCATGTGCACACTCCGGGTGGCCTTGGCCGCCTCAGAACTTGGGGAGGGCATTGGCCTCTCAACATAGGCGATAAGTAACTGCGGGGACCCACTTAGGGGTCGTTGCCCTTGGGCAAAACTTAAATCTCTGAATACATAAATCATCTGGGTACACTCTTGCATGAGCCGAGGTGGAAACAACTTCCACAAAAGTTCGGGTCATGACAACTCGACCAGAAATGGGAGATACTCCACCGTTCGGGTCCTTGACTTACTTACGTACATAACTCGGATGTAACTGATCTGAACATCCATCTTTGGTCTCGGCCTCTCTTTCTCGAGTGGCTTCCGACTCATCATGGCGACGCCAGCAAACTTTGACGAGCTCTATATCTCTGTTTCTTAGTCTGTTTTTTAGTCGCCCAACCTTTCGATCCAGGACTGCTACAGGTCGCTCATCATACGTCAGGTTCTGCCCAACTTCTAGCTCGTCGAAGTTCACTATGTGACTCGGGTCATACACATACTTCTTCAGCATCAATACATGGAAAACGTTGTGTACACCCGAGGCAATGCCAGACGGTATGTGTAACACCCCGCTCATCAGAGTAAATTTTTCGCAACTTTTACTTCGAAAATACTTATAACTTTTTCGGAATATTTTGCTACTAACTCGAGATGCTACTCAAACTCATCTTCTTGAAAATCCGTTTATCTTTAAACTTTCTATCTAATACTTCTCTAGACATAAAGAAAACAAATTTTCTTTAAACTTGCATTTAACTGTACCATATTCATACTTCCCGAAATGGTATAAACTTGAAATCTGAAATTTATTAAAAATGCAAGTTCAATACTTAATGTGCATAGCGGAAATACTTAAAAACGTGGTTTATTATACAGACATATCAAATACTTAATAAATGTCCACTTGAAATGAGTGCACGACCACCACCACCACATCTCGAGCTCACACCTCCGGCCCTGTTACCTGAAAAACACAATGGGGGTGAGTACTGATCCTCTTGTACCCCGAAATCACCCATACTAAAGTAAACAGCAATAATAATACAATATCATGATCTTTGAATATATCTGGACTGGAAATCTGTTCCAGTAACTTAAACTGAATCTGGCCGATCTGATCGGATACTTGTGCACAATCTGATGGATATTTCTCAAGGCAACTCAAACGGCCTCCATCAGAATATAGGATATACTCTGAGACAACTGAATGCCTCCTCATCCCAAGCGTATAAACTTAAACTGTATACATACCTCGGACATGATATCAATATTATACTCAATGTAATACCCAGTCTGGGTCCCCACCTTTCTTCTTTTGAAAACTTTTGAAAAATGTAAGTGTTGCTCTTGGGTAGTTATATCTGCAAGCTACATAAAAATATAAACAAATATACTAAGTACTATGCTCTTATACTCAATAAGATTTAACTCTTACTTATCCGAATCTTAAAGATATTCAATAAGCTTAATATGTCTCAAATAAATATTAAGTCATCAAACATCTTAACTTTTTCTTAAACTTTTACTCAAGGTTAATTACCTAACCATATATAAATCATATCTTCAAAATCATAGATATTGGTTTATACTCACATGTCACTTAAATAACTCAAATGTGAAAATAACTAAATTTCACATTACACTTGATTGAGTACTTAAACTCAAAACATGCTTAACTTTTACCAACATCATATTCATGATTTATAAACTCATCTTAATCTTTTACTCAATCAAATACTTAATTCATCATACATCATATCTCCCAGATTTTAAATATTGGCTTATATTAAATTTTTACTTAATTAACTTGAAAGTGAAAATAAACTCAAGTCATACTTCAACTTTTTAATCATAACATTTAATCATGATATTAATATGTCATACTTAATACAATCTTTATGAGATTATATACTCAAGATATTAGACTAAAACTTTGCCAAATTGCTCATCAATTATATGAGAATTGATCATAATAATCTCACTTTAATAACTTGATCATATCATGAATATTCTTGCATATATTCTCATCTTTACATATATGCCGTCTAAAAATCTTAACTCATTCATTTCTCATCTTCAAATCATGAAATTTAACAGTCATATTCTTAACTCATATTTAGACATGTCATAAAAATTTCATAATTTTATCATGCATATATCTCGACTTATTCAAGTTTAAAGTTGCTGCTGGAAACAAGTACATAAAATTCAGCTTGCTATGATAAACTTTAAAAATTCATATCTTGAGTTATACTAAATTAAATGACTTGATTCTTGATCCTATGTACTCCTCTTTTACACAAAAAATAACCATAGGAAGCATAGATTTCCAGATTTTTTCATAGATAGGTAAAAATCTCATCATAATTGAACACATATGACATATATATGAGCTGGAAATAACTTATTTACTAGCATACTTATATTCATATAAAACTTTAATACCTAAGTCATATTAAAAACATTATTAAACACTTAATATCATCTACTAAACATGTAAACTCATTATCAAAACATGAACATAAGCATGTAACTTTAAGATAAATAAATTACCTCCTTCTTGCTAGAGTAAAAACTTGATTCTTTACTTCAAATTCTTCACTTCTCCAATTTTTCTACTACTTATTCTCTCTTACACTCTTATATAACTTTTGGTACTTTTCTTTGGTGTGAGAACTCTGATTTTTAGGCTTCTATTTATAGGAACAAATTGACAAAACATCATAATGGAGTGAAGAAATGAACAAAATAAACAATATAAACTTATAAACTTAATTAATCATAAACTATTTTATGATTAACTTGTATTCTTATCCAAACATAATTAATCATCAAAAATGTCCTTTAGTTATATCCATGAATGAGCTTTTTGGTAGATAAAACTTATTCCACCAAGTTTAATAAAATTCTCACAAATTGTTGAAAAAAAAAAATACTAACTTAAAGACTTAGCAAAACTTTGTTGTGATTTTCTCATCTCATTCTCACCAATTGATGACCAAAATTTCATGCTTAATGTGATGTAATTGATTCCATATATTATTGAAAAAATGTCACCATTCATTATATATAAATCTTTGGAACAAAATAATAAAAATAATAAAAACCATCCTTTTTTTTTATTACTTATGCATTTTCTATCAAAATGGCTGATTTTTAAAACTCTTTTACTGAAAAGTAATGCTCATATATGGTCTTGGATCATGCTAATAAACTGAGAATAATACAATTTACGGAACTCAATTCGGACTTAAAACGAATGTTTACCGTAAAACTGAAAATTCTAAAATTTAAATCCTTTACTCACAGTTTTTCTTCAATATAATAAACATATTGCTTCTTAGGATCTAATATAATTATCTTGAAATATTCTACATTTACGGAACCACATTCGAACTTAAACCGAACGATTACCGTAAAACCGAAAATTCTAAAAATTTCGGTTTCTCTTAAAATAATTTAAATAGACTATAATGTCTAAATAAATTTTCTCACTTCTTTGAACATTTATCACTTAAATGTTCATGGATACTTAACCGCACTTCAAGACTTAACTTGTATCAACTTATGCTAAAGCTCAATATTATGATCTTATCTTGATGACTTAAACACTTAGAAAAATTCTAAGTATTTAGTACTAAAGCTCGGCTATTTCTTAATTAAGTTCAACTCGCGACCGAACATACTTGAGTTCAGTTCACTACTTATCTTAAACGATTAATCAAAATATACTCAATTTCGATTATTCGTTATCTTATATTAATTAATCCCGTCTTATAAATCTATTTATAAAAATAAACAGACCGGAATTAATTAATTACGGAACTGGCTCGATTACTGAATAAAATTTAACCGAGAATACTTTCGACTTAAAGTCGAACTTTTAACTGAATAACTTAATAACTGGCTCGGAACTAGGAACGAGCATTATTAATAAAAGTAATTAGTTCATACTTAGAATAATTACTTTTGTTAATTACTGAATGGGATATTATGTAACGCCCCAAATCAGTAATAATAGTAAGAACGATTTCACTGCTCGACTATAAGTGAAATCCGTAATTTTCAGAAAAGTCCAGTTATATTTATATATGCTAAATGCTCTAAAATGATAGATTATTCATTGGAATATTTCTATATCAATTTTAAGTTAAGATTAATCCATTAATTTGGGTTGTTAAATTATAGCAAGTCGATTCGAGAAATTACCGGACACGAACCCTAGTTGTCGTTCCGGGTATGTTTTTCTAAGTCATAATCGAGAGTTGATATTTTAATACTTAGAATATTTTTCTAAGTATATTAAAATATCAAAGTCAAGTCTCGGACATTTTTTTTAAACCGAGCCCTAGTCGAGTCTCGTGCTCGAGCCGAGCCGGCACTATTAGCCGCACCCGTGCACCTTACCGAGCCCAAGACTGCCCCAAGCCTTGGCATAAGTTCCCTAAATTTTTCTAAGTGTTGGAGACTTATTTCTAGCCCTTAGAACTCAGCCCAAGGTCCTTTCCCGCGAGCAGCCCATCCTTCCCGCGCCAGCCCGCGCCCCTCGCGCCCAGGCCCAGCGGCAGCCTTGGCAGACCCGAGTTCCAAGCCCATTTCGTGTATTTTCAGCCCACTTTCCTCATGGCCCAACTCATACGGTTATTAAGGACCTAATAAGGGTAGATTAAGCTAATATGGCCCTAACAAAGTATTAAGGAAATCAGATTAGCACTAGCACAAAGATGGAGTATGGGCTTATTAATGTTTTATTCAAATGCATGCTTTTGTCTCCTCCACTCTTGACCCCGACTAGACCTGCTTTCTCCCCATTATTTTATGACTTTGTCAGCTCCATTAAGTGCTGAAAAACCCACCAAAGTCATGCCCATGCCCATGCACAAGTTCCATACACATAGAATGAAGTGAAGTCATGAGTTTTGGTCCCCTTTGACCCACATAGCAAATTCCGCCCCATCTCCTATATAACCCTCATCTATCAGATGCTATGAAGTTCTTAGACCCGCAATACCTCGAGCAAATACTTAGAGAAAAATCAGAAAAGTTGGAGACACCTACCTTGGCCCTAGCTCGCGCGCGCAGACCCGGGGAGAGGGGAGGACCAGCCATCTCGAGTTCTAGACAAATTCTTCCAGGGCTTATCATTTTCTAGGTGTTTCTTAGAATTCTATAAGCCTCTCGAGTTCACCAAGCTCGGCCAAAACTCACTCCAACTCGAGCCTAAGCCCAAAGCCGTGACCAAGCCCTAGTTTGAGCCCTAGCTCGAGAATTTCAGTTCCAATCGAGGTAAGCTCGGGAATTTTGACTTCATAAATTATTTTATGATGTTTTAAGATTTTTCATGAGTTAAAACCGAGCCATGCATGCACATATATATGAGTTCTGAATTTTTGAAGTTTAAGACCTTAAAAATGAAATTTGAGTAGGGAGCATGCCTAAGTCGAGATTTCTTGTTTAATCAACCTTAAATATTGTACCATTGATGCTGTAAAAGTTTGAGAATAAAAGGAGTTCATTAGCTAAGTCAAATCGTTCATGCAAATGGGGTATTTTGAGCACCCGAGGCCTATCTTTATGCATGCAAGATATGACATAATTGCTAGGCCATATAATCCTCATTTTAGATGTATAATATTCGGCCTTGAGTAGTTTTGTAAGATATGTATGTTGGTTTGGACGTTAAGTGCTCGTACGTGCCGTATAAGCCCTACCGAGTGAACATGCAAGTTGACCCGGGGTCCACTAGTGTTTTATGTGTTATTTGTGCTTATTTTATCATATTATGATGTATGGTCATGCATGTCACCGGAGAAAGTCGCCGGAGGTCCGGCAAGGGCCGGCCTTGGTCACTGGCCGCGCATGCAGCGCGGCAGTGCCCGGCCCCGCAACCAGTCGTGCCCGCGCCAGCCGCGCGAGGTGTTGCAGCCTGCGACAGCGCCCAACAGCGTTTGTCAGCGTGCGCGTGCGAGGTCTTGGCGCCAGTAGCGCCCAAGCACCCTGATGAAGGATCGTGTGTTACGTCTAGCTCGACTTGCTCGAAACCCGCACCGATGCCTTGGTCCCTTCGCAATAGGTTGCTAATACGCGCGCTGACACCTTCGTACTTCGCGATAGGTGTGACGAAACTCGGATGTTGGTCCTATTTCTATCACTGTGAAGAAACTCGGATGTTGGTCCTATTCCATTCACGAACTCTATGTAAACTCACAGGAGAAAACACACGAGAACTTTGAACACAATGTTCGACTCTTTTCTATTCACTCATCAATCATTTTTTTGAATGGTACATAGGTGGGTATTTATAGATACCAAATAGATCTAATCCTAGTCTAAATAGAACTCCTAAACTATGCAAGTAAGTAAATCCTAATGCTACTAAACATCTAGGGAATATAGCCTTTCCTAACAATTAAAAGACTAATAGGCACATGCCTTTTATTTGGACTCCTAGCCCAGTCCAGCCGAGCCGGCGGTCCAGCCAGCCAGCGAACCGGCCGGTTCGACCGGCGGTTCGAGTTAGTTTTGATTCGTGACTTCCGGTCCGAGTCTAGTTTCAGAATTTCAGTATTTTTTCCGAGCCAGTCCAGTCCAGCATATAATTAATTAGTCCGAGCATTTTAGCATAAATTAATTATTCCGAGCATGATACTTAGCATTAGTTTGCTTAAATATTTATGTAGCCAAAGAAGAGTCGAGCCTCCGACCGCTACTCCAGCATCCGCACTTGCATATCAGATTTCAAGTTTTCAGGTGGGGGTCATGTACTGGATGTCACATCATAGATAATATCTGTACCATGGCAGAGGTATGTTTGAGACAGTTTAGTTCCGGGTTGGGTGACCAAGGCCTTTATACCCGCCTGATGGCCGTTTGGGGGGCCTAGGCCTCTATACCCCATCGGAGTGTGCACACGAGCGGCCAAGGCCGAGGGTCTTTTGACCACAGACCAGAACAGAAATCAGAGATCAGTTTACAGTTTCAGCTCTTATATATTTATGTTTCATGATACGTTATTATAGATGATGTTTTATTCAATACTGGTCTTTGCAGAGCATAGTGTTTTGCTCACGCCCCCATTGTGTTTTTCAGGAGCCGGAGTCGAGCGTGCCGGATGAGCACAGATGTGGCGCAGCGTGGTCATGATAGACGAACATATTTTCCCAGCATTTTTTATGTCCTAGAATTTATGATCATGTATATTTATTCAGTTTATTTATGCATGTTTATGTATTCGTATTTCGGATGCTTCCGCCAGCGAGTTTTTCTAGACAGTGCGAGATAGTACAGACTATGCATGTATAATTCCATAATCCGCGAGCGGACAGTTTGGTTGCATGTTTTATTATGTCTGTGAGCAAGCTCAAGTTCAGTTTAACTTTTTATCTGCCACATCCCGCAATATGTCAGTATTTTCGAAAACCCAGCTCGCACGACCTTTCAAAAATAAAAACTAAAATTTTACTCTGATTTTTCAAAGCTAGTAAGGCGGGGTGTGACAGAAGGTGGTATCAGAGCGCAGAGTGCGTTTCTGTATACTTTCAAAGTTTAGAAAAGCATAACCACGCCACGCTCATCCGCGCCGACTCCGAGGTAAGTCACCTGACTCAGTTTAAGTTTTTGCAAGTGCTAAATTCAGTTCAAGTATGGGGCCTAGATAACTATCCTTCTATAAGACAGATAACTCTAGAGACAGAACTCTAGACAGAACTCTAGAACAGCTAAGTCCAAGGACTCTAGACTAAGTCAGAACTCCATTACGAGCCAGAACATAGAAAGTTTAAGTATACCAGAACTCTAGCCAAGGTAGGTGTTTTCGGATATTATTTATTTGATATTATTATTTCAAGTCTAGTATGGCTATTGCTTAATTGGCTATACTAATCAATTCAAGTATTGTTGGATCTCCAGAATGCCGCCGCGCAGAGATCCACAAGCCCCAGGTGAGCCAGACCAGGCTGTTGTAGTCAGTCGTTTCCGTACGTATGATCCTCCCCGTTTCACCGGGAAGATGGCCCGCTAGCCGTGGCCGAGTGGATCCGTAAGATGAGGAGGATTTTCCGTATCATGGGGATATCCGAGGCGCATAAGATGGCATACGCCGAGATGCAAATTGAGGGAGTTGCCGGAGACTGGTGAGAGGACTACTGGCGTCTACGCACCGAGGATGAGCGTGAGGCCATGAGATGGGTTCAGCTTAAGACCCTTTTCGAGGACAAGTTTTATCCACGCCATTTCAAGCAGAGGATGGCCCGTGAGTTTGCCGCTCTCCAACAGGGAGAGAGATCAGTGGACAAGTACGAGCGGGAGTTCGCTCGTAAGAGTGCCTTTGCTCAGCATCTTGTCGATACGGAGGAGAAGAAGGCTGCACAGTTCCTCGATGGTTTGAGGAGCAACATCCGACTTTTGGTCACCAGCATTGGTTTCCTTGACTACGCCGAGACTGTTGAGCGTGCTCAGCAGATCGAGGCGTGCATGCAGAGAGACGCCCTTGTCCAGCCACCAGCCAGACAGCCAGCCGCCATTCCGCCACCCCAGCCAGCTCAGCAGACGAACAAGAGGAAGTGTGAGGATCGCAAGGACAAGAGGAACCGCCGACAGAAAGGCCCAGCTCAGGGAGGCCAGCCAGCCCGACAGGACCAGCCGGTATGCACTACCTGCGGACGTCCTCACCGCGGGGAGTGTCTTGCCAGTCAGGACATCTGTTACCATTGCCGCCGTCCAGGACACCGGATCAAAGATTGCCCAGACCGCCCTCTGCAGCAGCAGGACCAGAGACCGCCAGCCCCGAGACAGCCAGTTCAGAGACAGGCCGCACCGAGACAGCTAGCACCCCGACAGCAGGGACAGAGAGCACCAGGACAGCAGCAGCAACGTGGAGCACCCGCCCACATTTACACACTTGACCAGGAGCAGGCCGCAGAGCAGCCAGGTACCATGTCTGGCATGTTATCATTGTTCCATACTCCAGTCTTCGTTTTGTTCGATACCGGGGCGACACATTCGTTCGTCTCGACCAAGTGTTTATCTGCCTTAGGGGCCCAGGGAGTGAGTACTGTCGACCCTCTCGAGATCAGTATCGCATCGGGAAGGAAGATAGTTACGAGTTCCCTGGCTAAGAACCTTAGCATCGATATCGGAGGTCGAATTCTAGTCGTAGACGCTTTTGTGATCGATATGAATGACTTTGACTTGATTCTCAGCATGGATTGGTTGACGAGGTACCATGCTGACATCCGTTGTCGCGACCGGGAGGTGACGCTACAATTATCTGAGGGAGACTACATCATGTTTTTCGGGACGAAGTCTCGAACCTTGCCGCGTGTTATTTCCATGGCGAAAGCGACGAAGTACATGCAGCGAGAGGATTGTCAGGGTTTTCTTGTCAATATCGTTGGGGAGTCTTCGGAGAAGCTGTCTCCCGGAGATATTCCCATTGTCCGAGAGTTTGTGGACGTTTTTCTTGATCAGCTCCCGGGAGGACCACCGAACCGTCAGGTGGAGTTCACTATCGACTTGGTCCCCGGAGCGGGACCAGTGTCGAAAGCGCCGTATCGCATGGCGCCGAAAGAGCTTCAGGAGTTGAAGGCTCAGATTCAGGAGCTTTTAAGTCTCGGTTTCATCCGACCGAGTGTATCACCTTGGGGAGCCCCTGTCCTCTTTGTCAAGAAGAAGGATGGGTCTATGAGGATGTGCATCGACTACCGAGATTTGAACCGGTTGACGGTGAAGAACAAGTATCCGCTTCCCAAAATTGAGGATTTATTCGATCAGCTGAGGGGAGCCAGTGCATTTTCCAAGATCGATCTCCACTATGGCTACCATCAGCTGAAGATCAGAGAGGCCGATGTGGCCAAGACCGCTTTCACAACTAGATACGGTCATTATGAGTTCGTTGTGATGCCGTTTGGCTTGAGCAATGCGCCAGCGGTATTCATGGATCTCATGAACCGTGTTTTCCATCCATTCTTGGACCAGTTTGTCATCGTCTTCATTAATGACATTTTGGTCTATTCCAAGAGCCCGGAGCAGCATGAGGAGCATTTGAGGACCGTTTTGGAGACTCTTATTCGTGAGAAGTTGTACGCCAAGTTCTCCAAGTGCGAATTTTGGCTCGACCGAGTGGCTTTTCTAGGCCACATTGTCACTCCAGAGGGATAGAGGTAGATCCAAGCAAGATTGAGGCCGTTAGGAACTGGTCGACGCCGAGAAATGCCACCGAGGTTCGGAGTTTTCTCGGTTTGGCAGGATATTATAGGCGTTTCATTGAGGGGTTTTCGAAGATTGCCCTGCCCTTGTCTCGTTTGACGAGGAAGTCGGTGAAGTTTGAGTGGGATAGTCGTTGTGAGTCGAGCTTCCAGGAGCTCAAAGCGAGGCTTACGACGGCACCCGTGTTGACGATTCCGGATCCCACACAGGGTTTCACTATCTATAGTGATGCCTCGAAACAGGGTCTAGGCTGCGTTTTGATGCAAGACGGCAGGGTTATGGCTTATGCTTCCCGTCAGCTAAAGACGCACGAGGTGAACTACCCGACTCACGATCTTGAGTTGGCAGTAGTGGTTCACGCCCTAAAGATTTGGAGGCACTATCTGTACGGGGGCCACTGCGAGATTTATACCGACCACAAGAGCTTACAGAATATCTTCATGCAGAAGGAGCTCAACATGCGCCAGCGGCGATGGTTGGAGCTAGTGAAGGATTACGACTATACCATTAACTATCATTCGGGCAAGGCGAATGTAGTTGCCGACGCCCTCAGCCGGAAGGGAAAGGGTGAGCTGACCTGTATGATCACTCAGCAGCGTTAGTTGATTCATGAGTTTGCCCGGATGCAGCTAGAGGTGGTCGAATCACCTCCCAAGTTGCCAGTTGTGGGAGGTATTCGAGCGATGAGAATGTGGCCCATGTTACGAGACAGGATCCGGCGGGATCAAGCCTTCGACGAGTACATTCGCTCGATGGGGGCGAAGATTCATGCCGGAAGAGTTGAGGGTTTCTACCGAGGCACTGATAGTGCCTTGGAGTACAAGGGAAGAATCGTTGTGCCGAATGTCGAGGCCCTGAGGAAGGAGATCTTGACTGAGGCGCATAGTGCTTCTTACTTGGCGCACCCCGGTAGCACCAAGATGTATCACGACCTGAAAAGGTCCTTCTGGTGGAAGGGGATGAAGAGAGATGTCGCCGAGTTTGTTGAGAAGTATCTGATCTGCCAGCAAGTGAAGGCTGAGCACAAGGTTCCACCGGGTCTCTTACAGCCTTTAGAAATCCCGCAGTGGAAATGGGAGAAACTGACCATGGACTTTCTCACGGGATTGCCGATGTCGGCCAAGCATCATGACGCAGTATAGGTAGTTGTGGATCGAATGACGAAGTCGGCCCATTTCATGCCTGTCAGGATGGACATTTCCATGGAGCAGCTAGCCGATGTGTATCTCTAGGGAATCGTTCGACTCCACGGCGTTCCAGCCGAGATTATATCAGATAGAGATCCCTGGTTTACCGGATATTTTTGGGAGAGTCTGAACGAGTCCATGGGGACGAAGTTGAAGTTTAGCTCTGCCTATCATCCACAGACCGACGGTCAGTCGGAACGGACCATCCAGACGCTTGAGGACATGCTCTGAGATTGTGTCCTTGAGCATGGTGGTTCGTGGGAGCAATTGATACCCACTGTGCCGCTCACCCCTTTATTGGGATGAGGTCAGCGAGAAGCAGGTTCTCGGTTCGGGTTGTGCCAAGCAGCGCACCCGCGTGCCCAGGGTTGCCCGGCAGCACCCGCTCAGCACCAGTCCGCGCATGTCCGCGTCTAGTCGACCTCGGTGCATGGCCAGCAGCCTGCCCGAGTGCTCAGCAACCTCGGGGACGACCGGTCCAGTCGAGCCGGCGGTCCGGCCAGCCAGTGAACCGGCCGGTTCGACCGGCGGTTCGAGTTAGTTTTGATTCGTGACTTCCAGTCCGAGTCTATTTTTGAAATTTCAGTATTTTTTCCGAGCCAGTCCAGTCCAGCATATAATTAATTAGTCCGAGCATTTTAGCATATAATTATTATTCCCAGCATGATACTTAGCAGTAGTTTGCTTAAATATTTATGTAGCCTAAGGGGAGTCGAGCCTCCGACCGCTACTCCAGCATCCGCACTTGCATATCAGATTTCAAGTTTTCAAGTAGGGGTCATGTACTGGATGTTACATCATAGATAATATATGTACCATGACAGAGGTATGTTTGGGACAGTTTAGTTCCGGGTTGGGTGGCCAAGGCCTTTATACCCGCCTGATGACCGTTTGGGGGGCCGAGGCCTTTATACCCCATCGGAGTGTGCACACGAGCGGCCAAGGCCGAGGGTCTTTTGACCACAGACCAGAACAGAAATCAGAGATCAGTTTACAGTTTCAGCTCTTATATATTTATGTTTCATGATACGTTATTATAGATGATGTTTTATTCAGTACTGGTCTTTGCAGAGCATAGTGGTTTGCTCACGCCCCCATTGTGTTTTTCAGGAGTCGGAGTCGAGCGTGCCGGATGAGCACGGATGTGGCGCAGCGTGGTCATGATAGACGGACATATTTTTCCAGCAATTTTTATGTCCTAGAATTTATGATCATGTATATTTATTCAGTTTATGTATGCATGTTTATGTATTCGTATTTCGGATGCTTCCGCCAGCGAGTTTTTCTAGACAGTGCGAGATAGTACAGACTATGCATGTATAATTCCCTAACCCGCGAGCGGACAGTTTGGTTGCATGTTTTATTATGTCTGTGAGCAAGCTCAAGTTCAGTTTAAGTTTTTATCTGCCACATCCCACAATAAGTCAGTATTTTCGAAAACCCAGCTCGCACGACCTTTCAAAAATAAAAACAAAAATTCTACTCTGATTTTTCAAAGCTAGTAAGGCGGGGTGTGACATATTACAATCTACCCCCCTTAAAACTATTTCCGCCCTCGGAAATACTGAAACTGAGATATATACAACTATGTATATATACATACATATATATATATATATATATATATATATCAGAACTCAAAATCTGGAAAACGAGTGCTAATATCAATTTCTCACTTCCCAGGGGCATTTAACTCTATGTGGCGATTCCATTTTATACTTACGAGGAAATATCTCAATTCCTCAGCCAATGAACTTTCTGGTCCAAAACTTCCATCGGCTGGTCCTCGTAGGTTAAATCTTACTGAAACTCATTGTGCAAAAGCACATACTCTGAATCGCACACATACTTAAGTAACTTTGTTACTTAAAACTTTATGCACACTGGACAACTTTAGAGAAGAATTAATATAAAATACTTATCTGACCGCCTATGCAATACATTGCATACGATTTACCCATTACCCGGGGCCCTTCGGTTGCGGAACATCTATATGCCTTGTACCTTAATGTCGATGTCACTTGTAATCATTAACAAGTCACATCTCCATTCTAAACTTGCTTCTCTTCCGAGAAATCTTTTTAGTCAATATTACTATTGATATTTACTTCAACTTCTCCGACTTAACTATAGTCGAGAATTTCGTTGAACTTCTGTTCTGATGTGGAATAACTTGACCATTCTCTGGTCATACCACAAGTTCAACCATTAAGGTAAACATTATTTACCTTTAATGATTCAACTGTCATAATACATCTCACTTATTTCCGACATCTCACATCTGATTTCAACTGCATTAAATGCATACTGGCTGTGCATCTTATGACATTCAGTATAATATAATCATACCCGAAAACTTATCTCATACTCATCTTTCTTTTATAAACATAC
The DNA here is from genome assembly GCA_008636005.1 of Striga asiatica. Lineage (NCBI taxonomy): Eukaryota > Viridiplantae > Streptophyta > Magnoliopsida > Lamiales > Orobanchaceae > Striga > Striga asiatica. Next base: position 404,440 of record BKCP01005739.1, read on the forward strand.
TTGGAAATCCTTCTATCTTCTTCAGCAATGGTCCGATTTCACCAATGGATTTAGCACTGCTAAAAATCCGAAAATTCTATTCTTTTCTTCCTCTTAATATCATAAAGAGAATTTATCGAGCTCGTGTAGAAAGGTTGAGAGTACTTATGCTCAATAATATCCCAAATGATATAAGATGGCTGATTGAAGCAAAAGTCCGTCTGTCTGGCGAATATCCCAATGCATACAAGTATCTATCAGGTATGGGTAAAAGCACTTTTGCCAAGAAACGTAGAGCAAAAAGAATAGACAGATGCTATAAATGTGCTCGCTGGAACTGTGACACTGCCTGTACTTCTTTGGGCTTTGTCTCAATTAATCGAGAAGATAAAATACTTTTCATCAAGAATGGCTTGAGTAAGGAATCTCTGGATCAAACTATTCAGCAGATTCTTGATACACATTCTAGTGGATATGTGCATCGAGAACTGACGTCTTTATGGCTTCCGCTCTAACATGAAGAAAAACTCTATAGTCTGAAAACTATTATTTCCAATGATCATGTTTGTCAACATTGTTCTTGATAGTACCGCTGTATTGTATATAAATCTTATCGCTTCTGACAGATAAGAGTCATTTAAGACTCAATTGCTTTCTTGTCGGGACTTTTCTTCTTTAAAAGGCGAATCTATCTTCATAGCCAAATATCTCTCATAATAAATGGCTACTGCCGAGTCTTCTCAAGGTTCCAAACTTCTTCAGCCCCTCAGAACTGTGTGCATTCTTGGTGGTTCTAAATTTGTAAACATTCCTCACAACATCTATGTTGTAAGCCAACTAGTGAAAGAGTTGCGAAAACATAAAATCAACATACTTTATGGAGGAACTAGTATCTATTTCTTTAACAACCTCTTAATGGCTGCTAAATGCTTTGATATCCAGGTGAGAAGTATCCTTCCTTTTTATCTCACTTCATCAAAGGTTGTCAGAGATTCTGCTACTTTGATGATAACTCTTTCGATTTATGACTGTTTGATGTCTATGATATCTGGTTGTGATGCTTTCATCGTTCTTCCTGGTGGATATGCAACTTTAATGACTACTTTTACCCTTGCTACTTGGGCAGAAATGAAATTTCATACCAAATCTATTGGTTTGTTAAATTTCTATAACTTTTTCCACCACTTGCTTGGATTTCCAGATGAAGGAGTGTATCAAACTTTTATATCTCCTTCCCAAAGAGAAATATTCAATTCTGCTGACACTTCCTCAAAACTTATCAAGAAGCTTCAAAACAGCATCTCAACAGTTCAAGATTATGTGGAAACTCCAGGATTCAAACGCAAGCGAGCATTTGATCCTTTAGATCTATCTTTGTGAAACTACAACCATGATGGGTGGCAGAGTTATGGAGTCTTGTGCTCTAGAGACGCACCCTCCCTTTATGTACTATAACTTTGTACTAGTTGAGAATTCCTTTATGCTTATCTATATCTCCTTTTTCTGATATTTTTGTACTAGCTTCTTAGAAATAAGGAAATTCTCACAGTGTGCTCGTATCTTTGTCTTGTTTTTTACTTTCAATGTTATTAGAATTTCCATCTATCAAGTAGATTGATTGTGCAAAATATACTCTTCTCGTATATACTTGATTCACACATCAATACTACTTGTTTCTGGACTGAGATAACTTCTTGATTCAGTCACGATTCTATGCTTCTTAAACTTTACTCAGTTGTGGTCTTGAAACTTTGCCTCGCGGCATTCTAAAACCACTAACTATATGACTTGAACAGTATAACCATTAATAAATAGCTATACTAAACTTTAAGGAAATTGTTAATTTTTCCAAAACACCTAGCTTGTGCTAGAGTTCCGGTTAATCTATCTTTTCTTGCTTCTTCTTGCCATTTCTTACTTATGGCTTTAAACTCATCATATATCTTTGGGGGCAAATACTTTCTCCAAAGAGATAAAAACATATTGTCTTTACTTTATTAAAAAGACTATCTTTAACTTTCACATGTCCAGATTACTCTTGCTTAACTTCAAAAATTCTTCTGAGAAGTTTAAATAATTATCTCGGTATCTGGAATGTAATACTTATTAACTGATATCTTTTAAGGTTCGATTTTCAAGTCTTCAGGTAAACTTGGACTAATAACCCTTATTTCAGGTTTCCATAATTTTCCCGGCTAAGTGACTATTATATGTCGATACCTTAAACTTATACTCATTGATTTCTGAAACGTACTTTGTTGTACTGTTACTAACAAGTACTAATACAAAATAACTTATAACTTAATCTCGAACTTTGCCAATTTTTAGCTTATGATATCTAACTGATAAGATATCAAAACTTCTGTTTTATAAAGATTGACTATTTTCTGAAACTTTATTTCTACGGTTCAGTTTCAAGCCTACAGGATCTTATCCGGCTTTTGGTTCTTATTTTAAACCCCCATGATTTACCCGTACTTTTTGGCTATTATATACTGAAATACCGTTACTTCTTATACTTGGCTCAAATACATAATCAACCTTTATAGTCAGATCTTAACTCAAATCTTAATCTGATGGCTTAACTTAGAATGTTCGAGTCTCTTTCTTGATCTAGTTAACTTGATAAACTAGATTTCAAACTTTAATACTTAAACATATAGACTGATTTCTAGAGTTCGGATATCTGAATTCTTATTGAGCATAGACTTAGTAAATTTGAATATATTTAAAAAGTATTATAAAAACTTTTTAACAACACTTACCTGGTAGTCGGCGATGTGTGAGTGTGGTGTGGTCGGGTTTTCTTGAAATTCTCTGTAAAAACTTTGGCTTCTCTCAAAACTTTCTCTTTCAGAACTTAAACTTTTAGTATACAGAGCATTTAAAACTCTAGCTCTGATACCACCTGTAACACCCCGCTCATCAGAGTAAATTTTTCGCAACTTTTACTTCAAAAATACTTATAACTCTTTCGAAATATTTTGCTACTAACTCGAGATTCTACTCAAACTCATCTTCTAGAAAATCCGTTTATCTTTAAACTTTCTGTCTAATACTTCTCTGGACATAAAGAAAACAGATTTCCTTTAAACTTGCATTTAACTGTACCATATTCATACTTCTCGAAATGGTATAAACTTGAAATCTGAAATTTATTAAAAATGCAAGTTCAATACTTAATGTGCATAGCGGAAATACTTAAAAACGTGGTTTATTATACAGACATATCAAATACTTAATAAATATCCACTTGAAATAAGTGCACGACCACCACCACCATATCTCGAGCTCACACCTCCGGCCCGACCCTGTTACCTGAAAAACACAATGGGGGTGAGTACTGATCCTCTTGTACCCCGAAATCACCCATACTAAAGTAAACAACAATAATAATACAATATCATGATCTTGGTATATATCTGGACTGGAAATCTGTTCCAGTAACTTAAACTGAATCTGGCCGATATCTGATCGGATACTTGTGCACAATCTGATGGATATTTCTCAAGGCTACTCAAACGGCCTCCATCAGAACTTAGGATATACTCTGAGACAATTGAATGCCTCCTCATCCCAAGCGTATAAACTTAAACTGTATACATACCTCGGGCATGATATCAATATTATACTCAATGTAATACCTAGTCTGGGTCCCCACCTTTCTTCTTTTGAAAACTTTTGAAAAATGTAAGTGTTGCTCTTAGGTAGTTATATCTGCAAGCTACATAAAAATATAAACAAATATACTAAGTACTATGCTCTTATACTCAATAAGATTTTACTCTTACTTATCCAAATCTTAAAGATATTCAATAAGCTTAATATGTCTCAAATAAATATTAAGTCATCAAACATCTTAACTTTTTCTTAAACTTTTACTCAAGGTTAATAACTTAACCATATATAAATCATATCTTCAAAATCATAGATATTGGTTTATACTCACATGTCACTTGAATAACTCAAATGTGAAAATAACTAAATTTCACATTACACTTGATTGAGTACTTAAACTCAAAACATGCTTAACTTTTACCAACATCATATTCATGATTTATAAACTCATCTTAATCTTTTACTCAATCAAATACTTAATTCATCATACATCATATCTCCCAAATTTTAAATATTGGCTTATATTAAATTTTCACTTAATTAACTTGAAAGTGAAAATAAACTCAAGTCATACTTCAACTTTTTAATCATAACATTTAATCATGATATTAATATATTATACATAATACAATCTTTATGAGATTATATACTCAACATATTAAACTAAAACTTTTCCGAGTTGCTCATCACTTATATGAGAATTGATCACAATAATCTCACTTTAATAACTTGATCATATCATGAATATTCTTGCATATATACTCATCTTTACATATATGCCGTCTAAATATCTTAACTCATTCATTTCTCATCTTCAAATCATGAAATTTAACAGTCATATTCTTAACTCATATTTAGACATGTAATAAAAATTTCATAATTTTATCATGCATATATCTCGACTTATTCAAGTGTAAAGTTGCTGCTGGAAACAAGTACATAAAATTCAGCTTGCTATGATAAACTTTAAAAACTCATATCTTGAGTTATACTAACTAAATGACTTGATTCTTGATCCTATGTACTCCTCTTTTACACAAGAAATAACCATAGGAAGCATAGATTTCCAGATTTTTCATAGCTAGGTAAAAATCTCATCATAACTGAACACATATGACATATATATGAGCTGGAAATAACTTATTTTCTAGCATACTTATATTCATATAAAACTTTAATATCTAAGTCAAATTAAAAACATTATTAAACACTTAATATCATCTACTAAACATGTAAACTCATTATCAAAACATGAACATAAGCATGTAACTTTAAGATAAATAAATTACCTCCTTCTTGCTAGAGTAAAAACTTGATTCTTTACTTCAAATTCTTCACTTCTCCAATTTTTCTACTACTTATTCTCTCTTACACTCTTATATAACTTTTGGTACTTTTCTTTGGTGTGAGAACTCTGATTTTTAGGCCTCTATTTATAGGCACAAAATTGGCAAAACATCATAATGGAGTGAAGAAATGAACAAAGTAAACAATTTAAACTTATAAACTTAATTAATCATAAACTATTTTATGATTAACTTGTATTCTTATCCAAACATAATTAATCATAAAAAATGGCCTCTAGTTATAGCCATGAATGAGCTTTTTGGTAGATAAAACTTATTCCACCAAGTTTAATAAAATTCTCACCAATTGTTGAAAAAAAATGCTAACTTAAAGACTTAGCAAAACTTTGTTGTGATTTTCTCATCTCATTCTCACCAATTGATGACCAAAATTTTTTGCTTAATGTGATGTAATTGATTTCATATATTATTGAAAAAATTTCACCATTCATCATATAAAAATCTTTGGAACAAAATAATAAAAATAATAAAAATCATCCTTTTTTTTTTTATTACTTATGCATTTTCTATCAAAATGGCTGATTTTTAAAACTCTTTTACTGAAAAGTAATGCTCATATATGGTCTTGGAGCATGATAATAAACCGAGAATAATACAATTTACGGAACTCAATTCGGACTTAAAACGAATGTTTACCGTAAAACTGAAAATTTTAAAATTTAAATCCTTTACTCACAGTTTTTCTTCAATTTAATAAACATATTGCTTCTTAGGATCTAATATAACTATTTTGAAATATTCTACATTTACGGAACCACATTCGAACTTAAACCGAACGATTACCGTAAAATCGAAAATTCTAAAAATTTCGGTTTCTCTTAAATTAATTTAAATAGACTATAATGTCTAAATAAATTTTCTCACTTCTTTGAACATTTATCACTTAAATGTTAATGGATACTTAACCGCATTTCAAGACTTAACTTGTATCAACTTATGCTAAAGCTCAATATTATGATCTTATCTTGATGACTTGAACACTTAGAAAAATTCTAAGTATTTAGTACTAAAGCTCGGCTATTTCTTAATTAAGTTCAACTCATGACCGAACATACTTGAGTTCAGTTCACTACTTATCTTAAACGATTAATCAAAATATACTCAATTTCGATTATTCGATATCTTATATTTATTAATCCCGTCTTATAAATTCATTTATAAAAATAAACAGACCGGAATTAATTAATTACTGAACTGGCTCGATTACTGAATAAAATTTAACCGAGAATACTTTCGATTTAAAGTCGAACTTTTAACTGAATAACTTAATAATTGGCTCGGAACTAGGAACGGGCATTATTAATAAAAGTAATTAGTTCATACTTAGAATAATTACTTTTATTAATTACTGAATGGGATATTACAGTATGCGGTCATATCAACTCGTTCGAGAATCTCAAACGGCCCTATGAATCAGGGCTGCAACTTCTTTCTTTTCTGAATGCACCACGCCTTCCATTGGTGTGTCTCTCAGGAATACCTTAATTCCTTCTTGAACATAAATTCCCTTCTACACTTGTTAGCGTAGGTTTTCTGTCTGTTCTGTGCCTCTCTCAGCCTCGCTTGGATCTTGGCGATTCTTTGCACTGTGTCCTCGGTCAGCTTAGGTCCGAGAACCTGATTCTTGCCGACTTCATCCCAATAGTGGGTGAGCGACACTTACAACCGTACAAAACTACATACAGCGCCATTTTAATTGACGTCCGATAGCTGTGAGTGCAGGCGAACTCCACAGTGGGTAACAACTTTTCCCACGAACTACTTTGCTCTAGGAAACAAACCCAAAGCATGTCCTCGAGTGTCTGGATGGTCCTTTCCGACTGGCCGTCGGTCTGTGGGAGATATGCGAAGCTGAAACTCAACTTCGCACCTTATTTCATGGCACCACTAAAATAGTGAATCCCTGTCTGGGGTTCAGAATAACACGGGCGTCGTCGTAACCCTTGCTTTGAGCTTCTAAAAGCTCGACTCACAACGACTGCACCATTTAAACTTCACTGAGGAAACTCCAACCTCAGTGGCATTTCTCGGGGTTTACTAGTTCCGAACTGCTTCAATCTTTTCCTGGGTCTACCTCAATCCCTCTAAATGTGACAATGTGGCCTAGGGAAGCCACTTTGTCAAGCTAAAATTTGCACTTTGAGAACTTAGCGTATAATTTCTCACGCCGAAGAGTCTCCAACACAGTCCTCAAGTGCTTCTCATGCTGTTCTTGGCTTCTGGAATAGACCAAAATGTCATCAATAAACACGATAACTTTTGGTCTAAGAACGAATGGAAAACGCGGTTCATGTGATACATGAATACTGCAGGCGTATTGCTCAAGCCAATGGCATCACCACCAACTTGTAATGACTGTGTCTTATTCTGAAAACTGCTTTGGCCACTTTGGCCTTCTTGATCTTCGGTTGATGATAACCGAAACGCAGATCTATCTTGGATAACACGTTGGCTCCCCTCAGCTGATCAAATAAGTTCTCCATTCTGGGGAGTGGATACTTGTTCTTCATTGCTAACTGGTTCAATTTCTGGTAGTCGATGCACATACGTATAGACCCATCCTTCTTCTTGACAATGGGGATAGGTACTCCCAAAGGTGCTACGCTCGGTTGGATGAAACCGAGACTCAACGACTCTAGAATTTGAGCCTTCAACTCCTAAAGCTCCTTTGGCGTCGTGCGATATGACGCTTTTGACACTAGTCCCGCTCCGGGGACTAAGTTGATTGCGAACTCCTCCTGACGGTTAGTTGGTCCTCCTGGTAGCTGTTCCAAGAAAACATCCATGAAAACACGAACGATGGGAACATCTCTGGGTGACAGCGCCCCTCCGAAGTCTCCCCAACAATACTGACAAGGAGAAACCCCGACAATCTTCCTTCTGTAAAATCTTCGTCGCCTTCGCCATGGAAATAACCCGTGGTGAGGTCTGGGTCTTTGTCCCAAAAACTTGGTGTGGTTCTCCTCGGATACGTATAAGGTCACCTCCTTGTCACGGCATCTGATGTCTGCGCGGTACCTTGAAAACTAATCCATGCCGAGGATTTAGGACAAAAACCTCTATCTTGTTTACAAACGCGTCTACTTCTAGGGTTCTGCCTTCGATATGATTTTTGGCCAGGGAATTTTTGACTGTCTTCCTCCCGAAGTTAGGCTTCCCTCGAGAGGGTCGACCGTACTCATTCCCTGGACCCTCATGGCTGATAAAACACTTGGCCGAGACGAACGAATGTGTCGCACCGGTATCAACATGCTTTCTTCTCCTCGGTGTCTAAGAGGTGACGAGCGAATGCGCTCTCTTTAGCGTATTCACGATCGTATTCCTCTACCGTGTGGCCTCCTACTGAAAGGCACTGGAATCTTGCTTTAACTTCCTGCGAATAAGGCGTTGTTGGAACTTGGCTTCCAGAATCTTTCTGTGCCAGTACCAAGTCATCTTATCATGCTCATCGTCTGTCTCATACTGCCCGTTCTCGCTCAACGAGTGGGTCCGGAGCTCTTTTGGGACGGCATCTTCTGGATATCCACTAAGTTTTGACGAGAAAGAGTATAGCCAATTAAGAAATAGCTATACCATACTTGAAACGTTTAATGAAACCGAAAACACCTAGCTTGGCTAGAGTTTCAGTGTACTTAACTCTTCTGAGTTCTGGCTAGAGTTCTGACTTATTCTAGAGTTCTGATTCAAACTGGAGTTCTGACTTAGCTAGAGTCCTTGGACTTAGCTGTTCTAGAGTTGTGTCTAGAGTTCTTGGTCTTAGCACAACTTTCTAGAGTTCTCCCGCTAGAGTTCTCTTTATTACAGGAGGATGGTTATCTAGGCCTCATACTTGAACTTGAATAAGCACTTGCAAAACTTAAAACTTGCCTTAGATGACTTACCTTAGAGTCAGCGCGGGGTGAGCATGGCGTGGTCATATTTTTCTAAAACTTTTTTAAAGTATCCAGAACGTTAAATGCTCTGATACCAAGCTGTAACACCCCGCCTTAACTAGCTTTGACTTTTGAAAAATCAGAGTAATTTTTTTGCTTTTATTTTCAAAATGTCGTGCGAGTTTATTTTCGAAAATACTTACTTAATTGCAGGATGCTACTAAAACTTACTTAACTTACTATTTCGGACCTGAATAAAACATACAACCCATCGATCCATTACGGCGATAGTGAAACATACAAGCAGTCCGATAATCTCGCACTACTTAGTCTAGCGGAAGCTTTAAACTGAAAACATACATAACACACGCATACTTATTAATACATGTTCATGAATTTAAGACATAAAATGCGTGTAAAAATGTCCTATGCTCATGACCACGAATGCCACGTCTGCTCACCCGGCACGCTGGACTCCGACACCTGAAGTAAGAAAGATTGTGGGAGTGTGAGCACATCTGCATGCTCGTGGGAAAATTGGAACTGTAATAATCTTAACTGTAAACATAAACTTCAAAGCAGCATAAAATAAATAAATAAGTTTTGCTGACATGGAAAACTTTTCTTATACTTATACTGTGGTCTCAAAGACCCTTATAGGCCCTTACTTCGGCCGCTCGTGTGCACATCACCCGATAAGACTGAAGGCCCTTAGGTCGGCCCTATATCGGGTACCAGGCAGAATAGGAAGGCCCTTAGGTCGGCCTCTCGCCTGGGAGAAACTTAATTGAACCACAAACGGGATGATTCAACCGACCGGGTAACTTACTTACTCACGTACCTTATACAGGATAACTGAAATGCGCAACGTAATGCCCTGTAAAGGCTCCCACCTGGTATATTGAAAATACGCTGCAAGTGCGTGAACTGAAGTAGCGGTCGGAGGCTCGACTCTCCTTAGGCTACATAACATATAGAATAATGCTAAGTATTATGCTCAGAATATTTAATTATTATGCTAAGATGCTCGGATTTTCTTGAAAATGAAAAGGCTCTACTTTAAAGCGATTAATCTGATTTTTGAAACACGACTCGAGGCCTTTTAAGAAACCAATGTACCAGGTTTTAAACTTCATTTTAAGGGTCTAAAAACTCAAAAACCGCTGCATATAAAACATCAACTCAACTAATATTTTCGGGACCCGGCAAGGCTCCGAATAAGGCGAATATAATCTCGGTTTTCACATACAACCCAAGGGTGCTCTTAGGACTTAACCTACCAGGTTTATGAGCATACTTAAGGCTGCTAACCGCATAGTTATATATATATATATATATTATATATATATATATATATATATATATATATATATATATATATATACCAGATATATAAGCATAGAACCAGAGGTTCAAAATTCACAAAAACGCAGCTCATAAACTTAAGTTTTCGAAAACGATAAAAAGGCTCAAACAATGGTACTTTAGCATGATTTCTCAAACGACTTAAAACCAATTATCCCGACCCCTTTTCTCTACTATTTGGCAACTTTATTAGGGACATGCAACATTTATTAACTTAATATGGTGAAGTAAATATAAAAATGTAAAGAAGTCCTAGGAGACCTCGGGCATGCATGGACTTGGTCCGGTTGAGCCGATAAGGCACGTACGGACCTAGGGTCACCAAATCGACTTCTCTAACTACCATATATGACTAAGGCTGAGTGTTTATCATAGTAAATCATAACTAATAGGGTTCGGAGGTGAATTTCACATAAAATCATGAATGATTCCACCGAACCAACTTCTCTAACATGAACATGTGACTATGGACGAGTTCTATTCATGCAAAAATATGATTTTTAAGGCTAACATGATAAGGCTTTTCTTGCATGCATATCATTATGGCTCGGGAGTGACAAAATGGCATAAATGACATAAATTCGTGGACTAGTTGACCGAACAATTGAACTCCAAATAAGCTCAAACTTATACATTGTCTTTCTCATGATTTATAAGGTACATAAAGCTCACAATTTCGACTTAAACATGCATGGAGCTAAAAATCCGAATTTAAGGCATTTAAATCTTAAAAATCGAAACTCATGAAAAATGACATGCATGGCTTGAATGTTCTTAGGTCACCGGAACTAACATACTCAACTTATAAAAACACTAAGGGCCGAATAATATACATAAAAAAATCATGACTTTAGGGCTAACACATTGGCTATAACTCGCATGTACAATACTTGGGTTCGGAGGTGAAAATAAGCTCGATTTCATTATCAACTTGACCAAACCATTGAACTCAAAACATGTCTATCTTTTACCAATGTCATATGAATGATTTTTGAGGGATAATGAGCTATTAAAACCGGCCTAGTCATGCTTGTACATAAAAATCCGAATTTAAGGGCTATAACTTCAAAAATTCGTAACTCCATTTTAAGTACATGCATGACCTCATTTTTCTTCATGATAATTCCTATTTTATCATGTTAAAGTTGATAAAAATGGAAAACATGAGTTTACCTTTCCCCAAACTCGAAATAGTGCTAGGTGCCCTAGCTCGAGCTTCACTCGCGGCTAAAGGGATGAGGCTCGACTATGAGGGGCTAATGGCTAAAAAGAGGGACTCTAAGGACTTAGAAAAATCCAACAAACAATTGAAAAATGCTAACTCTCAAGAGAACTCGGTTGGAACAAAGAGTGGCTCGCACCTTCCCTTGGTCCGTCCTTGCGCGTGCTAGAATGGCTCGGTTGGGTGCTCTCGGTTTTTCTTCCTTTTCTTCTCAATATGGCTGAGCTTGTAAGTGTCCAAGAGCTCTCAAAACTCTGGGGAGAGATGTTAAAATCGTTGTTCTTGAGAGAAGGAACCAAGACTTGTTGGTGGGGGACAAAGTGGGGAACATTCCTACCATTTCATGAGCATAGAGTCTTGTTGTGGTCTTGCACGGTTTTGGAGGTGGTCTTGCTGAATTTGGCTTACCAATACATCCAAAAATGAGTGGGGAAAATGCTGGTCTTGATTGCATTTGACCGAGGTCCCAAAGGTGAGGGACAACTCCACCCACACGCGCCTAGGGAGAGGTGATGGTCTTGGAGTGGCCTTTGGCATGCTTGCATGATTTAGGGAGCTTTGTTGCTGACTTTGAGCTGACCAAGACCTCCAAAAACGTGGAGGAGACAAGGCTGGTCGGCTACGAGGGTGAGTGTAGCGCCCCATTTGTTCCGGATTAATTTGATTATTTTTATTATTTATTTTATTTGTCTGAATATTTATTTATTTTATTTGTGCCCGTAATTGCCTTAATTGTTTATTATTACAGATAATAAATAATGTGTGTAATTATTTGCCTAAATATGTATCTGTATTATTATTATTATTATTATTATTATTATTATTATTATTATTATTATTATTATTATTATTATTATTAAATAAATATTATGTGTGTTATGTATTAACCGGTTTCAATTTAATTTTCGCCACGTCGAACCGAGCCTCGAATAATTTTCGAGTTGAGCCCGAGAGAACCGACTGACTTCGATTATTTTTCAGTAACCATTTTGGGATCTTTTTATCTAGCCTATTTGATAATTTTTTTTGGCCAGGCTCAAAACAGATAAATTTTTATCTGTTTCTTTTTGTTTAAAACCTTGCAGACCCAGTCTAGAATTTAATTTATCTGATTGATATTACCTGTTAAACTGAATTGCGCGGCCCAGACCAAATTATCTGTTCAATTGCAACCAGACCGAGTCCAAAACAGATAATATTCTATCTGTTCAATTTGAAATCACCTGACTGAGTCTTTCTCTCTCACCCCCTTATCTCCACGTTCAAAATGCAGCTGCTATTCTTCAGCAGAATAATCTTCCTTATTCCTTCATAATCTCTTCCTCTCTCACGCTACTAGTTCACCATCTTCCTTGAATTTATTTTCCGATCAACTTTCCCCCATCACCATCGTCATCTTCATTCTCCCTCCTCCATCATCCATCGCCGCGTCTCTCCCCCTCGACACCATCTCCGGCGAGAGCGACCAACGGCGTGAACCCCAGCATGAGCGACTATTCTCCGACGGCCTCTTACCTTCAGCGGTTCACACGAGCAGGCCCTCCTCCCCGTCGAGTCACTCCTCTGCGTGCGGCAAACCAACGGCCTCGAGCACCTCCGCAAGCCGTTGTCCTCAGGCCCAACCTCCGGTGAGTTCACCACCACTTCCGGCGACCACCCCCAGCGAGCCCGACGTCATTTCCGGCGAGTTGCTGCCGGCGTGAAGCAAGCCCACGGCCACCCTCGTTTCCTTTCTGTTATTCCGAGTTCCATTCACGAGCCAATTCCCGACCCGTTCGGCCGACCCGTCGTTTGGCCCGTTTCTCTTCCGTTAGCTCGTAGATATTCGAAAGCGGGTAACTTATTCGAATCCTCTCATTTTTCCGGTCGTGCTCGTATATTACATGATAGATAAATTTATCATATGTGTTACCAATTCTTGCTTAAAGTCGGAACTTATTTCGAATTGTTTACCCGCTCGTATATGTCGTCTCGTTTATCGGATCATGTTCGTCACCTCGTTAAACCGAATATCATGTTGTTACTGTGTTGAAACTCAATGTGCTCGTTTATTTACTGTCGAGAAAGTATATTGATCGCGGTCGAGTTTCGAACCACCCGTTTTGTATTCATTGGTATTTTATGTGAAAATACGTTATTCGCTGATCTGTTGTGCCGCGTTTTAAGCCATCTGAGGCTAGTTATTTGAAGAATTTGTCTTCATATGAAATGTAGTATGTTCATTTTTCTAAACCTGGGTTTTAGAATTTCTCAATTCCGAGTTATATCGAATAAGTTGTGATTTTTACAACAATGTTGCGCGTCCAGTTTTCCTCTTACCCGGCAGCATGTCTATAACTAAAATATGGTCCGTTTATCGTGTCGTAATGTGCTCGTATGAATTTACACTCTTCATGAAAGTTATAGTTCTGTTTCTTGCCTTTCAAATGAGATAAATTTCATGTTGATACGTGCTCTGTAGCTCGATTTGTGCTCAAATGAAGTTAGACATGCATGAGTTGGGACTTATTACTTTGGCAGACATCTGATATGAAATGTGAACTGATTTTACCCTATCAAAATGATCTTAAATGCTTCTGTGTTCTAAATGAAAGTTGTGGATGCCTGCTTAAGGTTTAATTTGAGACTTTAACCATGTCATTGGGAGGTCTGTAGCTCCGTCTAGGTTGTAAACACTGAAGTGCTGTCCATATCACATGTGAGTTTTTGACAGATTTGCTGAACCAAATGTTTTGTGTTTAAACTCATTGAAAACGTGTTCATTTGCCAAAGTGACCTTCAGTAAAGTTGTAGACATTTGAGTTATATATCATTTGGGTTTTGAATTTTATTGAAAACATGCTTGTAGCTCCAGCTAGAGAGTACATACTGAGGGCTGGTCAAGTGCATTACCCCAGTTTTGGACTGTGACTCACTTTTGAATGTTTGTTGATTTATCACCTGCTAAATGGCCTTATTTGCTTTCAGTGTCTTCATAAGAATTGTATATTCAAGTCTTAGGATTCCAATGCAACTTGATCCATGATCACATGAGTTGTATGTTGAGAGTTATGTCGGTTCTAAAAATGCTGCCCGGGTTAGGTTTTTAAAACGTAAGTGATATTTTCAAAATTTGGATTTTCTTGATTTAATGCATGCTTAAATGCTTACGTGAGCTTACTTGGACTAAGTGATTTGTTGAATAGTCATTGATAGGGCTATTTTATTAAATGTAGGTGCTTGACGAGTCGAACTCGCCGCCTACACTCAATTTGTGATTTGTCTCGATTCCGACCAGGTGGGTTGTTATTCTAAAATTACCTCTGCAATGTGTGTTTAAATATGTTTTTCTGATCTGGCGTGATCTATGTATGAACGTGAATATGTAGCCTATCGATGTGAGCTATTATGATGGCCATCGGTACGGTTGTCCCCGTCGATGTAATACGGTTGCTCTTGCGAGGAAAGTCTCCTTAAGACCTATTATGAAAGGCCGTGTCTTTGCGTGGCACGTACTCTCGCCGTTAGGGTAATGAATCCCCTTTCCGCGACTATTATGAAAGATGTGTACATAGGAGTATTTATGTTTATGTTGGAGATGTGACATATGTGATATTATTTATGTTCATGCTGCGACCATGCCTATTTAACATGTTACCAAATGTGCATTGCATAGTGTGAGTACGATGTTTAATTGTATTCACTCCCACCTGCTCGTAACTGATGCAGGTTAAGCAGTGGTGCGTGACGAGGAAAGGCGAGTGGTGGTCACACTTATTTATTATGTTTATTTAATTGCTTCCGCTTTTCACGAACTTATGTTGGCATTGAACTTACGTTGTTTTGGAGTTGGAACTTGTTTATTTTGAAAACATTTGGATTTGGTTCATGTTGAAAAACCTTTATTGATATATGATTAAATTCATCCTGATGTTTATGTTTACGTTATGTGGTTAATGAAAACCGTTGGAAAAACCGGGTAATGAATCCCCGTAGTTCAGTTATGGCTTCAACTGTGTTTTTGAAAAGAATGAGTAACGCCAAAATTTTATGATTCGAAAAATAAATTTCGAAAATTTTACCTTGATTTTTGGAAAAGCCATGGATTTTCCTTAAAAATCGATTGGGCGTTACAGTATGGTATCAGAGCTAGTCTGTGTTTCTGTAGACTATCTCTAGTGTTAGTTTATTCAACGACCCTTCGACCACTCGCTTTCGTCTCGCCGCGCCAACTCGAGGTATGAGTTTTGTTGTTTTATTTATTTTATATGGGGCTTAGGACTATCCACCTTTGTTATAATTTGAATTCTAGTGTTTGATGATGACCCTAAAAATTTTCTCTCTATAAGTCTCGAGTTAGCACCTTGTGCGAGCTATCTTGTCGATAGATGAGATTTGTGTTTATGCACCATAATTTTCTGGTGACCAACGTCAGGATGCCTCGTCGAGATTAGACAACCGAGAGGTCCCGAATGTGCGGGATCCTTCGAATGTCTGGGGCAGTTGAAAAGTGGACTAGAAGAGGCATGGTGGAATCCAATAATTGGAGTGTGAGGATTGGAACTTAGTGCTTCAGATGTGTTGTCATTCGAAGCCAAGAGTTTTGATGACCGATTAAGCATTGCTAACGTGATTCTCGAGGATGGCAAAATCTCGAGGAAAGCGATAACTACTTCTTATTACGTGGACTATGAACGTTGACCGCGAAGGCTGGCAATTTGACGGTTCTGTAAACTCGAGTGGATCTAGCGTACTGTATACGCAGAGTCCTAACTCGACTACTCTGTTATCGTTCGCTATACCGACTACTGGCATTGGGGCCAGAAGAGGATCGTGTCGTTTCATTCCAGGTGCGAATGAAGGAGATTGGTGACCTACGCCAGAGAGGATCAACAGTGGACGAATGTGGCTGAATCCTCACGTGGATGAACTCTTCTGCTCGACCTTTGATAAATACAGAAGGAGAATCTCGTGAGTATGCTCTCACTTAGGACGAGGATTAACTGAGCAAGGATTAGACAACTGACCGGGAAATCGAGACCGTGTGTTGTCTATTAATCTTTCCCTTTTTCGTATTTTATCTTTCAAATTGTTGTGCAATTCCTGTGTTTGATACTGGGAACTAACTTTGTTTAGAGACTTTGTGTACAAAGAAGGATAAGCATATTTTTTTTTATTTTTGCTAAACCTTATTTATCGCAAGATTTGTGATTTTTGTTTGCGATAACTCCGAGTCCGTGCACTCGAGTCGGTGCAAGCCACTATGGTATCTTGACCTGGAGGCCAGCGATGGTCATTTATCTGGTTGTAATTAAATCGTATGTCGCATCGAAAATGGTTTTCTCCGATCGGGAGTCGTCGACTAATTCAAGGAAGGTGTCTTACCTTAAAGGATTATGTAGGATCTTTTAAGGAGAGTAGTTGAGCCTGGAGCATGTGCATTGTGAAGCATAGAGCCGCTTGTATTCTCGAACTTATGTTTCGTTGTAAACTTTGACAAATTTTCATTCTTTTATTTTGTTTTGGCCTTCGGGAGAAATCTTTCACTTCCTTGAACTTTTGCAAAACCTTTGAAAACCCTTATCTTTGTTTTCATGTTCGCTTGGATTTTCGAGATCAAGTTTTACGACCTGATGTACCAATTAAGACGAGTATTTTCAGCTTTCTACTGGTATTATATCATTCTTTTAGTTGGGTTTGGATATTCCATTCATCCGAACCAATTAATTTTTATCGTTATCGAGGACGAATTGGACCAATTTTTAGACTCACCGATCATCTGAGGGCAACTGCAAAATCATTGAAAATCGATTCAGGACCGATGTACCGTCAACCGAAGATTTAGGAGTGGACGTATCAAAACAGACTCTGAAACCCGAGGAGAAGTCTGCAATCGAATACTCATTCTTCTGTGCTAACTACCGCAATGGCGACTGTGACGAAATGTTTGGTTGTAATTCTGCAGCGACGTCATGGTCTATCTCTAGGATCGCCGAGACGTAGCAGAAATACCCGAAGATGTGATCGAGGTCTTTCCGATGAAAGAAACCTCTCGCCGAGACCTTGAGGTGTGAACTCTGGACAATGCAGATGAGTGGAGCTCATTCAGGTCTGCTGGCACGAATAGCTACCGGAGAAAGAGCTGACGTGACGGCCGACGCTGTTTATTGGAAGAGCCGAAGTGAGCTAGCTAGTTGGTGTTTCAGAGAGAGAGAGCCGCTGACCTAGTAACATTCTCGACTGGAGAGCCGCATTCGATTTCCTTTGAGGATTTTGTCTATCTCTAGCGTTGGGTCTTTTTGCGTGTTAGAGTATGTTGTTCGAATATGGTAGTGGACTTGGAACTCGGTTCTATACCCTGTTATTTTTTAGACCTTGAAATTTTTGAATTCGTGAAAAACCAAAAAAGCTTGTTTGGAAGGAACTCCATTTTTACACATTTTGTGGAAAACCCTTCTCTTGCTATTGCCGTAGCCTATTTAAAATCCCAAGTCAGAAAATTTTCGTATTGAGAAAAACTATGGATTAAATTTTCTTGTCAAAACTTTGAACCGAAAGCCGACCCTGACTGGGTGTTGCCACGAAGTGGTGGTCAAGCGTGTACGCCCGTGCTAATAGACGATAGGCTTGCGCGCGGCCGATCGTTGACTCACACGCAAGCTACAGCTGCCATCACCGGACACACAGAACTCCTATGCCAACATGATTGGCCAAACCTTGACCTTGGAACTAGTCTCTGAACAGGTGCACGTAAGTGTCCTGGCGCCCCGCATATGCAGCGCCTGCGAGCGTGTCGCCTCTTGGAGGACAGTGCATTAAAAAAAAATATATATCAACCGTCTATTTTATTTTCTTTTAGACGGTTTAACCACCGAGAGTTCCAAGTTCCACCGAACCGCGTTCGCATTCTTGATCAATGGTTTTGATAAGAAAGCGTTGTCGATAGGTTTCCTACTCATCTGCGAGGATTTCTCGAGATGGCGAGATAGGGGACTTGTGTTGCCAGCAAACGGAACCATGAGAGGCTACGCATCTGCGGGGCTATACTGCGTGCATGGTTGCAAAATTTCCGTGACAATCGCTTCGGCAAGAAGTCACGAGTGTGTCGAGATTGTGGGTAAGTTTTCGGCGTGACCCGGGCACCATGCTGAAACTCAACTCCACGTGTCGACCACGATTGTTTAACCGATGATCTCATGGTCGAGGCACTATGAGACCTGTTGAGGTCATGTGTGTTTGTTGTGTGTTGCGTTTTGCGACCTCTCACCATGGGTGGGTCGTTTTGTGTTTTGTGTATCGAGCGAGTATCTTGATGGTACCATTCGAGTTTTTCCCTTTGGTATGACTAGAGGTGTGGTATACCTTGGTTTGGGATAAACGAGGATCCGCTGTCGTATGCGGTTAGTCCTTTGGGATCCTTACTCGAGTCGAGGACTTGGCTTATCGGCTAGCTTTACCACCGAATTTGTCAGGGTGCATGGTGTGTTTCATGTCTCGATGTTGCGTAGATATGTGCATGACTCGGACCACGTGGTGGACTTCGGCGAACTGCGGGTCGAGCGACCTTACCTATGAGGAGGTACCGGTGGCCGTTTGGACCAGAGTGTCCATCAGCTAGGGAACCGGGCAGTAAGTTTTGGGAAGGTGCAGTGGAGCTGACATGACAAGTCCAAGATGACTTGAGAGAAGGAGGCTGAGATTAGGGGGAGTTTTCCCGACCTTCTCGTTTTAGAGGTCTTTATATTCTTGTAGTTCGTTAGTTTCCTTGGTTTTCGAATTCCGAGGTCGGAATTCCTTTTAAGGTGGGTAGATTGTAGCGCCCCATTTGTTCCGGATTAATTTGAAAATTTTTATTATTTATTTTATTTGTCTGAATAAATTTATTTATTTTATTTGTGCTCGTAATTACCTTAATTGTTTATTATTACAGATAATAAATAATGTGTGTAATTATTTGCCTAAATATGTATCTGTATTATTATTATTATTATTATTATTATTATTATTATTATTATTATTATTATTAAATAAATATTATGTGTGTTATGTATTAACCGGTTTCAATTTAATTTTCACCACGTCGAACCGAGCCTCGAATAATTTTCGAGTTGAGCCCGAGAGAACCGACTGACTTCGATTATTTTTCAGTAACCATTTTGGGATCTTTTTATCTAGCCTATTTGATAATTTTTTTTGGCCAGGCTCAAAACAGATAAATTTTTATCTGTTTCTTTTTGTTTAAAACCTTGCCAGACCCAGTCTAGAATTTAATTTATCTGATTGATATTACCTGTTAAACTGAATTGCGCGGCCCAGACCAAATTATCTGTTCAATTGCAACCAGACCGAGTCCAAAACAGATAATATTCTATCTGTTCAATTTGAAATCACCTGACTGAGTCTTTCTCTCTCACCCCCTTATCTCCACGTTCAAAATGCAGCTGCTATTCTTCAGCAGGATAATCTTCCTTATTCCTTCATAATCTCTTCCTCTCTCACGCTGCTAGTTCACCATCTTCCTTGAATTTATTTTTCGATCAACTTTCCCCCATCACCTTCGTCATCTTCATCCTCTCCCACCTCCATCATCCATCGTCGTGTCTCTCCCCCTCGACACCATCTCCGGCGAGAGCGACAAACGGCGTGAACCAGCGTGAGCGACTATTCTCCGACGGCCTCTTACCTTCGGCGGTTCACACGAGCAGGCCCTCCTCCCCGGCGAGTCACTCCTCCGCGTGCAGCAAACCAACGGCCTCGAGCACCTCCGCAAGCCGTTGTCCTCAGGCCCGACCTCCGGTGAGTTCACCACCACTTCCGGCGACCACCCCCAGTGAGCCCGACGTCATTTCCGGCGAGTTGCTGCCGGCGTGAAGCAAGCCCACGGCCACCCTCGTTTCCTTTCCGTTATTCCGAGTTCCGTTCGCGAGCCGATTCCTGACCCGTTCGGCCGACCCATCGTTTGGCCCGTTTCTCTTCCGTTAGCTCGTAGATATTCGAAAGCGGGTAACTTAATCGAATCCTCTCATTTTTCCGGTCGTGCTCGTATATTACATGATAGATAAATTTATCATATGTGTTACCAATTCTTGCTTGAAGTCGGAACTTATTTCAAATTGTTTACCCGCTCGTATATGTCGTCTCGTTTATCGGATCATGTTCGTGACCTTGTTAAACCGAATATTATGTTGTTGCTGTGTTGAACCTCAATGTGCTCGTTTATTTTCTGTTGAGAAAGTATATTGATCGTTGTCGAGTTTCGAACCACCCGTTTTGTATTCATTGGTATTTTATGTGAAAATACGTTATTCGCTGCTCTGTTGTGCCGCGTTTTAAGCCATCTGAGGCTAGCTATTTGAAAATATTGTCTTCATATGAAATGTAGTATGTTCATTTTTCTAAACCTGGGCTTTAGAATTTCTCGATTCCGAGTTATATCGAATAAGTTGTGATTTTTACAAAAATGTTGCGCGTCCAGTTTTCCTGTTACCCGGCAGCATGTCTATAACTAAAATATGGTCTGTTATCGTGTTGTAATGTGCTCGTATGAATTTACACTCTTCATGAATGTTATAGGTCTGTTTCTTATCTTTCAAATGAGATAAATTGCATGTCGATACATGCTCTGTAGCTCGAGTTGTGCTCAAATGAAGTTAGACATGCATGAGTTGGGACTTATTACTTTGGCAGACATCTGATATGGAATGTGAACTGATTTTACCCTATTAAAATGATCTTAAATGCTTCTGTGTTCTAAATAAAAGTTGTGGAGGCATGCTTAAGGTTTAATTTGAGACTTTAACCACGTCATTGGGAGGTCTGTAGCTCGGTCTAGGTTGTAAACACTAAAGTGCTGTTCATATCACATGTGAGTTTTTGACAGATTTGCTGAACCAAATGTTTTGTGTTTAAACTCATTGAAAACGTGTTCATTTGCCAAAGTGACCTTCAGTAAAGTTGTAGACATTTAAGTTATATATCATTTGGTTTTTGAATTTTATTGAAAACATGCTTGTAGCTCCAGTTAGAGAGTAATTACTGAGGGCTGGTCAAGTGCATTACCCCAGTTTTGGACTGTGACTCACTTTTGAATGTTTGTTGATTTATCACCTGCTAAATGGCCTTATTGGCTTTCGGTGTCTTCATAAGAATTGTATATTCAAGTCTTAGGATTCCAATGCAACTTGATCCATGATCACATGAGTTGTATGTTGAGAGTTATGTCGGTTTTAAAAACGCTACCCGGGTTAGGTTTTCGAAACGTAAGTGATATTTTCAGAATTTGGATTTCCTTGATTTAATGCATGCTTAAATGCTTACGTGAGCTTAATTGGACTAAGTGATTTGTCGAATAGTCATTGATAGGGATATTTTATTAAATGTAGGTGCTTGACGAGTCGAACTCGCCGCCTACACTCAATTTGTGATTTGTCTCGATTCCGACCAGGTGGGTTGTTATTCTAAAATTACCTGTGCAATGTGTGTTTAAATATGTTTTTCTGATCTAGCGTGATCTATGTATGAACGTGAATATGTAGCCTATCGATGTGAGCTATTATGATGGCCATCGGTACGGTTGTCCCCGTCGATGTAATACGGTTGCCCTTGCGAGGAAAGACTCCTTAAGACCTATTATGAAAGGCCGTGCCCTTGCGTGGCACGTACTC
Source organism: Striga asiatica (assembly GCA_008636005.1). Lineage (NCBI taxonomy): Eukaryota > Viridiplantae > Streptophyta > Magnoliopsida > Lamiales > Orobanchaceae > Striga > Striga asiatica. The sequence continues at coordinate 426,506 of BKCP01005739.1, forward strand.
TCGCCGTTAGGGTAATGAATCCCCTTTCCGCGACTATTATGAAAGATGTGTACACAGGAGCATTTATGTTTATGTTGGAGATGTGACATATGTGATATTATTTATGTTCATGCTGCGACCATGCCTATTTAACATGTTACCAAATGTGCATTGCATAGTGTGAGTACGATGTTTAATTGTACTCACTCCCACCTGCTCGTAACTGATGCAGGTTAAGAAGTGGTGCGTGACGAGGAAAGGCGAGTGGTGGTCACACATATTTATTATGTTTATTTAATTGCTTCCGCTTTTCACGAACTTATGTTCGCATTGAACTTACGTTGGTTTGGAGTTGGAACTTGTTTATTTTTAAAACATTTGGATTTGGTTCATGTTGAAAAACCTTTCTTGATATATGATTGAGTTCATCCTGATGTTTATGTTTACGTTATGTGGTTAATGAAAACCGTTGGAAAAACCGGGTAATGAATCCCCGTAGTTCAGTTATGACTTGAACTTTGTTTTTGAAAAGAATGAGTAACGCCAAAAGTTTATGATTCGAAAAATAAGTTTCGAAAATTTTTACCTTGATTTTTTGAAAAGCCATGGATTTTCCTTAAAAATTGATTGGGGCGTTACAGTGAGTGGGGAGACAAGACTAGCACTACCTCATTATAATAAATGCTCCACTCACCATTTCTCATGCTAGTGTCTTTGACCTTGCTTGGACTTCCTTGACCACAAAATTAACTGAGTTTGACCCCTCTTAAACTCCATAATACTCACATGATCTTGGGCCATAGGACTTGGGCCGAAAAATTCATGTTTTGAGCTCGGAAACCACACGCGCGTGGGCTTGGCGCGGCCTAGCGCGAGACACTGCGGGGCGCGGCCCTTGGGCTGAAATGCCACTTTGGGCTGAGCATATAACACACTCCAAGGCACGACTATGAGTCAATAATACTTAGAAAAATTCATGACATCTTGGCCATGACTTAGGCTCGAATATGGACTCGCGCGGGGACTTGGCGCTCGACCCTTCTTGGGCTCGGTGCACATGGTCTCTTGGGCCGTGTTGCACATCCTTAGGCTAACTTAGGAGTTCCAAAATACTTAGAAAAATAATGCCATCATCTCTCGGCTATGACTTGGGCCTTGGCTCGGGAACCTTGGCTCACGCGAGGGCTTGGCACGACTCGGGTCTTAGGTGCACGAGCCGCTCGGGAATAGGTTAGGGTTCGAGAATTAAGTCTAGGCTTTGAACTTTGATACTACACCATACTTAGAAAAATATCCTAAGTATTGCTACTGTATAACACTTAGAAAAATTATTCTAAGTATCACATAACTATAAGTTTGGTTATAACTAAAACTCGGAAACTATGATTCATCACGGACAACTATTTCTCTTAAAATTCTCAGAACTTAATATGAACTTAATATATTTGAGCACTTAGCATATAATTTAAATAAATCTTTAATTCTAAAAATTACGATTTTTCACTTAAAGTCGAGCAGTGAAAATCGTCTTAATATTATAATAATGATCAGGGCGTTACATCGGTGGTGAGGCTTGATAAGAGTTCCCTCAGTTCCTTATGTATGGCCTTGTCGTTTGGGGTGATGACGCGCCCGCTCTTTGTTCGCATAAACAAAAACAAAAAAACGGTTACGAGCACCAACGGCAAACAAGGAGAACAAAACGAAAACAACTAGAAATCACGAAAAAAAAAAGAATAAAACAAAAAAAAACTAGACAAAACAAAAAGAAACACGAAAATAAGAAATCACAAGAAACAAAGAGAAACACGAAAAACAAAATGAATAGGCGCATAAAATAAGTCGTAAACCTTCCCCAGAAACGACGCCAAATTTGTTGTAGCAAATTATATTTTTACCATAGTTAAATCAAAAGATTCAATCCGGGTCGGTCTCTCGAGGAAGGCTAGCCGGAATATTGTGCGCGTGTATTCAAGCACAAAAAGAGAAAACGAACTCCTAAACACAGTAATTTAGAAGATGTAGTTTGAATATCAATTAGGAATCTTAGATAACATTAATTCAGAATTCAATGCAAAAACAAAGAATAAAAAATGATAATGAAGCCATGGAGTCGGGGATAATCGTTTTGGTTTGAAACACAATTAACGAGCAAGTGGTCATTCGATTAAAGGGCTCGAATGACCTACTCGTTCAGAGATTATTCCTCAGTAACTTTTCGTAAAAAGAGAATAAGCATGAAAGGAAAATTAACGAGTCGTTTAACACATAGGCAATACAATTACGAACAAACCTATTTTATACGAGCCTTGATCGATCAACTCCTTCCCTTTCAGTTCTAAAAGTTGATTAAATTAGACTAGAGGGTAGTTAATCAGCTAACCTAGTGACATTCAACATTCGAGGTTGATAATTCAAAACCCCTTTAAAAGCGACTCGCATAAATTTAATAATAAAAAAGCACGATAGTCACAATCAAATCCAAAACATTATCTTCTATCCCTTGCAAATCGAATTAGCCACTTATATTGAATTCAACAAAATCAATCACCACAACCTAAGCAATCATATTCGATAATTGAATGAAAAGGGTAACTTACAATTGATAAAGAAACCGAGATTTGAATCCGAAATACAAGCTAAATCCGAAAAATAGAGAACAAATCAAGACGGAACAAAAATGAGAATTCAAATGTTTCTGGAGAGGAAAAGATAAAAAACGAAGTCTGCAGACCTCCTCTAACCTTTGGCACGAGTTCCCATAAATAGCCCTCTCTAAATCAGTTCAAAAACCCAAAAATAAATTCTGGTCGCGACGACCCGTGGGCCACGAAGATGTCTGCGGGTCACGGAAAGCATGCGTCGCAGGTTGCTAATAGTTCGCTAGTCGCGGCCCTGGGCAGGCTTCAGCCGCAGTAATTTCCAGGGGTTTTCCGCGGGTCGCGAGTGGTCTGCTGGTCGCGGCCTGGGAAGGCTTCAACCCCAGTAATTTCCGCGAGTCGCGGGTGCTGGGCGACAGCTGCACGGCTGTGCACCACAGGCTCGTACGTTCTCGTCCGGACTCAGTATTGAGTTCCGGTTGTTCCTACTCGTTGCTAACCCTTTTACATAATTCAGCTCGCACGACTGTTTCTCCTTTGAAATAATATTCGCCCGAAGCTCCCAACCTGCACACCAAAAACGACACGAACACAAAGAAAATTGAGAAACACAAATGAAAACACAGAAAAACCTAAAATAAAGAAAAATACGCAACAAACCACAAAACGGACTAAAAACCAAAGAAAATACCTAAAACGGAGAAAAAAGAAAGAAAAAACAATAACAAAAAACGCAACAAAAATAGGAGAAACAGTGACGCTAGACACGATGCGAAGAGCTCGATGCGAGTGGTTGTCGTCCCGGCGTGAGGGCTAGGCATCCTTCAGCCTCTGTTGCTACATGAAAGGCCTCGCGGCGTGGTTCTCACACGATGGGCTGCTGCAGTTGCGCCGTGACGAACCCTCGCGACGCGAGGTCTAAGGCTTGTCCGTGCTCCTTGAGACGAGCTCGTGAGCACGATTGTACTCATTTCTTATTTAATAATAAAATTGTGATTGCAACCTTGCCTTTACAATTATATCAAATGTAAGAATTGTTCGATCCGTTCAATTTTTACAAAATCATTCTTATAGATAGGTATTGTATATAATTGTTAATAAAAGGTGAACGGGATTATAATTAACAATTAGACCTCAGTTAATGAAACAAATGGAGCTATTACCACTTTCATTCACCCCTCCTCACATAGCCGATGTAAACAAGAGTCATTCTATGTTACATAATCAAAACTTAGCGACGTGATAAAACTACACCTACACTTTGAAACCCTTCCCAATGAAGTAGGAATGAAGACATTAGCTTTCCCAAGATGGATCATTTTTTTATAATTTTCATGCATCTTCCCAATGCAATCCGCCACTTTGATTTCATCCAAACAATGAATGGCTCAGATTAGTATGTATACCGTCGTCCGAGTCCCTCTCAAAGCCAACCACCATCCAGAACATAATTGATCAGTTTGTGCCAACAGTGAAAAGAAATAGCATGACCACAATGCACAAGATTCATGGACAGGTGTCACAAACCAATCGGCCAGCCCAGGTGGTTGTGTGAGTAGTCAATCAGCAACGCCAACTTCTCATCTCAAAGCTAACTAATTATGACCAGCAAACAATCAGTAAGGAACGACATAAGGCAGAGCACAAATGTCTGCTGACTCAATATGTACAGCTTCTGACCACACATGCACGTTATCATCAAATTCAAATGAATCCAATTTGGGCTTTCTCGGAACTCTGTCACCAAACAACCAAAGCTGATCATCATTCTCGGACAAGTCTGACATATTCTTGGGTACTGTTAGTACCTCTGCAAGATATTTTGAATCAGGATGTGGAGACCTTGATGCTTCAGCTGTTACCACTGCAGAATTGGAATCAAATTGAGGCAACTTTGAGAACTCGACAATTTGCACAGTCGCAGCATGAGTATTTGGTATGGATGAAGATGGTTTCTGAGCTTCAAATGTGCCATTCGTCAGCCGCTCGTTATTGTCTACTTCAACATTGCTAGGAACAGCTTGCTTATCATTAGAGGATCTAACGAGTGTTCGGGGAGGTTCGAGTTGCCTTCCGTTTTCTGTCGACTGATGAGAAGAAGACCTTTGCATTTTAATAGGCCTGATTTCTCTCTCTGTTAACAAGCAAAACTGATCAGCTAACATAACAGTTTAATTTAAGTCAGAACACACATGTACAAATGCAGTCATCGACATCGACAGAAAATTCAAATTTCACAGATGTTTAAATAAAACACATCTGCTGAACGCATTTAAGATAAAGGCAGGATTTTTTCATTGTTTATTCAGTTTTATTCTTAAACAGTAAGTTTGTTGTTTAGGTAAAAACCATTATACAAAAGAACTCACCATGGAGAAAACCATTTGTACCCATATCTTTTCTTTTCTTTATATTTTCTTCGTCTACAGTGTTACTGTTGTAACCATTCAATACGCTGGTGCTTTTACGACCATCACATCCACCGAGATTATCCCGGCCCTCATCTTCCAACTTGCCCTGCCTGGACCCTTTCTTATTCTCATTTTTAATTTTTGCCTCGTCATACTTTTTCATTTCATTGTCTTGATCCTTCTCATGGATTTCCTTACCCGTATCGTTTGGGTTGTCCCCCGGCTTTCTGCCAGCTGTTTCCTTATATTTCTCTTTATCTTCCAACCTCCAGCCATTTTCTGCATTCATTGGTCTGGGGATCCCTTCTCCTTTACTCTTTGCAATTGGCATAACCTTCTGGACCATCATATTTCCACTGACCTCGTTTTTAAAGTTTCCGGGATCTCTCTTATTTTTGTTGGCATCCAGCATTGGCCAATCCTTTTTGTCTGTGAAAGAAAGTTTTTCAGGCAACTGGCTCCCTCTACTCTTCTCATCTCTTACCCTCCTATCCAGTTCCTGAACAAATTTTGACTCCTCATTTCCCAGGGAAGGTAAGCTGTTTTGAGAAGGCTTCCCACCATTTTGATCCTGCAATTGGGCAGGGCATTTACCTTCATTCCCAAAATTTCTGCTCTCTTTGCTGTACTCCACGGGATAAAACTTCTCTGCAGTATTTCCCTCATTCCTAGCAACTGTGGACTCTTCCGAGATGCTGCTTTTGTCCTTGTCTTTACCCTTATCCTTCTTCTCCCTGTGCTTTTCTTTTTTCTCTTTGGATTTATTTTTCCGGTCTTTCTTGTCCTTGTGTTTCGCCGAACTTCCTTCTCTCTCCTTTTCTTTCTCTTTTTTCCTTTCCTTGTCCTTTTTTTCCTTTTTGTGCTTTTTCTCCTTGCATTTCGCCTGAAAACATGATATATGTAATTATGTATTCTATCAAAGTCAACAAGATGAAATATGGAGCATGATACATGAATAAATAATCACAATGAAATGAAATTATGAAAATTAAAATGCGTTCAAGAGATAAATACCACTAAGTAATCCAATTTCTCAAACATTAAAATCCAAAATCAGGAAGGGNAAAAAAAAAAATCCAAGCTGCAAACTTGGTAAAAACAGGAGAAACAAAAACCCAGTGTTAAAACAAGATACCGTCACACAATGAGAAGACAACAATGGGACCCACAAAAAAAAACGTTTTTTCTTTGTTTCCTTCAGCAATGATAAAGATGCGAAAGCAAGTGCTAGGTTTGCTCAAACCATCACCTGGAACTATTATAGCATGTATGATCATCAAGCAGCATATGGATCAATGTATGATTTATGTGTCTTTTTGTTTCATTGAGTATGGTTACAACAAATTAGGATGGCTGTAATCAAGCATGCTCTATAGATAAATGTCATGAGTATATTAGAATCAGTCAACTCAGAAGTAGAAGACAGACACACAACTGTCCCACAAATGTTCATATGCATCATGCAATTAAGTAACGATCTATAGCTATACGATCTGACTGACTTTGGTGAGTCAATCCAAAAGTGACATCATTTATTATATGTGGATCATTAATATGATATTTCATTTCATTGTGGGACTTTAATAATTATCAAGGCTTTCAGAATAAATCTATGTTGGAAGCAAGTCACCAATGTTTTCCCCCACTTAAGAAAATGATGGAATAAAAAGTAACAGGGTAAGAAACTGAAACTGAACCAAGAAAACAACCTAGAACAAGAACTGACAGGAACGCAAAACAAGAATGTGTGACATTCTCCTCAAGAAGTCCTTCCAGCTTGGGCTTAAATCCAACTACTCAGAAATTCCAAAACGTGTTCTAAGGAAATAAGAGGCATATTTAAATAGTAAATAACCCTAATCCTAGCCCTGGCCCAGACTAGTTAGAAAATAAAACATAACAACCTCAACTGAAAACTAAATAAAATATGCGATAGATATACGGTAAAGAACCATAACAGTGATACCTAACAGGATAACATGCTCAAGCAAGTACTAACAGTTCCCAAGTACACAACCAAGATGAATAGTTTAAGATTTTAGTGCAAGGAATTTTACTATGACTCACTACGGGGATAAAATTCCCAATGTGATTAAATCTCAAGTACTCCTCCATCAAATATTCCTTTTTTCAGCAGAACACTACCTAATGTGTTCATAACTGTTTCAATTCTGGGTAGTTGGGTTCCTTTGGCATTGTCTTTTAAGGTATCTTCCTTTTATTTTAGGCTGGTGGTGAGAGTAGTAATCCAGCAGGAGAATCATTTAATGCAATATGAAAGTATAACTTAAAATGTGATTGGACTCCAGTAAATTCAGTTCACTTTAGATCAACTCATCAAGTTCTCCATGAGTCAGTATCCACCAAAATCAGTCTCACTTCTTGTCTTGATGAGTGAAGGGCAAAGCCAGTCGATTTTACATATATAAGCTTTATCGACATAAGACCTAAAAGTCTCAAGCAAATCCGATTACGTAATCATAACCTTTTAAATAAAAATGAAACTGCAATCACACACATCACAATCCCCCACCCCATGTCAGCCTCTACACAGACAAAAACACACACACACACATGAGAGGGAGAGAGAGAGAGAGAGAGAGAGAAACTCACACACAAGTCTTAATTCACAACAAGACTCACAACACGAGAAGGGATAAAGGGACTGATTCATTACAGAATTGGAAGATCATGCTCTACAAACCACATAACATAAACCCGCTGGAAAAGCATGTGAAGCTTAAATAGGTAAGCCTGAGTTAGACTATTACAGAGAACATTTACTTTTGCAGCTAATGCACTTTATTTGTTTATTATGTCCAGAGTAGCTTTAACAGAAAACAATCACACAATGACATTTATCATGATCGCTTTTTTTACTTCAAAAGTAACACAAAAAAATCATGAAAAAGAAACATGAACCCAATGCAGTCTAAAATACAAATTTATAAATATAGCAATAATCGTCTAGAGAAGATTCAGTATTTAGTTCATTCATCACCATGGTTTACACGGACTCCAGAACAAAAAAAAATATCTACTTCATTAACTCAACATTGTCTACTGAGTCATCTCTTTCACTAAACGGTCAAATTTAAATAAAAACAAACAGAAAGGAATGAAAAATGATGGAATTTTAAAACCAATGCACTGAAGGCCCAAACATTACAATCTAACAAAGAACTTCTAAACAGTCAATGAAACAGCATGAATAACATAATTAATCCATATCTTTTATAAGCAATAGGTAAATAAATATGCAATTCATTATTCAACTGTGTTTATACTTTGGTCGATTCTAAGAAATTACACAGCTCCTTTTTTTTAATTATGCCGAATTATGAAAAAAATGTCTAATCGTTATCCCGATGGATGCGCTCCAGCCAGCAGACACCATCAGTGTTTCTACCACAGTTAGTTACAGTAATATTAACATCAGCCTAATTAAAGGCAGCAAAACATCTATTACAGAATCTGTAAACTTATTTCAATCTGACTTGTTATATATGTTGTTTCAACTTCCTTTTTTATGTCTTATTAAAGTTTAGATCTAATAAATTTCATATTCAACAATTTTAAAAGCATTAAAGGAAGAAGGAAAAAATTGCTCAGCTCTTGCTCACCTCGAAGAGGTGGCATAAGCCATAAGGTTCTATTTACGCTTATCAGGATAGAGGAAGCATTTGAGGAAGGAAGAATTTAATTAGCTTTGAATACAATAAGACTCGAAGAGGTAGCACAATGATTAAGAATTGATGTACGTTTAACTAGTTTAGAGAAAGAGATTAAAGGAAGAAGCAAAAGTTTAATTAGCTCTTTATCTACTGAAGAGGTAATATGCATAAAGAAATGATACAAGGCTAAAAAGGAAGGAAATTAATGAAAAAGGAAACAATTTATTAAGCTCTTAATCAACTTAAACACATAGCACAAATCTTAGGCCCTGATTGTTTATAATATATTTGGTCTTAGATATATTTTTTAATTCAAAAATCTAACTCAAATTCAACTCAACTCAACCCTCATCAATATTATCAATATAATTAAATAATATCAATCATCATCCTCACACATCTCATCAACTTTAGTTCACTAATCATCTACTCACATCATTTTAACTGGGCATCTCTAATAATAAACTTCCACAAACCTCATTTTTCAATTCCCAATGTGCCACATCACCCAAAACATTATTCTTACTCCTACAACCAAAAACCCCAAATAATCATAAACCTCATTTTTAATGGGCCCGACATATTTCCCAATTACTCTACTTTAATATCATCTATATATTGAATAACAATTCACTGTAATACTATAGTTAATCAATATAAAACTATATTTATTCACTTTCAATGGGCCCCACATGAGGTTTGGTTGAGGTTTGAGAACACAAACCAGGTTCGCAAATACAAACCTTCAACCCCTTGCTTCTAATAGCAAACCTTACAGGTTTGTATTTTCAAACTTGTTCAAAACCTTCTATTAAAGATGCTCACTTCCAATCACATTTGTCCTACTTTAACATCAAATCAACTTTAATCATTATATTTTAAATATCATTTTAATACAAACTAAAAATCCCACCCATGGAGCTTCTCTTTTGGTGTCAACTTGGTTCACTCATCAAAAAGCGATGCAGAAGAAGTTTACAGTGCCACGTTGTAGAGGATGCAGCTGAATTTTTTGTTGATGCGGTGAATTTGATAAGACATCGACGAGCCTATTTATTACGTACTTTTGGCGGGCACTTCATCTCAATTAATTGCAACAACAATCCTTTTTGTCTTCTCCACCATTCAAATTTGTCGATATTGGGATGGGAGAACAGCAGGCTTCCTTCTTTCTCGCGGTGAAAATTTGGAATGTCTTTTGAAGTCAACAGCCTTGAGGACAAGGCTATTTAAAGGGTGCAGAATTCTTACAGACTATATGATCCAAAATAAATTAATGGGCTCTGGACCCATAGGATTAAGGTTGCCATTAATGTTTTATTTGCTCGGGTTAGTATTTAAGTGAGTCCTTTAGTCTATTCGTAGAATGGGTGGGATATTATTTCCAAACAAGAACATCGTGGTCTTATCTTTATTCTTTTGCATAATTTATATACATTAATCCTTCACTCTATCAAATGCACATAAAACGAAACTCAACACAATGTATTATGCAAAGAACAAAAACAATATGAAAAGAACAAAAAAAAAGCGCAAGTTTTGTGCATTTATAGAAAGCATTACGCAGCTGTTGCCTTCTGCAGGAGTATCATTCTAACAGCTCAGATCATAACCAACAATTGTGCAGTGAGCATCGTAATTACAAAAATGAAGAATCGATTAAGGAAACAAAAGTAATGGCAGACAATACATAAAAGAGGTTAACCCAAAGCAGCTACCATTAAAGTGACGTCAAACATGATCAGGCAAAGAACAACATGCACATAATTTTCCCATAATCGGAACTAAACCTCACTAAAATGAATTTGGATTCTGGCTCATGGCTCGTTTGGCAACTTTTTGAAAATTTCAAGATGAAAATCCAGCTACCGGTGCTCTCATTTAAACCACAATATTGGTATGACAGTTTTATTTCGTAAGATACTAAAATGTGGCATGTGAAACCAAAACTATGAACATATTTATCAGTACATAGAAGAAATGCCAGTTAAGTGATAAAATTATACTGTGTGCGTGAATCATTTATCCAGGTAGACAGTAGTAAATTAAAACCTAGAAGCTATCCAGTTAAGGTACATGATGCTTGGGATATTTATCATGAATCTAAGTAGAAAATAGAATACTTTAAATCACTAATTCTATGGATTCAAACATATTAGGAGGACTCACTAACATGAACTCAAGTGTATCAAACAATAAAATGGAAAGCACGACATAGGAACAAACCTCTTTCAGGAGGTCCAAGCCTTCAGATCTATGCTTTCTTTCATATCCAGGTGGCGGAAAAGGGAAGCAGCGAGACATTGCACACTTTCCCTCGTAAAAAAAAAGTTATTACAATCAAAAGAAGAATATTCTAAGATCAATTCCCCCAGATAGAAGTGTTCCAGTATTGGAACAGACCAGCGTTTATATATCAGTCCATGCACCATGACCCCACATTGATTTCAAAATTTAATCATCCATCTAGCTCCTCCTTCTACTGGTCCACAAACCCAAAATCATGCTATGGCCAATTCAAGTTTTACACCAAGGAAGATCAAAACCCAACTGTTTGTCCCCGACCTCGACTATCTTGCTGCACCCTTAACCACAAACACAAAAACAAATTCGAAGCCCAAATCAACTGAATGCAGGCAGAAAATGAGTAAGCTTGACCAAAAATTCTGATATAGGAGAGTGTAAATCCAATGTTCTTGAGAAAGTGGAACAGTTTGCTAATGGATGGTCTCCAGCATCCAAGTAAATGACAATTAATAATCAGCCCTCCAGTTTTGCACCAAAAGCTATAAGTCTGATATCGTTCCTTGACTCGTAAAAGAAATGCAAAAGACTATATTCATTTCATCAGAAATTCGAACATTCTGATTATTAAATGTATTTATTTGAACAGTCCTCTTCCATACCCTTTTGAACTGAATCACAATACTTACAGTTAAAGATGTTTCCTGAGCTTCTTAGGATCAAATAGAACTCCTATAAATTTCAAAATCAACAAAATTGACTTTTTTCCTTTTCCCAATCTGCAAAGTGGACTTCTTTTGAGAAAGGGCGACTGAAAATCAGAATTTGCAGATGAATTCCCCAATTTCAGATATTCGCTGATCAAAATCCTCACTCAAACTGTCAATCTGTCCCTCCAAAGCGGATCAGATTCAAAAACCTTGAATAAAATTCACCATCAGCAATCAATTTCAGAGGTGCCAAAAACCCAAATTACCAACCAAGAGAGAAAATAGCAAATTCCGATTCATCTTATCAATTTGAAATTGGTTCCATTAAGAAAGAAGGCCCAAAACCAGCACCTCTCATCAAAACGGCAAAGCCAAAGCCACACATAAATAAAATTTTCGAGTGAAGATTTGGATCGTACAAATTATTCCAATCCTCCGAACAACAGAAAATTCTTTGAATTTCCAAACCCGAACCCCAAACTTACTTCAATTGGAAATAGCCTAGTTATAACTCAATTCTCTCATCTATTTAAATCTTCAAGTCACATTTTTACCTTGCCTGCTACTAAATGAAAGAGTATTTGTAGGAAGGGACAAGATCCAGATTATTTTACTCTATCCCAGGAAAAACACTATCAACCCCCTTCCCTCGATCGATTCACTATTACAGACAAGAAGAGAGATGTGCGGTTAGGTTTATGCTGGTTCAGTGTGGTGCTTGCGAAAAAATGGAGAGATGAGGGTTTATTTTGGTGTTGGGAAATACAAGTTACAACTCGAAATGGGTACTGAAAATAGGAAACCCGAAAGCATGGTTCATTTGTAGTAGTGTTTCTAGAGAGAGAAAGTGAGAGTCGTGTATATGCATGAGTGAGAAATACCCAAGCACTTACCGTTGAACGAAGTGACCCTTTTTCTTCTCTCGGTATGGAAAGAGAAATAAATTAGGGTGTGAAAAAAATAAATTATTGTGTCAAAAATAAGATAACTACTTTTCTATTTCAATACTCACAAAATGTTATGCCATAACATCAGTGTTTTGTGACTCGGACCGGCCCGGCGGGTCGACCCGGGATCTGGTCGACTTGGAGCCAGAACCGGTTTAGTGGGGTATTTGGACCGGGCAACAAAGGACCCGGTCAAACTCGGTCAAAACCCGGTCGACTCGGCTTTGACCCGGCCGACTCGGGACATTGACCCGGGTTGACCCGGTCCATATATTTTTTTTTATTTTTTTTGTTTTTAAAAATAAAACTATGTATATATGTTTATATGGTAAATATTTATCATGAAAATACATATTATTAACACTTTAATCTACAAATTTTATACACAAAATATTTAATTTTGTTACTTTTATGTATATTTATAGGACAAAAATACTCTATATATAATTTTAAAAATTTTAAAATTAATTATCCGGTTCAGCAATTGACCCAGTAACCCGACGGTTGAACCGATGACCTGATGACCCGAGGACCTGCCCGGGTCGATTACCGGACCGGGTTTAAAAACTATGCATAACATTTCCAAATCAACTGCATAATTAATAGTTATGCGAGATTTTTGTCACATATATACCAACACATATTCATGACCACATAATTAACAATTATGTAAAACATTTTTTGCATATTTCGTAATCGCATAGGACTCGGCTATGTGCTTCTTCCTCTTCTCGGGAATATATTTTTTTCCTTATTGTTTATTAGATATATCATATTACATGTCTATTATTATAAAATAAATAACCTAATTAAAGCAAGCGACACTTTCGCGACTCACCTCTTCTAAAAAATTTTGCGGCGGATGGTGGATCCGTGCTACTTCATAGGGCACAAAGATCTTTGCTTACGACGGCACCTCGAGAATTTGCTACAAGTTAACCACATCGGCATTTTTCAGAATATTTACCTCCTCTTAGATTTCTAAATTGCTCGGTCTTTCTGGTTCTTCTATACGGGCCTTCTCCAAAAGCCCTCAAGTGTCGACCGGACCGATTCTTCCTCGATCCATGCTTGAATCTCTTGGATCTCACTTATAATATTAATTTTCTCACTTATTTGACTGGCTCGATTGTCCCTCAACGATGCTTCCACCGCTTCCATGTCAAAATCTCGGATGCTCTCCGACATATCAACCGACCACTAAAAGGGAAATAAATTATGCTCTCAGGAATTGTTTAAGATCTTATCTTGTATTTAAAACAACGGACAAAAACCATAAAATAAAAGAAAAAAGTGAAGAACGGCCCTATTTTTTGTCTAAAAAGGTAACCCTCAAATTTGGGCAACACGCATCAGTTATTAAAAGAATTTACACGACCACATGTCCAACGGTGCCACCTATCACGCTAAAAAGGCATGTTGTCCTCAAAGAGAACTTTTGTTTCCCCTGCAATCACGTCTTGAATATGTTCAATGCCGATCCAACGCAAACTATTTTTTTTCAAAAAAGTAACGAATAGCGCACGGAGCTTCCCAGGCCCCCTTTGAGATCTCGCAATGCCCTCGACAACCTGTAAAACTAAAGGACACCTGTTGTATATGTTGCATATGCATCCCGGAAAAGCCCACGTGACTGGAAGGAAAATACGACCCACAAAAAATAAAGCATTAAATGTCCAAAAAGAGCCCATGAGACAGGTGAACTCCACAAGATCGGCCCACAACAAAAACTTAAGACTGTCGACTGCCCGATCAGCAGAAATCATATTTTATCGATCATTCATTGTCGATCGCTTTGCAGTATGTGAACATTCTCTGACAAATCCAAACCCATAAATTTGGTGAAGATGGTGAAACCACCACACAAAAGGTTTTATCTTGCCTCCCAATCGGGCATATCCTGTAGGTTTGTAGAATGTACGCCCTGTCCTCAAAAGACGAATTTCTACATGGCACCACGTGTCATTCACCTAGAAACCAAGGTGGCAATCGACTATAATTACATCTTGCCTTTTTATGTATATAAATTAGGCACCAGCACCTCATATAGGATCATAAACAATAAACATTAGTCAGACATAGCGGTACAGTCACACAAGACTACGAAAAAACTCAAACAAAAAACACCCTTGTACAAAATACTTTCTGCTAGTTATACTTTTAAAGAAAATCATTCTCCTTGCGGATCCCACAACAGATCGTCGAAATCATGTGTGCTTCATTTTTCTCGTTCTTTCACCATAAAATAGTATTAATCGTGTCGGTCCTTTATAAGATCAAATTTTCTACCCCTCTTAATCCCGTAATTAAGTCGTTGGTGACCCCTCGTCAACAGTGTATATATACCGACCCCTCCGGTCCTAAAAAAAAAACAAGAACAAACAAGAAAAAAAAAACACACAACTACAAACACATAGAATTTCTTCCTCGTATGGCTATAATTCTTCCCTTTTCAGTTTTTCAATAAAAAATTCTGGAGAATCATTCTCCTTGTCGATCGACACAGCTGATCGGCAACATCAATGTCTTGTTCTCTTTCGTGCATTTTTATTTTACTAAATTTGTCTGTAGCTTCCTAAGATTCATTACGATTAAATACACTGTAACCCTCGATTAAACCACCTAATTTATATCTATAATAACCGTTGGCATTCAACAACACACATGCCCATTAATATCTTACGGGTTAAATGTAAGCAGTAATTACCAAGGTCTAATTTATTTACTTGGTCACTACAAAATAAACTTATCCTCTGTGGATCCGTTCAATACACTCATAGTGTACTAGTTTAATTGATCAGTCAAAACCAACCGATCCAAATTATACTACAATTGTTCGCGAGTTCAATTCTATCTAGGTTGTGAACCAATTGTTTATGTTTTACAACTAACCGATAATATGGTATTTTGCTCATCTGTGGTGAACCACAATTATCTTAATGTAAAACATCAGAACATAGAAGCGTTTAATTAAACATGATTCTCATTCGACCAAAATAGTGTTTATAAAAAAGTCAAGCTTTCAGTATATACACTAATAAGAGACGCTAAGGCTTGCGTTCGGACACTATGGACGATCGACGAGGTCGATGGGAGAAGGCGAATGGCGAGGATGATGAAGTGTGGTGCTAGGCTGGCGTGGGCGGTGATGGGCATGTGAGATTCTCGCAGGAGCCCATGCGCAATGTTAGTGTTATATACTAAAAGCATGGCTTAAGATGATATTACACTTTTTCCCTTTATGAATTAGAATCATGTTCGACTAAACAAGTTCTATGTTTTGTTGTTTTGCACTTAAATAGAATGGATCATCATCGGGTGAACAAAAGATCATTCTATTAGTTACTTGCGAAACAAGAATTGTGGTTCACAACCTAGATGGAAATAAACACCCCATCAGAACGGTTGTAGTGTCAACGGTACACTTGGTCTTGGCTGATTAATTGCACTAGTACATTTATGTATTGAACAGGATCCTAGAGAGGAGAAGTTCGTTTTACACTAATCATCGTAAGTGAACTCGGACTCGGTTAATTACTGCGTTCTCTTAACTCGTAAGATATTAAACAGACATATACATCTAGTATATATTACTTTAATTCACTTGGGTGAGGTTCAGTTCACTAGACTAATATTCCTACTGTCTTGGATAATATTACTGGATGTATGTTGTATTGTTAGGATATTTACGGTCACCATGTGCGTTAGTTTCATGATGTCCCATAAGTGAGTTAATGAAGATTGTTATGCTAAACTATGCAGGTGGATTAAATTCCGGCATAATAATAATGTGATGAACGAGCGCTAGTTTTGGTAATATATGATATTAATTAATTCTTGATTGTTAGTAATCGAATTAATTAATGGACATTATATCTTAAACATGGAGAAATAATTCGAGTAATTATTATTGGATTCTCATATGTAATTTGGGATAGGAAAACGTAGTGCAATAATATTATGTTAGTGGACAGTAATATTATTTAAGTAATTGGAGTAGTAGGTTTGGCTCACAGTTAGTCCATTACTTAAGAAGCCATATTCCTATTCTCCTAAGGATCCCTATTGTAGCTCTATATATACATCATTAAGCTCATCAGAAGAGAAGAGATCAGACAGAAACGTGATACACGCACGTCGTTCCCCTCTCTCTCTCTCTGGATCTCATCCAAAATTTACCTTCTTCTTGTTGTTCCACCGATATAAGTTGAAGAGGTGTACGACTAATACAGTAAAAGATCCCGAAAGTAATCGAAACATCGTGATCATCTACCGAAGCTGACGAACCATGACCCAAAGGCCGTGATCTGCTGACCCCAGACCGTCGCGACGAGCCCAACGCTGGACAACCAGCCGACGGCCGAACCCTGCATGACGATGACCGGCGACCACCGCAGCTCCACGACCTCGAACCCGCCATCCGTTCGTGATCTCGGCATTCCTTTGACGTGCTTCTCCTGATCATCCTGCATTCGGCAGATTCAGAAAATTTTAAGTCGTAAGTTTTCTACGTCAAACCTGTAGATCCGTTGTGCATAGGTTTATGTTTGCTATTGAATACATGACTTGTACATAATGAGATCCTCATAGATCCCAACATGTGGTATCAGAGCACTTGGTTAATTTGTTTTGTACAAAGTTCGAATTTTTACGGCAGTATTTGAAAAGATGTGTTCAAACGCAACCATATATATTCGATTATATTCGCATAACTCAGTTTTCCAAGAATTAGTTTAATCCACTATTATGGTTGTATATGTGTTTGGTGAATGTTATTGAATGTGATGAATGGCTTTAATTTGTTTTTAAAGCCTTGCACATGTCGGGGAATTTAATGGATGAATGTTTGTAATAATTACTTGTTTAGAAAACATGTACATCCATTCGTTGGATCTAGGATCGAATTGTGTAATTGTATATTATATTTTTCGTGTTGTGATCGTGTGTTGATGACCGGGAGATCACAAAGGGTCAACAAACCTCGAAGACCCGATCGGAATCAGGCCCGGGTGACCACCGGCAGACCACCGCAGCCTGCGGCTGGCGGCTTTGCCGCCGGAGCTGCGGGCGGGCCAAGCGGAGGTGGCGACAGCGATCGCGGGTCTCGGAGGACCCGGTCAGACGGCTCGGCAACGCGAGCGAGAAAAAAAAATTCTGGCATTTTCCACCGGTTGCGGCGGTTGGCGGCTGGCAGGGCAGGTGGTTTTCTTGTTGGACAAGCAGTACAATATCTACCAGGATTCTACTGCATTTGGAGTTCCAGTTAGACAATGAAAGAATTTGATAAGGTTTTCTTGTTTAAGGAGACTCAATAATTAATGGCCATAATAGTGGATTTATTTATTTAAATTTATTATGCCACTTAATTATTTATTTATTCATGCATGAGAATTAATTATTGCTTTATGCGTGAGATTAATTTATTTGCATGAATAATTATGCATGTTAATTAATGCTTCATGCTTGGGATTAATTTTGAATTACATAAGTTTAAAAATTCTCATTTAATTATACTAAGTTTGAGAATGGGTTTTAATTAAAGTTAATTTCAAAATTCCTAAGGCCTCCATTTCTAATTTGTTGGTAAATCAATTAATTGAAGTATGGACTCCTTCTCGGGTGACATCACTAAAATTAATTGTAGGTACCAGAACAAATTTCTAATTAGGCGATTATATAAAGTCTTATGAGAGCGTACGGGCCTCCCCTCGGAGGATGTATAATCAAATTTGATGACCTTAGGATCGAGAAATGGGATTCACTTAGAATGCGATAAAATTTATTAACCCTCTTCGGGGTCCCTGAATTTTATTGCATGGTCAAATGCAGACTGACTATTTATTTCGTTCGTCATGAATTTGGCTTTGACTTATGAAAGTTAATGAGTTCTTGAAAAACTTTTCTCTGGCGAATGTTGAGTACGTAGGGTTACCCTCGTATCATGCGTTACTCACGTTGTTTTGAGATGTGGGTGAATTTAAGTTAATATGTTTAAAATATTTAATCTGTAAAATATTTTCGTGATTCTCAAACTATATTCATCATGTCGTTCAATCTGTTATCTGTCAATCTAAAAGAAAAACAACTTGCTAATCCCTAACCATTTGATTGGAAGAGGAACTTAGACATTGTCGTGTCGATCACCAACGCTAAGGGCACTCTCGTAAGGGAACATGTCCAGAAGCTACTGGAGCAGTTCACTTGCATGGAATCTGAGGGTGCACGTATTGGATAGTGCATCAAGGTTGACATAATACTCTTTATGCTGCAAAAGGACCTCAACCAGTTCTGCTACAGTTACAGCACGATTCTTCGGAATATGTCGGTGGTTGAGCTGATTGGGGAACTTGAGGCGGCCAAGAGAATTATCCATGAGGAGCGACAGATGATTCTTATAGAATGTGAGATGGCCTCGTCCTTAAGTCCGTAGGGATAAAGAAGAAAAGGAGTTCCGTTCAGGAAGCAATAGAGACATCTAAAGCTGCGAGATCAGGACAGAAGTTCGACTGCACTCTCCTCAAGAAGGGCAAAGAAGGTAACTCTCTTATTTATGTCGTAGAAACATGTTTAGCGGTTGTATCTACTAGTACCTGGCGTGTGTAGATACTAGAGCCACTGATCATGTCTGCAATTCTTTACAAGGGTTCCAGGAAACCAGACGACTTAAAGAGGGAGAAATCACCGTCTACATGGGCAGTACCACGAAAGTGGCGGCTGTTGCAGTGGGAGACATTACTTTATCTTTTAATAGTACTAGTTTGGTTTTAAGACATTGCCTTTATGTTCCGAGTATTAGAAAGAACCTTGTTTCAGTTTCTAAGCTTGTTTTAGATGGCTTTTCTGCTACATTTGATGACTTGGTTATTATTCGTTGTGGAAATCGTTTGATTTGTTCTGGTTCATTAGTTGGCAATTTGTATGTTCTTAAACCATCCTATCCCACAATGCAACAAACTAAATTGAATAATATCTTGACTAAGTCTAATAAGAGGAAGGAGTCTTCTCAGATGAATCAAGCATATATTTGGCACCTTAGACATGGGCACATCAACCTTAGGATGATTCAGAAGTTCGTATCTAGCGAACATCTCGGTCCACTAAAAGATGATTATCCAACTTGCGAATCATGCTTGGAAGGTAAGGTGGCTAAGAGGCCTTTTTTGGCAAAGGGGTATAAGAGCTAAGAAGTGCTAGGATTGATTCATTCTGATTTGTATGTTCCTATGTCGATCCAAGCTAGAGGTGGTTACGAGTACTTTGTCACATTCGTTGATGATTACTCGAGATTTGGGTACATCTACCTGTTGCACCTACAGGTGAGCATAGGTCGGTACGATTCGGAGATTGACAAATCTCAGGAACCGTACTGAAGTTCGGAGTTACTAAAACTCAATCTCAAAAACCGTACCAAAAAATTGGTTTGGTTTGGTTCGGATATTTTCATTTTTCGATTCGTTTTGGTTCGGTTCTCGGGACTACTAATTCGGATCGGTTCGGTTCGGTTCGGATATTCGGAGATTTCTAATTATTTTTAATTTTTTTTTTGAATGCCCACCTAGTTGTATTTCAATTTTTATATATTTTTTTAAATCCAACATTCATCAATACTTTATCATACTAAAGATTTTATTTTTAAATCAACTCGAGAAATAACTCTAAATTTTAGTTAAGACTAAATTTGTGCAACTTACATTGAAAATTCAAAATTCAAAGAAAATATAATATAGTTTTTTATTAAAGTAATATTTCTTTAATCATCCATACCATGTTAGATATAAGATTGAATAAGACTAGTATCGACAAATTTAAGTAATGTTTAAATATTTTTTTAAAAAAATATTTCTTTAACCTTTCATACCTTTAAAAATATATATTTCTTAAACCAGGAAATTGTAGATCTCAAGTATTACTAAACATGACATTTAAGTGAAGCTTAATTGTTATAAGTATATTTTATTTCCATTTTAAAATTTTTCAAATTATATAGGATCAAAAGTTGGCATAAAATATATTAATATAACACATTTATTTTTCTAATTCGGTTCTTCGGTTCGGTACAGGACGGTTCGGTTCGGTTCTCGGTTCGGATATTTGTAAAATCTCCAGAATTGTACCAATTATTTTTTCGGTTCGGAAAAAGTCAAACAGTCTACGGTTTTTTCGATTCGGAGTAATTTCGGTTCGATTTTCGGAACGGCTCGAAATTCTCCGAGTCCCATGCTCAGCCTTAGTTGTGGAGAAGCTTCATGGTAAGAGTATCAAGTCAATTTGATCTTATTGAGGTGGCGAGTATCTCTTTGGAGAGTTCAGGACATACTTATCAGAAGCTGGGATTGAATCCCATTTGACTGCACCCGGCACACCCCAGCAGAACGGGGTTGCAGAGCAAAGAAATATGACTCTTATGGAGATGGTTAGGTCAATGATGATTTATTCAAGGTTACCTGATTCGTTCTGGGGTATGGCGTTGGAAACGGCGTCCTATATTCTGAACATGGTTCCATCGAAGTCAGTGGAGACTACTTCTTACGAGATGTGGAAAGGGCGTAGGCCCAGTTTCTCACAGTTTCAAACATGGGGTAGTCTGCACATGTGTTAGTGCAGGAACCTGGCAAATTAGAGAAACGTTCGGAAGCATGAGTGTTCGTTGGCTATCCCAAGGGAACGAAAGGTGGATTATTTTATAGTTCTGAGGATCAGAAAGTGATTGTTAGTACGAACGCTAGATTCTTGGAAGAAGACTATTTTATGAACCACAAGCCCGCGAATAGACTTGTCTTAGAGGAGTTGAGGAGTGAAGTCAATAGTTCCCCACCGAACGCGCAAGTAGATACATCACATAATACTACAACACGACACACTGAGAGTGTACCAGTGCAGACAGTACCTCGTTGTAGTGGGAGGGTTTCTATGCAACCCGACCAATGGATAGGTCTTGGAGAGTCATCAGACTCAGTTCCAGGAGACCTAGAATCGGACCCAATGACCTATGATGAGGCACTCCAAGATAAAGATGCAGATTCATTGAATGTTGCAATGAAAGCTGAGATGGGGTCAATGGACTTCAATCAGGTCTGGGATCTTTTAGAACCACCCGATAGGGTACGACCCATTGGATGCAAGTGGTTCTATAAGAGAAACAGAGGATATGATGAGAAGGTTGAGACCTTTAAAGCTACGCTTATTTCGAAAGTTTATACCCCGAAATAGGGTATTGATTATGATGAGACCTTTTCGCCAGTAGCTATGCTTAAATCCATTCTGATTCTTTTGGCTGTAGCCGCTCATATGGATTATGAGGTATGGCAGATGGATGTCAAGACAGCTTTCCTTAATGGAAATCTTCAGGAGGACATCTATATGCAGCAACCAAAGCGATTCATTGCTAAGAGACATGAACATCTAGTGTGTAAGCTTAATCGGTCTACTTATGGACTGAAGCAAGCTTCGGGATCTTGGAATATCCAGTTCGATGAGGTGATCCAGTCGTACGGGTTCACTCAATGTCCGGATGAACACTGTGTGTACAAGAAAATCAGTGGGAGCGTGGTGGTGTTTCTTGTGCTTTACATAGACGACATACTTCTTACAAGAAACAGTAAGAAGGAGTTATCAGACGTAAAGGTGGGGTTGTCTAAGCAGTTTGATATGAAAGACTTAGGTGAAGCAGGACACATTCTTGGTATTAGGGTCGTTCGAGACCGTAAGAAGAGAATGTTGTGCTTATCTCTGTCTACATACATAGATACTGTCTTGGCTAGATTCAACATGCAGGATTCCAAGAAAGGTATGTTACCTTTCAGACATGGAATAGGTCTATCCAAGGAGATGTCTCCTAGGACGTCTCAAGAGATAGAAGACATGAAGACAGTTCCTTATGCTTCGACAGTAGGAAGTCTTATGTATGCTATGCTATGTACGAGGCCGGATATTAACTACTCCATTGGCATGGTAGCTAGATACCAAAAGTAACCCGAGACGGGTACATTGGTTTGCGGTGAAATATATACTCAAGTACTTGAAGAGGACTAAGGAGTACATGTTAGTTTACAGTGCAGACAACTTGTTACCGTTGGGTTACAACGATTCTGATTTCCAGTCAGACAAGGATGAGAGTAAGTCAACCTCCTTGGGAGGTGTAGCCATTTCATGGAGGAGGGAAGAGCCGAAATGCGTGGCAGACTCCACCATGGAAGCTAAGTACATAGCAGCCTCATAGGCACCGAAAGAGGCAGTTTGGCTTAGGAACTTCTTAGTGGACTTATAGGTGATTCCGAGTTTGGCATGTAGTATCACCGTGTACTGTGATAACGGTAGAGTAGTAGCAAACTCAAGGGAACCACGAGCCCGCAGATCAAGCAAACACATAGAGCGCAAGTACCATCTGATACGAGATATCGTGGGTAGAGGAGACGTCGATGTTGCCAAGATTGTATCAGAGGACAACCTAGCTGATCCTTTCACGAAGAATTTGCTGGGGAAGGTCTTCGTCAAACACGTGGAAGGAATGGGAGTCAGGTGTATGGCGATAGGATCGACATAGGTCTTTTAGAATAATGGATTGATAGGACTATACTTGTAAAAGCGAAAGCTTTAAGTATAAGCGGGAGATTGTTAGTGTTATATACTAAAATCTTGGCTTTGGATGATATTACACTTTTGCCCTTTACGAAAGAGAATCATGTTCGATTAGACAAGTTCTATGTTCTATTGTTTTGCTCTTAAATAGAATGGATCAACATCGGGTGAATAGAAGATCATTCTATTAGTTACTTGCAAAACGAGAATTGTGGTTCACAACTTAGGCGGAAATGAACACCCCATTAAAACGGTTGTAGTGTCAACGATACAGTTGGTCTTGACTTATTAGTTACACTAATACATTTATGTATTGAACAGGATCCCAGAGAGGAGAAGTTCGTTTTATACTGATCGTCATAAACGAACTAGGCCTCGGTTAATTAATGTGTTCTTAACCCGTACGATATTAAACAGACATATACATGCAGTATATATTACTTTGATTCACTAGGGTGAGGTTCACTTCGCTGGACTAATATTGCTATTGTCTTGGGTAATATTGTTGTATATATGTACTGTTAGGATATTTACGGTTACCATGCGCGTTAGTTTGATGATATCCCCGAAGTGAGTTCATGAAGGATTGTTATGCTAAACCCTATAGGTGGATTAAATTCTGGCATAATATTAATGTGATGAACGAGCGCTACCTTTGGTAATATTTATACTAAACCCTCTCTCTCTCTAGATCTCATTCGAACTTTATCTTCTTCTTGTTGTTCTACAGATACAAGTTGATGAGTTGTACGAGTAATACAGTAGAAGATCCCGAAGGTAATCGAGACATCATGATCATCTACCGGAGCCGACAAACTACGACTGGAAGGCCGTGATCCGCTGACCCCAGCCCGGCGCGACGAGCCCGACATCGGACGACCAGCCGATGGCCGAACCCTGCGCGACGACGACCGGCAACCACCACAGCTCCATGGCCCGGATCCCTCCATCCATTCGTGATCTCGGCAATTCTGTGACATGCTGCTCCTAGTCATCCCGAATCCAACAGATTCAAAAAATTTTAAGCCGTAAGTTTTCTACGTCAAACCTTAGATCCGCTGCGCATATGTTTACGTTTGCTATTGAGTTCGTGACTTGTACATAACGAGATCCTCATAGATCCCAACACGCGATGCCACATGTTGCAAATGTAGTACTCCGTTCATTTAATAATATCAATTCAATTATTTCATTTTCTTAACTGCATTGTGTAAGTTCGAAAGATTGACAGTAAATCAACGAAGCTTCATCTGCTATCAGGTTCAGACTTCACTAAGATATTTAAGGAAAGTTTATTTTAAATTACTTGGATTAGGTACTATTACTTTGCTTATTGGTTATTACTTATACATGCTTTGTTATGGCAGGTCAAATGAAATGGGATCATGATGCACATTCCATATATGACTACCTACCAATATGCCCGAGATCAGATCAAGCAACCTGTACTTTCCATAATATGACATGACTTGGCTGGGAAGCTATAGAAAGAACTTAGCATATGAAGGATGAGTGTCGCACCCCGCCTTACTAGCTTTTTAAAAATCAGAGTAAAAATTTTGTTTTTATTTTCGAAAGAACGTGCGAGCTTGGTTTTCGAAAATACTGACTTATTGCGGGATGCCACAGATAAAAACTTAACATAACTTGCTCACAGACATATAATAAAACATGCAACCAAGCTATCCGCTCGCGGATTATGGAATTAAACATGCATAGTCTGTACTGTCTCGCACTGTCTAGTAAAACTTGCTAGCGGAAGCATCCGAAATACGAATACATAAACATGCATACATAAACTGAATAAATATACATGATCATAAACTAGGACATAAAAATGTGCGTAAAATATGTCCAACTCTCATGACCACGCTGCGCCACATCTGTGCTCATCCGGCACGCTCGACTCTATCTCCTGAAAAACACAATGGGGGCGTGAGCAAACCACTATGCTCCGCAAAGACCAGTACTGAACAAAACATCATCTATAATAATGTATCATGAACATAAATAAATAAGAGCTGAAATTGTAAACTGATCTCTGATTTTTGTTCTGATCTATGGTCAAAAGACCCTCGGCCTTGGCCGCTCGTGTGCACACGCCGATGGGGTATAAAGGCCTCGGCCCCCCAATGGTCATCAGGTGGGATATTTAAGCCCTTAGGTCGGCCCCCAACCCGGAACTAGACTGTCTCAAACATACCTCTGCCATGGTACAGATATTATCTATGATGTGACATCCAGTACATGACCCCCACCTGATAACTTGAAATCTGATGCAAGTGCTGATACTGGAGTAGCGGTCGGAGGCTCGACTCTCCTTAGGCTACATAAATATTTAAGCAAAATAATGCTTAGTATCATGCTCGGAATAATTTATAATATGCTAAAATGCTCGAACTTAATTACGCGATTAAACTGGACTGGAAGTCACGAATCAAAACTAATATGCTCGGACCGGAAGTCAAGAATCAAAACTAACTCGAACCGCCAGTCGAACCGGTCGGTTCGCTGGTTGGCCGGACCGCCGGCTTGGCTGAACTGGGCGGTCGGGCATTGGCTCGTGCTGGGCACGGCTGGGTGCGGCCAGGCTCGGTCCCTAGGCCGCTGACTTGGCTAGGCG
>BKCP01005739.1:460932-499920 GCA_008636005.1 Striga asiatica
CCTCGCGTGGCTGGTGCGGGCACGACTGGCTGCGGGGTCGGGCACTGCCGCGCTGCATGCGCGGCCAGTGACCAAGGCCGGCCCTTGCCGGACCTCCGGTGACTTTTTCCGGTGACATGCATGACCAAACATCATAATATGATAAATGTGACATAGATATGCTATGAAACACTAGTGGACCCTGGGTCCACGTGCATGACACTCGCTAGGGCTTATATAGCATGTACGAGCACTTAACCTCCGATCCAACTAAAAATTCTCAAACTATTGATGATGGCCGAATGTTAAACATGTTAAATCATTGCTATAGAGGCTAAAACATGTGGCACATCTTGCATGAAATGAACTAGGGTTCGGGTGCCCATTTTAACATATTTTCGAGCAAAATTTTACTAAGTTAATGAACTCCAATTCTATTCAAACTTTTACATCATCAACGGCATGATATTTGAGGGTGATTTAACTAACATTTCTGACTTTTTCATGCATGCAACTATAATTTTATTTTTAAGGCCATAATTTCATTAAATTCGGAAATCACATGTACATGCATGCATGGTTCGATTTCTCTACATGAAAAATCTTAAAATGTCATATAATATTTATGAGAGGAGCTTGGTTCGGGCTAACCTTGCTCAAAAGTTGAAAATGGCTTGCTAGGGAAAAAGGTGGTTTAGGTGCGGCTTTGCTACTAAGGATCGACTTTTGGTTGGAAGGGTTGAGCTAAATAAACCCAAAGGGACTTAGAAAAGTCTAAGAAATACTTAGAAATTTCTAAGCCCTGTGGTAAAGTGCTTGGACCGAGTTGAGGTGTTGTGGCGCGCGCGTGGGTGCCAAGGTGAGTTACTCTCGGCCTTAACTCTTTTCTCTCTTATTTTTGCTGGACTTCTTATGTCTTTGGATGATTAAAATGAGCAAGAACTGATACCAACTGAAATGTGTGGCTTATATAGGGACTTGGGCGGATACAACAAGGGGAAAAAGTAAGGAACACTTCCCTTTCCTAGGTGCATGGGTGGAAGGGTCTTGGGGTTGAGTCTTGCACGTTTTGGGTGGAGCATTCAGAGCCCAAACATTAAGGTAAGTGACTGGTCAGAGCTGGGGTTGAATGGGGGACAAAACTCTTACACAAGGGAATAAAATAATAACATCACCCATGCTCCCCTACATGTCTTGGTTGGTTGACTTAACTAATGATTGCTTAGGGCTAATTAAGCTCATTTAGACCCTCATTAAGTCCTTAACATTCGCCAATAATGGTTCATGAAAGAAGTGGGCCTGACCTTCTCCATTTGGGCTCAAAGTGGTGGGCTGGCAGGCTGCCGCTAGCCTGGGCGCGGCCGGCCTTGGGCCTGGGCACGGGTACGGGGCTGGGCTGCGCAAGGGCGTGTTAGGCTGCGCGTGGGGTGCTCTTGGACCAAACATAAGGCTTAGGTAAATGTCCCAACACTTAGGAAAATTTAGCAAATGATACTAAGGCATGAGCAAGGCCTTGGGCTCGGTTGACACGGTTTGGGCGCGGCTAAGGAGCGGGCTCGGGGCTCGGGTGCGAGGCTCGACTAGGGCTTGGTTCTAAAATGCTCAAGACTTGAACTTTGGTATTTCTATGCACTTAGAAAAATATTCTAAGTATAAAAATACAAATACTTGGTTAGGCTCGAGAATGACTCGAGAGATAACTCGGAACCAAAACTAGAGTTCGAACCAAATAAATTCTCGAATTGACTTGCTATTATATACCAACCAAAATTAATGGATTAATCTTAACTTGTACTTGAGATAGAATTATTCAAAGAATAATTTATCATAATTGAGCATTTAGCACAATAAATATAACTCGGGAATTTCTAAAATTTATGAATTTCACCTATAGTCGAACAGTGAAACCGTTCTGAATATTATTTCTGATTTGGGGCGTTACAATGAGGATAAAATGTAACGCCCCGTTTTATTTTAAAAGATTTACCGAATTTCTTTATAAAAATCAGAGTTAATTTTTCGCAAAATCCCAATTAAAACCTTACTATTTAACGGGCGCTACTTAACTACCGATAACAAATAAACATTTACGAACTAATAAATCGAACCTATACATGCATAACTATCAGTTCTAAAAATAAACCACATTATTTATAACTCACAAAACTAACCAGATAGTTCAACATGATTCAACGGTTCTTCCAACATGTTCATAAAACCAAAGCGGAAGCATAATTATTCAGAATAAAAACAAGTGTTTCAACAAGATAATAAAAGCGGAAGCAAAGGCACAATATTCCAATGACCACCACTCGATCGTCTCTCGCTGCCGCCTCCAACCATGCTCAACCTAAAGATAGGAAGAGGAACAAGAGGACAGAAAAATAATGGGGGTGAGTATCACTATCATACTCACCATTACCGCACAGTATATCTCGCATAAAGATTCACAACCATAAATAATGTATGCATAGAATCCAGATCTAACTCCCTATTAGGTCCAATCGCAAACCTCATATGTACATACAAACCAAACCTCCCGACCAGACATCGACGAGGATGTAACTGGAAGCATTCCCACCCCGGATGCAATGGGCATAAGATCTTATCCAGGAGACAGTGGAGCTGGTTTACCCCTCCGCTCTACACGAATTCGGGCGTTCAGTTTTTCCCCTCCGCTCTACACGGATTCGGGCATCCACCTCCCGGATGCAACGGGCAGGTGACCTCCACTGATTATGCATTCGTCAAAGGCACTACCGTCGGGACACTTAGACTAGGGTTTTCACGCATACAAAAGCTATCGAGACAAACATTTATACGAAATAACAAGTCGATAAATATAGATTCAACATAAATTAACCCACCTGATAGCAGCGATAAATTTCACAATATACGATTCGAACGGTAGGATTTGAGGTCAACACCTCGGGACACCTACACGAAATCAAGATAACTCTAGATTACTACTAGTCTAAGGAACACACAAACTTAGTCGAATCCATCGACTAAGTGCCTCGTGGAAGGTTCTCGTGGAATTATGGAACAGACGACTCGACTCGAACCAGGTATGGAAAAAAATGCACATAATTGACGACTCACAATAAACTCAGCCACTTAACTCAAAATTTACACCACTTGTATAACATGTCAAGAGAACCTCATATATTAAAAATCATGCCCAAATTCAAACGTTAACATGTTCAACAATTAAATTGAGTAAATAGACAATTAATACTCATTTTCTAGATGACCAGGTTAATGAATGAATTATGATATGAAATTTGGACACATAATGGACATTGCTGAGAACATCAAATCCACCAAGTTTCAGCCTTACCACCCAAATATGTGATTTTATAAAATTAATACAAGTTTTCAGTATAAACAAGTATGCATTTAAATGACTAATCAAATGAATGAATCTGAACCTAATATTTTTATGAAGGTAACTAGAGCATGGTCGGAGTGTCATATAAAAATTTCATTCATAAACAATAAACAAGCGAATTATGATAATTATTCTAAGTTTCAGCAGAACACACGTTTTTAATATAAACTCAACAAAATGAATTTAAACATTTCTGCGATTTTTCACACCATCAAATATCATGTGAAATAAGCACTTTGACCAAGTTTCATGAATTAACATCAAGAATTCGAATTTTCATGAATTTAATAAGATTCTATAGATTTGAGAAAATAATTATTTACCCAAAAAAATGACCTTCACAATTTATGAAAATTTCACACGAGGTTCAAAGACATCAGGGAATCAACATATCCAAATTTCATGATTTTTGGGCAACCACACCATTTATCACGTATTTTACAAGTTACAGCAGACACATCAAATTAAAAAATTCATAACTTGAAAAATATAACTCCAAATTGAACAAAGTCAAGACCATTGTGATCAGGTCACAAAGATGTTCCATATTCCAAGAGATTTCCACGAGATCATTTCAGATCATAAGAGTTTCGAGTTAATCCTTATAGATCTAAAATAGCATTCTACATGAAATAACAATTTGAATAACTATTAATCCAAATAATTCCATTTAATCATGCTTATATATTATTCCAGAAATATAACACAAAATCTCATGGGATTTGAAGTTTAGTAAAAGGAATTTTACCAAACACCAAAGGGGAGAAATAAACGAGGTTCGGTTTCGGAAAGGCTCGTTGACGTTCAAGTCCTAAGGGCGGGGAAATCGTCCGCGTGCTCGGCGTTCGAAGGCGGCTCGCACGAGAGGTTGATGACCAGAGGTGGCGGAGGGCTGGTTGGAAAGAGAGGATGATGGCCAGGTGCTGCGGCGGAACACAGTGGTCGAAGGCGGCTCGCGGGTGGCGGGCTTCTGCCCGCGCGGGGACGAGGCGGGGCAATGGTTGTTTTTGACATTCGTGGTGTTGAGTGACTTCCGGCGAGATGACGAGAGAAAGAGAGGGGGATGCTGAGGCTGAAGGTGAGGGAGAGAGGGAGAGGGAGGGTGGCGAGAATAAGGGAGAGGGAGAAATGAGAGGAGGGATAAGGGGGACTCTTCTTTTAATGCCTTGATTTGTAACCTCCCAAAGATATGGTCAAAGAGGAGATTAAGGGCTGAAATTGTGGGATAAGGATCCATATTTGAAATTCAAAAATCAAAATAAAGACCATGCATGCAAGAGGGAGGGGAGGGTTCGGCCGATTTGAGTTCGGCGGGCGCGAACCGGCGATTGGGGCGCGGGCGTGAACCGGTGGTTGGTTGGTCGGCTCGGTTTCGAAGTCCCAGCTATTTACGATTATTCGGTTCGACCGAAAATAAAATAAGAATGGCTAACATAATACGGCTCGATTTTTAATTTAACGCAATTAGCAATCAAGGGCATTTAATCGAAATAAAATTATCGAGCTCGAATAAAATAATTTTGGAAAATAAAATAAATAACAAATGGGGCGCTACATAAAAGGACGACGAGAACACATTGAGGAGTGCTTTTTTTCATTCTCTCTTTCTTGGAAAGATAGTTTTATATATTAGGCATCTTGGATTTATTTATTTTCTTTGAGTGATTTTTGTGAGTGAGGGTGATCATTGTTGAGAGGAAAAATACAGAGTGTTCGGAGGTTCATTCTGTTTTAGTTTGAGGGATTCAAACGTGAAAAACCACAAGGAATTTGTGGTCGGATAAGTAGTAGTGCAGTTCATTGTTCAAGTAGAGTGTAGAGAGAGTCTATACTGTAAACCCTTGAAGAATGAGTGAGTTGATTGCATTAATGAAAGAGATCCGAAGGGAGAGTGGGACGCTCTCCTGAAGGTTCAAATTTGGCTATACTGCTTCCGCAATTTAATTGACTCTTCGTTTTATTCTATTTTCTTAATCGTGTGTAACTCTGAATACTTGAGATACGAGTATCAAACTTCAATTGGCACCATAGAAGGTTTTCGCATAACTTACGAATGATCTAAGGATGTGTGGATTGGGTAATCATGAATCAGGAAAGTGGATCGATGTCTAGGCCTCCGCAATTGAATGGTTCAAATTATTCCTACTGGAAATCAATGATGACGATCTTTCTAAGATCTCTGAGAAAAGGTGCTTGGGAAAGTGTTGAAAATGGCTGGGAACATCCAATCACGGCGGCCACCCCAGACCAAGGGAAAGAATCTTCATCGGCTACTGTACCTAAACCAAAAGACCTTTGGAGTGACGCTGAAAAAAATGCAAGAAGAAGCGAACTATCGAGCCCTGTACGCTATCATGATGGCAGTCGATCAGACCAGACATAAGATGATAGTTCAATGTAAGACAGCGAAAGATGCTTGGCGGTTTCTACAATGCTAGTTTGAAGGTTCGACGACAAAGCATCGAGACTTCAACGTGTAACCCTTGAATTTGATGAGATCAGAATGAAGGATGAAGAAATGATCGATATGTACTATGCCAGACTTTATCTGGTAAATCAAAGTGGAATGCTATGAGAAGAGATCTCTGAAAATCGTCAAGTACAAAAGATCATGCAGAATGTTGTGCCTAGGTTCAGAGAGAAGATTACGGCTCTTGAATGCTTTCAGAGAATTGCGCCTCTTGATGTGGATGAACTTCTTGGTGATCTAAGAACGTTCGAAATCAACAACAATTATGACAAGGTCAAAAACAAGGGACTTGCTCTCAAAGCTACTGTAGTTGAGGAGAAGGAAGACAGCGATAAAGAGGAAGGTTAAATGGTGGATGACAGCGAGTTGAAAGAGGCTCTGGCATTAATTGCAAGAAACTATAGCAAGATGAGTCAGAAACTATATAAGAACATGTTCGCTGGAAAGAAGTTCAATAATCCCAGCAAGACCAAGGCTCAAGACAAGAAAAATAGTGTGTTTCCTTCAAAACCAGACACACAACGGATTGAGAAAGACCAGTGCCGTGAGTGTCGTGGATTTGGGCATTTTCAGTATGAATGTGCAAATCTCAAAAAGAAGAGTAAGTCGCTTAAGGCCACTTGGGAAGATTCAGATGACGAAGGGACAGACGAACCTTCTTCCCACACAAGCAACATGGCAATTCATTCTTCTGTAAAGAAATTTATGTGCCTCACTACCCCTCATGCCACGACAAAGTTTGAACAAGGCATGGAAGAATCTGAAACATCAGAGGATGAAACTAACTGCAACACGTGTAGTAATCCAGTTCACTTGTTAGCGATGGAGAAATGCGCACATGCATCTGAGGCTATGAAGAAGCTTCAAAGTGAGGTTCAGAAACTGACCAAAGCAAATAGGATGCTAATGAAAAGTCCTCCTCTTCTCTTACTTATCAAAAGGAGAATGAGCTGGACACCGCAAAGGCTAGAACCTCCATTCTTGAAAGCAGCGTCAAACTATCTAAGCAAGATGGATTGGAAAAGTCTCAGACGATGGAATGTCTGAGGTCTGAACTATTTTTGACTCAAAAACTACTTGCTGACAGAAACAAGGAAATATTGAAGCTCAGAAAGGAACTCAGCCGAATCACGAACGAACATGCAAGTTTGGAAAACAAGCTTAGTGCAAAATCAGCTGAATTGGAAGGCACTACTAAAGCTGTTAGAAAACTGAATAAAGGGAAAGTGAATTTGAATGTGCTACTTTCCATGGGAAGGCAGTATGGTGACCTCACCGGGCTGGGGTACACGGGGAAGGTTGAGAGTTCTGAATGTCCTTCTGAAGCTTCAAACAGTAACAAACATCCAGGTCTAGGGTTCTCTGACAAATCTGGTGTTGAAGGTACAAGTCTTCATGGAAAACCTTCGAGGGAACTGTATGGCAGGTTTGTCAAAAGCACTGCAAGTAAACCCTCTTCGCCTAGAAACTCGGTGAAAATTCATGCACCAACCCGAGAATCTGTAAGTAAATCTCCTCGTAATTTTATACCCATTTGTCATTACTGTGGTATAACTGGTCAAATCAGACCCAAATGCTACAAGATGCAGCATGATCTTTATGCTGGCAAAGTGTACAACTGGAATCGTTTCGGTGTACCTGTGAACGTTCATGCTGTAAGTTCCCATAAAAATGTTTTAAAAAACGACATGTCTGGGTTGCTAAAAATTCCTTTAAATGTTTCGCTTCAGTACTGTCTCTCAAAACCTCACTTGAAGGAAAATGGTATCTCGACAGTGGGTGTTCATGACACATGATTGGTGAACTAGCATACTTGTCTAATATAAAAACTGGTTCGAATGGGGAAGTCACATTTGGAGATGGTGTGAGCAACAACGTAATTGGAAGAGGTTGCTTGAACTTGGGTGTTCTTCCTAGATTAGATGATGTGTTGCTTGTAAATGATTTAAAGGTTAACCTTCTGAGTGTGAGCCAGCTTTGTGATCAAGGTCTAAGTGTCAGTTTCTCGCGTGATAAGTGTTTTGTGAAAAATAATGAAGGTACATGCGTTATTACTGGATCTCGATCAACTGACAATTGCTATCTTGTTGATTTAAATGAAAAATGTTTTCAAGCAACTGTTAGTGAATCTGAAATCTGGCATCAACGCTTAGGTCATATTGGATACTCTCACTTGGTCAATATATCTAATGCAGGTGTAGTTCGCGAAGTTCCAAAAATTGTTATGAAAGAGCAGCCAATTTGTGAACCATGTCAACTTGGAAAGCAAACACGAGATCTACACAAAAGCTTAAACCATATTGCTTCAAAGCAAGTTCTGGAATTGCTTCACATGGACTTAATGAGACCAATTCAGATTGAGAGCTATCAAGGTAAGAAATATATTTTCGTGTGCGTATATGATTTCTCTCGCTACACTTGGATTGATTTTTTTGCGTGAGAAATCTGATACCTTCATTGCCTTTAAAACTCTTTGCCTAAAACTTGAAAATGAAAAGGGATTTCCCATAACCAGAATTAGGAGTGATCATGGCCGTGTGAATTTGAGAATAGTGAATTTTCAATCTTTTGTACTTCACATGGTATTTTTCATGAGTTTTCGGCCCCGAAGACACCCCAACAAAATGGGGTTGTTGAAAGAAAGAATCGTACACTTCAAGAAGTGGCAAGGGTGATGTTAAACTCCAAGAAGATCTCTCATCGATGGTGGGCAGAGGCTATCAACACAACATGCTACCTAGTTAATAGAGTGTACCTTCATCGAGGTATGGGGTTGACATCTTACGAGCTTTGGAAAGGTAAGAACACCTAACCTTAGTCATCTTCACGTATTTGGATGTAAGTGCTTTATTTACAATGATCGAGAACAACTTAGGAAATTTGATGCTAAAAGTGACTTAGGGTTCTTTCTTGGATATTCTAATACTAGTCGAGCATACCGTGTTTTCAACACAAGTACCTCCACTATTACAGAATCCATAAATATAATTTTTGATGAGAAAACTCCCAATGTTGATTATTTTATGACTATTGACCTACTTGAAAGTGCTGTCAGTATGCAGGACACCCCAATCGAGACCCTAAAACGTGATAAAGAAGGTGTTCATGACGAAGGTTTATCAGAAGGCTCACCAGAAAATCAGACAGAATACGATGTTCCCACCACTGGAGATCAAGTTGAACCAAAAAGGGATCCACCTTTTAGGATTCAGAAGGCTCACCCATCTGAACTTGTTATTGGAGACTTGAATAAGAGGGTAACCAGGAACTCAAAAACCTCGACTAAAGAACTCATAGGCATTTCTCACTTTGCATGCTACACCTTACTAATAGAACCTAAGAATGCTAAAGAGGCTCTAAAGGATGAGTGTTGGATCACAGCCATGCAAGAAGAATTAGAGCAATTCAGCCGAATCGATGTCTGGGAACTCATTCCAGAACCTTCATCTGGAAATGTTATCAGAACCAAATGGATCTTCAAAAAAAAAAAAAAAAAAATAAAAAAAAAAAAAAAAAATCGATGAGTTCAGTAATGTGACTCACAATAAGACCAGATTGGTCGCACAAGGGTATACTCAGACTCAAGGAGTGGACTTTGATGAAACCTTTGCTCCAGTTGCACGACTTGAATCGGTACGTATATTTTTGTCAATTGCGTGTCTAATGAAGTTCATTGTTTACCAGATGGATGTAAAGTCGGCATTTTTGAATGGAATATTGCACGAGGAAGCCTATGTGAAGTAGCCAGAAGGGCTCAAAGACCCTAGTAACCCTAATTATGTCTACAGACTCAAGAAGGCACTATATGGTCTGAAACAAGCACCTCGTGCTTGGTATGAAAGACTGACTTTGTACCTTTTGGAGAAGGGGTTCAAACGAGGGGGAGTTGATCAGACTTTCTTTGCACTGAAGACCAATTCAGACTTGCTGGTGGTTCAAATATATGTAGATGACATCATCTTTGGGTCAACCTCGAAGAAACTGGTCAATCACTTTGTTCAGCTTATGTCTTCTGAATTTGAGATGAGTCTGGTAGGTGAACTTTTTAACTTCTTGGGTCTTCAAGTGAAGCAAGTTAAAGATGGTATCTTTTTGCATCAAAGTAAATATGCTAGAAACCTTGTTAAAATGTTTGGTCTTGAAAATGCAAAATCACCTCCGACTCCTATGGGCACTCACATAAAAGTGTCTAAAGATGATGAAGGTACATCTGTAGATCAAACTCTTTACCGTAGTATGATTGGTAGTCTTTTGTATCTTACTGCCAGCAGACCTGACATTTGTTTTAGTGTTGGACTTTGTGTCAGGTACTAGGCTGCTCCCAAAGAATCCCATTTGAAGGAAGTCAAGCACATCATCAAATATGTCGGAGGTACATCTGACTATGGGTTATTTTATTCTGTTGATACGAACCTACATCTTGCAGGTTACTGCAATGCAGATTGGGTCGGAAATCTTGATGATAGGAAAAGTACTTCTGGTGGAGTTGCTGCTAGGGTCAAACCTGGTTTCATGGTTCTGTAAGAAACAAAACTGCATCTCCCTATCTACAGCTGAAGCTGAATACATTGCCGCAGGGAGTTGTTGCTCACAATTAGTCTGGACGAAGAAAATCCTATCTGAGTATGGTATGAAGGTACGTTCGGCTCAGCTTTTCTATGATAACACTAATACAATAAATATCTCAAAAAATCCAATCCAACATTCTCGAACCAAACATATTGACATTCTCTATCATTTTATTCGTAATTTGGTGAAGGATGGAACTATTGTGTTGAATCATGTACCTACAGATGATCAGCTTGCTGATATTTTCACAAAAGCACTTGATTCAAAACGCTTTCTGTCACTAAGGAAATCCATAGAAATGTGTGCTATATAATATTTATGCATGTTGTGTCTCTTGCATTTATATGTGTGTATATATATATATATTGTGTCGCATATTAGAGCTATCTTGCACTTAGGCATAATAGTATGTAGGTTCATCCCAAACATCTTCCTTGAATAATATGTCGTTGAATAAATAAATTGATGTTTTATGGACTCTAACTGGTCAATTTGGTGAAACTCGTCACAATGATCATCTAAAACTACTTGTAAGAGCTGCTCTCGTGAAAGTAAGCATCGGGCAACTATTACATGAGGTGTTTCCATGATCACCTGTGAAACGAGTTACGTGCTTAGAAATAATCGAGGAGTGATAGCTACAGATAGTCATTCTTGTTGAAATCTAGTATATTGGTGTTATAAGGTTGGCCATTTTATAAATCTTCTCAGCATTTTTTTTTTAAAAAAAATATTACTTTTTGCAGGATAATTCACACTTCAGTAATGGGCTTGACATTGGCGTATAGTTAATGTTAGTAAGTGAAATGGTGTGGAAGTTCATAGAACAAAGTAAGTTCATTATTAGTATTGGAATTGCAAATGAAAAATTTGTTCTTTGCCAAGAGAAAATGATGAATGAACTGATATTGCTTCCGCGGTATATAAAAGTTGGAGGTATAAGGGTTGAGTTGATTTCTTGAAAAATACTTATCATCCTCTTAGTGTCGAGCACTCTAAAAATTGATTTGGGAAGATCTTGAGAAAATATTTTTTTGACATTGCATGATTTGAAAGATCTTGGTTATTGCGTGCTAATTAAAATTAGTTAGGCATATACATGAAAATTTCCTTGTGATTCATTGTGTTTTGAATATTGTGTCAAAATTATTTTTGGTACTAAATCTGACCATATTTTTATCTGAAACTTCATTACTCGTATATGGTAAGCTCTGTCATATTGTCGGTTAATTTATTTTTGGAGGGAACGGTTTTTGGTATTAATTGGTGCACAAGTTTGAAATTCAAATTGAAAAAGCTGAAGCGTCTAAACCTACCTCTTCCTTCCTCAGTAACTGCGATTTAGTTTCCCTATATCTATCATATCATCTCTCCACTCTCTCATATCAATCATCTGATTTTCGCATATCACCAAAAATCTCTAACCTTCCATATCTATGGCAATTACCTTCTCCCTTTTTGAACCATGACGAAAAGCAAAACAGGAAAAGCGAAACCTAAGAAGGATGTTCCAAAGCCTTCGCGGCGTTCCACTCGTCAAAGCCAAAGTACTGAAACATCACCAAATCTCACTCCTTCCGACATGGCAACCCAAAAAGTTCAACTCTCTCAACCCGTCGAACCTAGGGTTTTACCAAGCCCTACAAAGTCATCCACGACAAAGGTGGCTACTCCCGACGTTGCGGGTAGTAGCGAAAAAGGTGGAAAAGGCTCACCCTCCATCGCTAAATACCCTAAGAAGCGAAAGAAGGTCCCAGCAGTTACTGCTGGTAAATCGAAAAAGGCAAAAAAGGTCATCATTCTGCCTGAACCTACTACTGTTGTGGACTCTGCTTCCAAGTCCAGTGAAGAGTGGTCGCTTGATGCTGATAATGATGGTGACTCTAAGGAGAAGGAAGTCGATAAGTTCACCGCTGAACCAGAGAAATACGTTAACCCTCATGCTCCCGACAAGGAACCTTCTCCTCTTGTGGATGAGAAAGGTGTTGAAGAAACCGAAGATGATGGCCCTGATAGTCTTCTTACTATTGGTAATGCTTTTTCCCGTCAATTTTATTCCCCTCTTTCTGAAACTTGCTTCTCAGATATATTCTCTCAAATGAAATTTCGTCCTGAATGCACAATTTTCGGTGAGTACTTTGAACATTTTGGTTTGCTTGAACTCCTGAAGAAGGTTGGTCTTGAGAGTTCTCTTACGAATGTTGGGAAATACCGTCCGCAGCTTGTAGGTGAATTTTATTCAAATTTATCCGTGTCTGTTTCTAACCCTACTTCCTCGAAGTTTCAAAGGGTGTTTGTAGGAAATTGCATTGTTGTATTTTCGTCATCCCCTATAAACGCGGTGCTGGGTTTGGCTGAAGGTTCTTCATTTTCCCCTCTGAACGATGATCTAGATGAGGTTGCTAGTACACTGACTGGTGGGAAGTTGAGCAAGTGGCTTTCTCCTAGGCTGTTTCTTAAGAGCCTAACCCCTCCTGCGAATGTGTTACAGAAAATCGGTGCATCTAATTAGACACCTACTACACACAAGCAATTTGTTACTCCTACTCAGGCCCGTGTTATATATCGTGTTCTTTACGGTGTTCCCTTTGACCTTGGCTCTGTTATCTTTGACACTGTGGTATCTTTTGCTGAAATTTCCAAACCACATAAGCTGCTGCTATTTTCTTCTACTATTTGTGCCATTCTTTTTAAAGCTGGTGTGAAAATGGACCCTCGTGTGGGTGATAACTTTTCTCCCGTCTTAAAGCCTTTTGCTCTTGCTGGTGTTAAATCTGCTCTTCCTCGCCCGTCCCTTGTTAAGGCCTCGGATGTGCCTTCACAGCTTCGAGGTTTATTGAACCAACAAGTGGTCGTACTCTCTGGACTTGAAAAGAAAATTGCTGATCAGAAGAGATATTACAAGGAGGTACTCAGTGCGATGAAGTCGCGTGCCCCTTTGGTGACTAAATTGAAAAGGAGGGAGAACAAGAAAAAGGTGGCTGCAGGTAAGGGGGAGACAAAGAAGGTGCATGCTGGTAGTAAGGGGGAAAAGTCAAAGGTTGTGGAGAAATCTAAGGTTGCTGCCGCGGCCAAGGGAAAAGAAAAAATTGTCGCTGCCAAGGAAAAGGAGAAGGCGCTGGAATCTGAAGAAGGTTCAGATGTTGCTGAGGAAGATGAAGTGGACTCAGATGCTGAGGATGAGGAAGAGGAAGCTGCTTCAGAGGGAGACACTGAAGCTGGATCAGAAGAAGGCGGTTCTGATGATGAGGAGACTGAGGATGAAGATGCATCCACTTAGGCCCGTGGATATTCATTTGACCTATGTTGTGTTTTGCTAAACTTGAAAAACTATTTGCTATGTTTTGTGATGTCTTGAACTTTATTTTTATTTTTATTCTTTTTATGACTGCTTAG
Source organism: Striga asiatica (assembly GCA_008636005.1). Classification (NCBI taxonomy): domain Eukaryota; kingdom Viridiplantae; phylum Streptophyta; class Magnoliopsida; order Lamiales; family Orobanchaceae; genus Striga; species Striga asiatica. The sequence goes on from BKCP01005739.1 coordinate 474,738, forward strand.
GAGTGCTTATTATGAACTGCTCTATAAAAGTTTTGGATTATTCAGGATCTTATGTTGTTCAAGTGGACAACCACTCATTTGTATATTATCTTAGAATAGATTATGTGTGTATGCAAGACTTCTGTTATGCAGGTTTTCAATTTACCTGCCAAAGGGGAGATTGTAAGTTTGGAAGATTGGCAGTAAATCGAGCTTCATCTGCTATCAGGTTCAGACTTCACAAAGATATTTAAGGGAAGTTTATTTTAAATTACTTGGATTAGGTTCTATTACTTCGCTTATTGGTTATTACTTATACATCCTTTATTATGGCAAGTCAAATGAAATGGGATCAAGATGCACATTCCATATATGACTACCTACCAATATGTGTGAGATCAGATCAAGCAACCTGGACGTTCCATAATATGACATGACTTGGCTGGGAAGATAGTTTTATGTATCAGGCATCTGGGATTTATTTATTTTCTTTGAGTGATTTTTGTGAGTGAGGGTGATCATTGTCGTGAGGAAAAATACAGAGTGTTCGGAGGTTCATTCTGTTTTAGTTTGAGGGATTCAAACGTGAAAAACCACAAGGGATTTGTGGTCGGATAAGTAGTAGTGAAATTCATTGTTCAAGTAGAGTGTAGAAGGAGTCTATATTGTAAACCCTTGTAGAATGAGTGAGTTGATTGCATTAATGAAAGAGATCCGAAGGGAGAGTGGGACGCTCTCCTGAAGGTTCAAATTTGGCTATATTGCTTCTGCAATTTAATTGAATCTTCGTTTTAGTTTATTTTGCTTAATCGTGTGTAACTCTGATTACTTGCGATACGAGTATCAAACTCACATTGCATTATATGTCATTCATTATTGTTAAGCTCGAAAAAGTATAATAACTTCATTAAGATTATTTAAAATGTCCTTATCTATTTAACCCAATAAGTTGAATAATTTATGTAGATGTCCTCGTCTACTTAAGTTTTCCAAGTTTTATTATTTCCTTTGTCAAGCAAAAACCGTTCAAAAAATCAAGTTCAAGCGCAAGCCATTTTTGTGAGCCATTTTCCAACTTTTTCTCAAGAAAGACCAAGTATTTTTTGGCCTTTACAAGACTCATATTTAGGCCCAAAACTCAAGGAGAAATTCGGCCCTTTTGCACATGGAAAACCAGTCCCCTTATACCCAAAGGTTTGGCTTCATTGGGAGTTCAAAATTCAAACTCTTTTGTGGCCAATTAAGGTAAGTATCATTAGATCCAATCCTTCCTTTAGCTTGGCCAACCAAGCTTCCTAACTCCCCCAAACATCACCTTAATTTTAGCCACGGAACACCCCAACATGGAAGACGTATCCTTCTTTCCATACCTCATTATTTTCCCATCCTCCAAGACACTTCTTAGATCAAAATTTCCCCAACCTTTCATCCCTCTAGCAGAAGAAATGAATCCTCCAAAAACACTCAAACTTCCCTAAAAAATTCTCTCAAACCTTCCCTCAAAATTCTTCTTCCTAATGTCGTCCGAGACCGCACACGAGCCTTGCAGAGCACCATCTGTGAGCACGCCGAGGAGCACAAAGTCGAGGAGACTAGGAGCACGTGACCAGCGGCCTGGACACGAGAGAAGCCAAGGACGAGACGAGGTCGTCCGTAAGCATGAGAACCCAAGGTTGAGCCATCTTCAATCTGATTCCAATCCGATCTCTCTCCTCCTTTCTTCAAATTCAAGGAGAGAGGTAAAATTCTAAGCTCTTGTATTAAATATTTCCCAAGATTTATATGCTTAGATTTAGTATCAAACGTGAGAAGAATGCTTAAGGTTTATGTTAAGTTTTATGAAGTTTGGAACTCTCATTCATGCCTTGAAAATTTAGGCTTGATTTCTTGTTAGAAAAACAAAGAAATTGTGTTGTTGATCTTGAGCCTTGCAACCATATATTGTTGGTTTGTTTTGAACCATTAGAAATATTAAAATCCATGTTTGATGCTTTGTTGTGATTGAAATCTTAGCCTTTCATACCTTAAGATTCAAGAGAAGAGATCGAGAATCCTTGTGTTGCAAGTTTCGATTTTCCCTGCATTTTGTATGTTGTTTCCTCGTTGTTTTGACCACCCCTGAAACATAGTCGTATAGTTTTTAAATCTTCATATGATTTGAAATTAGTCTCTTATGGTTCTTAGAGAACAAGAATCAAGTGATTATCATTTTTATATTAAAAGTTATGAATAAAATTTAATAGTTGCGCAGTCAGTCTTCTTTGATAATTGTGGTCGTACAAGTCTGTACAATCCTTGCTGTTTTGGCCATCGTCTTTTTAGTCAGACGTTTTTTATGCCTGGACATAAATTGTTTATGTGTATCTTATATTGAAATAATCACAAGAATCGCAAGATTATCACTTTTACACTGAAAGTTATGTCCAACGTATGATTATTATGCGGTCTATTTTCTTGTCCAACATGGTTGCACTGCAGTCTGTCTTGTTTTGAGCCTTTTCTTGTGACCTTACACTTTTGATGTCTTCAAATGATTTGTAGATTGTTTCTTATGTTTCAAAGAGCACAAAAAATCATTCAATTATCATTTTTATACAAAGTTTAAAATACACGGATTGTGCATGTTGTTTTGCGCCCAGTTTTTGCAGCATCATAATATATATTTTTTTTTTTCAGCCTAGTACTCTTTTATAAAATATCTTTTTGAACTTTGAGTCATCATCATTTTTGTAGATATGCCTCTTAGTGTTCGCTAGGATAAAAAGTTTCAGCACTATGCATGTTTTATATTAAAAGATATGCTCCAATTTCGAATGCCGCGCGAGCCTAAGTGTTAGCTTGAGCCAAATCTTATGTATTTTGAAGTTGAGCCCTACGCAAGCTAGTTTTCAGTTTGAGAAGCTTTTTTGAAACATTATTCTACCCTTAGCCGAGAGTTATAAAATTAAGATAATTTTCACTAAGTCAAGAACCTTAAGCTAAGTAAATTCTTTAAGTTGGTAATGTTGGGCCGGCTATCGGTAAAGGAAGCATAGGCCTCCTCCGCCCTTCAATCCATATACTCTATGTGAATTTATTGCTCCTGCGTGCCAACTAGGCAATCGTCTGCTTGTACCGATTATTCTTTTCTAACTCCTGGGGATACGCCCGTAGCGGAAAATGACACTCCGAGTTTTATTTTACCAAGAAAAGACAAGTTAAGATATTAAATTTTCGTGTTCTCAAAAATGTAGATTTTCAAAGAATCGAGCTGTAACACCCCGCTTATCAGAGTAATTTTTTCACAACTTTTATTTCGAAATTACTTATAACTCTTTCGAAATCTTTTTGCGAATAACTCGGGATGTTACTTAAACTACTTCTTTCTAAAAAATCTGTTTAACTTTAACTTTGTCTAATTATTTATTTTAGACATAACAAAACAGATTTATATATATACTTGCATTTAACTATATCATGTTCATATTTATGAAATGATAAAAATTTGAAATCTGAATTTATTTAAAATGCAAGTTCACATATTAATAAGCGTAGCGGAATTACTTAAAAACGTGAATAATTATACAGACTTATTTCATTTATTACAAATGTCCTTTGAAATGAGTACTCGACCATCACCACCACTTTATTTGCTCACACCTCCGGCCCGACCCTGTTACCTGAAAAACATAATGGGGGTGAGTACTGGTCCTTTTGTACCCCGTTAATACCCATACTAAAGTAAACATCAATAATAATACAATATCATGATCTTTGGTATATATATAATAACTGTAACTTAATCTGGCCGATATATTATCGGATACTTGTGCACAATCTGATGGATATTTCTAAGGCACGTATCGCCTCCATCAGAACTTAGGATATAATCTTCGAGACAAATTAATGCCTCCTCATCCCAAGCGTATAAACTTAAACTGTATACATACCTCGAACATGATATCAATATTATACTCAATGTAATACCCAGTCTGGGTCCCCACCTTTCTCCTTTGAAATCGTAAGTGTTGGTCTCGAGTAGCTAACTCTTCAAGCTACATAAAAATACGTAAACAAATATACTAAGTACTATGCTCGTATACTCGGATTTTCAACTCTTTCGGATAAATCATCCAAATCTTATAAAATCTCAATATTCTTGTTATGGTTCAAACTTTTCTTGATCTTTTACTCAATCAAATACTTACTCATATTATTTCTCCCAAATCTTATACATATGGCTTATACTCATTTTTCACTTGATTATCTCGAAAGTGAAAAATAACTCAAATCATACTAAACTTTTCATCATAATATTAATATGTGAGATTTACAACAATCTTTATAAAATTGTATACTCAACATATTAAACTAAAACTTGGTCAAATTGCTCATTACTCATATAAGAATTTTTTTCTAAAAATTCCATTTTAAAACTTAACCATGTACTAAATACTCTTGCATATAAAATCATCTTGACATGTATGCCATATAAATATTTTAACTCGCTCATTTCTCAACATAAAATCATGAAATTTGGCAGTCATGTTCTTAACCCATATATAAGCATGTCGTAAAAATTTCATAATTTTATCATGCGTATATATCGAGTTATTAAAATTTTAAAGTCACAGCTGAAATAAAGAACATAAAATTCAACTTGCATGCTTAACTTCAAAAATTTATAACTCAAGCTATACTATGCCAAATGACATAATTCTTTCACCTATATACTCAGCACTTACACAAGAAATATCCATAATAAGCTTAACATACCAGGTTATGCATATCATGCTCAAATTCAAATCAAAACAGTACATATATAACATGTGATTGTGCTGGAAACAACTTATCATATTTTTTTTATTTTTAAAATTTCTTTAAAAATTGAATATATATATATGGCATGAAAATACATCAATATTCACTTAATATAAACTATAACATATGATAAAAAGGTAGCATCTAACCTTCTTCAAGAAATTTGAAAATGAAACTTCGGAAGTTGATCTCAACTTATCTTCGTCAAGATTTCTCTCAATTTATCTCTCTTTCTTACCCTCTTTAGCTAAGACTTTGCTTATTATGATGTGAATTTCGAGCCTATGGTGATACTCCTTTATATAGGGTAGCAAAGGAGACAACATCACCTTCTTTACCTCAATACTCTACCATAAACAACACCTTAGGGCCCTTACCATTAATGTTTTCCAAAATCTTGCACAAATGTGAGTAAGCTTTGATAATTACTTGAAAGGCATGATTTCTCTTGCATATATCAAGACAAAACTCCTCCATTTGACCATACCTTCATTATGGCTCGAATTTAATATGAAATGGCCCATTTATTACTTAAGAATACTTTAAAAATTTTATAAAATAAATAAAGATAAAGAATAAAAATCATAACTTGTAAACTTCTCCAAATCTATAGTCAATGCTTAGAAAGGGCCATAATGTGATCCTAATCTGATTTCCATGATAAAATTCGTGACTTAATGAAAAATTTCCAATTTACAGAACCGAATTCTGAATTAAAACGAACGGTTACCGAAAAATCGAAAATTCTGAAAATTTCAGATTTCCATCTTTTGCTTTTGGCCTTTTTCCTTTTTATGCTGAAAATTTTTAACTCTTATTAATGATCTTGAAACTTGTAAAAAAAAATACAAGAAAATAAATTTTTCGGAAACGAAATCGGACTTAATTATCGACTACAACCGAACATCGAAAAAAACTTGAAACTTGCGAATATAATTTCGAATATACTCTTAATAGACCTTCTTGTCCAAATAACTTCTACTTAATCCTTATTACTTATCAATCAAATAATATAAGTCACATAAAATACTTAGGCAATTTATAACATTTACTCGACTAACTCAATTTAATGAAAAACGATTCCGATTTAACTTTAATGTCGAGCCAACTGAAAAATAAAATTCTAAGAGATTTATTAAGGCTTGGAAATATAAAAGATCATTATTAATAAAAGTAAAATAGTTCTAACTTAGAACTGAAATAATTACTTTTATGAATTACTGAATGGGATATTACAATCTACCCCTCTTAAAACTATTTCCGCCCTCGGAAATATTAAAACTGAGATACATACCTTCTGAGTACATATCAGAACTCAAAATCTGGAAAACGAGCTCTAATATCAGCCTCCCGTTCCCAAGTGGCATTTGACTCTCCGTGGCGATTCCATCTAATACGAACGAGGGGAATATCTCGATTCCTGAGCCGATGAACCTTTCGGTCCAAAACTGCTACTGGCTGCTCCTCATAAGTTAAATCAGGCTGAATCTGAATCTCATTATGCTGAAGCACATGCTCTGGATCGCTCACGTATGCACGTAACATCGATACATGAAAAACATTATGCACACTTGACAACTCAGGAGGTAAAGCTAAACGATAGGATACTTCTCCAACTCGCTCCAGAACTTCAAATGGACCTATATAACGAGGATGCAACTTGCCTCTCTTCCCGAAACGAACGACACCTCGCATTGGTCGAACTTTCAAGAATACTTTATCTCCAACTTCAAACTGCATCTCCCTTCTGTGCTTATCGGCTGACGACTTTTGACGACTCTGAGCAGTCTTTAGCCTTTCTCGAATCCAGGCTACTTGCTCAACTGTCTCCTCGATCAACTTTGGACCAAGGACTCGTTTCTCTCCAACATCATCCCAATAAAGAGGCGAACGACACTTACGGCCATAAAGTGCTTCATAAGGAGCCATCCGAATCGATGCGTGGTAACTATTATTGTAGGCAAACTCTACTAATGATAACCACTTCTCCCACTTGGCACCTCTATCCAAAATGCAAGCTCTGAGCATATCCTCGAGCGTCTGAATAGTCCTTTCTGACTGGCCATCTGTCTCTGGATGATAAGCCGAACTAAACTTCAATTGTGTGCCCATTGCCTCATGCAAACTCTCCCAGAATCTGCTTGTGAATCTGGGATCTCGATCTGATATGATAGTAACAGGCACTCCATGGAGTCGAATGATTCCTCTAGTATAAATTTCGGCTAACTGGTCCATTGACATGGTCATTGTTACAGGCATAAAGTGTGCGACTTTCGTCAATCTGTCCACTACTACCCAAATTGCATCGTGCTGCTTAGATGACTTAGGTAGCCCTGTAACAAAATCCATGGTAACTTCTTCCCATTTCCACTTTGGAATTTCAAGTGGTTGTAACAGACCTAATGGACTCTTGTGCTCAGCCTTAACTTGCTGACAGACCAAACACTTCTTTACAAAGTCTGCTACATCTCTCTTCATCCCTTTCCACCAAAAGGACTTTTTCAAATCGTGATACATTTTGGTGCTTCCAGGGTGAGCTAAATAAGGGGCACTATGTGCTTCTGTCAAGATCTCCTTTCGCAAGGACTCGACTTTCGGCACAACAATCCTGCCTCTGAACTCTAAGGCTCCATCTCTGCCTCTGTAAAAGCCTTCTATTCCTCCGGTATGAACCTTCTCTTCTATCTTCCGTATAAATTGATCAAAAGATTGCTCCTTCCGAATTCTATCTCTCAACATAGGTTGAATTCTCATGGAGTTAACACTTCCTGTAATCTCTTTAGGAAGTGACTCAACCACTTCAATTTGCATCTGGGCAAACTCTTTAATGAGTTGCTTCTGTTGAGATATACTATAAGCCAACTCACCCTTGACCTTACGGCTTAGTGCATCAGCTACAACGTTTGCTTTTCCCGGGTGATATTGAATAGTGCAATCATAATCTTTCACCAGTTCTAACCATCTTCTTTGGCGCATGTTGAGCTCTTTTTGTGTGAAAATATATTGCAAACTCTTGTGATCAGTGAATATTTCACACCGACCTCCATAGAGATAATGCCTCCAAATCTTGAGTGCATGAACTACTGCTGCCAATTCTAGATCATGAGTTGGATAATTCTGTTCATGAGGTTTCAATTGTCTCGAAGCATATGCAACAACTTGACCATCTTGCATAAGTACACATCCCAAACCCTGCTTTGAAGCATCACTATAGATAGTGAAACTTCTAGTGGGATCTGGAATAATTAGTACTGGCGTCGTGGTAAGCTTCTTCTTAAGCTTTTGAAAACTCTCTTCACACCGATTTGTCCATTCAAACTTCACAGATTTTCTCGTTAAATTTGTCAAAGGGAGTGCAATCTTTGAAAACCCTTCGATAAATCTACGATAATAACCTGCTAGTCCAAGAAAACTACGAACCTCAGATGCATTCTTAGGTACTGACCAATTCTGAACTGCTGCAATCTTCGCAGGATCAACTTCTATGCCTCTTTCAGTGATAATATGGCCTAAAAACGCCACTTTCTTTAGCCAAAACTCACACTTAGAGAACTTGGCATATAACTTCTCTCGTCTAAGGGTACCAAGAACAACCCTTAAATGTTGCTCATGTTCTTTCATACTCTTGGAATAGACCAAAATATCATCAATAAAGACAATGACAAATTGATCTAAATACGGATGGAATACTCGATTCATTAAATCCATGAACACCGCTGGTGCATTACTTACTCCAAATGGCATAACTACGAACTCATAGTGTCCATATCTTGTTCGAAACGCAGTCTTGGCTACGTCAGATTCTTTAATCTTCAGTTGATGATAGCCTGAACGTAAATCTATTTTAGAAAATACGCAAGCTCCTCTCAACTGATCGAACAAATCATCTATTCTTGGGAGTGGATACTTGTTCTTTATCGTTAATCGGTTCAAATCCCGATAATCGATACACATTCTCATGGATCCGTCCTTCTTTTTGACAAATAGTACCGGTGCTCCCCAAGGGGAAACACTTGGTCTGATGAAACCAAGTTTCAACAACTCCTGGATTTGAGTCTTCAACTCCTGCAACTCCTTCGGTGCCATTCGATATGGTGCCTTCGACACTGGTGCTGCTCCTGGAACAAGGTCAATTGTGAACTCCACTTGTCTGTTAGGTGGTCCTCCGGGTAATTGATTCGGAAACACATCCACAAACTCACGGACAATTGGAATATCATGAGGTGTTTGTGCTTTCGAATCATCTTCGACAATGCTCACCAAATATCCTTGGCAATCCTCCTTTTGAAGAATCTTTCTCGCCTTCGCCATCGAGATTACACATGGTAGGGTTCTTGTCTTTGCACCATAGAAAGTAATTTGATTACCTTCTGGAAGATAAAGAATTACCTCCTTCTCATGGCAACGAATATCAGCTCGATAATTCGCTAACCAATCCATTCCAAGTATGAGATCGAAGTCCCTCATTTCGATAACATAAGCCTCTAATCTCAAGATTTTTCCTCCAATATTAACACTAAGGTTCTCTACCTTAGAGCTTGTCTCTATTTTCCTTCCTGAGGCTAAACTTACCTCAAGAGGGTCAATAGTGTTAATAATCTTAACTCCAATGGCATCTATACATCTCTTCGACACAAATGAATGTGTTGCTCCAGTATCAAATAATGCAAAAACAGGCATTTCATTTAAAATAATCATCCCAGACATGGTACCTGGGTTCTGCTCAGCTTCAACTTGATTGATAGCATAGACCTGAGCTTGTGGTTCTCCTCCCCTCTGCTGCTGAGGTTGACCCTGAAACTGCCGCTGCTGCCTTTCTGGACAAAACTTCATACCATGCCCAGGCTTCCGGCAATGGTAACATACATTTTGTCCAGCCAGACATTCTCCTCTGTGGAGCTTTCCACATTTTGGTACAAGTTGGAGTCTGTCCGACTTGCTGCTTCTGCTTATTCTTACGATCATTCTTGTATCCTTTCCACTTCCTCTTATTCTTTCCTTCCTTCTCTTGTGGAATAGGCATCATTTGCACTGGTGGTGCTGCTGGAATTTGTGATATTGGCTGTATCACAACTTGATCACCTCCTCTCTTGAAACTAGCTTCGATCTCATTTGCTTTGGTCACAACTTCAGTATAAGTATGAATATTGTGTCCAGCCACATGGTGACGAATCGAGGGTAGCAGGCCATCTCGGAAACGTCTCGCCTTCTTCGCCTCTGTCTCCATTAGATAGGGAGCAAAGGATCCCAATCTAGTAAATTCTCGTTCATACTCATCTACTGAACGAGTTCCTTGAACTAACGCCAGAAATTGGCGTTCCATCTCCGCTTTGTAATAGTCAGGGTAGTACTTCTCATTCATCATCTCCTTAAATATATCCCAAGTGAGATTTTCTTTCTCACTAGGACGCATGCCCCAGTAAGAATTCCACCAGAGACGAGCATCCCCAGTCATTTGCAACTGAGCACAGAGAATACGATTTTTCTCCGAGCACTCAGTAATCTCAAAGATTGACTCCAGACCTTGAATCCACTCCTCCACTTGACGAGGATCTCCTTGTCCAGAAAACTTCTCAGCATTGAAACCACGAAACTGGGCAACTACTTCTGCTGATGTCATCTCTCTTTGACCTTGGTTCACTCTTCGTGCCATCTGGATTTTTAATCCATTATTAAGTTTTAGCACAATCATATTTTCAAGATAAGCCATTATTTCTATACAAGTTATTTATTAACTTGATAACTTCTAAATTTATTGGGAGTAACATGATAGTTTTAAAATCTTTGCTTAAGTATCTTTTCTAATTTGGATATCCGAATCTTATTGAGCATAGACTTAGTAATTTGCTTATACAAAAACTTTCATAAAATTTAACAACACTTACCTGATAGTCGGCGAGGTGTGAGTGTGGTGTGGTCGGTTTTCCTGAAACTTAAACTTTTAGTATACAGAGCACTTAACCTGGCTCTGATACCACCTGTAACACCCCGCTTATCAGAGTAATTTTTTCGCAACTTTTATTTCGAAATTACTTATAACTCTTTCGAAATCTTTTTGCGAATAACTCGGGATGCTACTTAAACTACTTCTTTCTAAAAAATCTGTTTAACTTTAACTTTGTCTAATTATTTATTTTAGACATAACAAAACAGATTTATATATATACTTGCATTTAACTATATCATGTTCATATTTATGAAATGATAAAAATTTGAAATCTGAATTTATTTAAAATGCAAGTTCACATATTAATAAGCGTAGCAGAATTACTTAAAAACGTGAATAATTATATAGACTTATTTCATTTATTACAAATGTCCTTTGAAATGAGTACTCGACCATCACCACCACTTTATTTGCTCACACCTCCGGCCCGACCCTGTTACCTGAAAAACATAATGGGGGTGAGTACTGGTCCTTTTGTACCCCGTTAATACCCATACTAAAGTAAACATCAATAATAATACAATATCATGATCTTTGGTATATATATAATAACTGTAACTTAATCTGGCCGATATATTATCGGATACTTGTGCACAATCTGATGGATATTTCTAAGGAACGTATCGCCTCCATCAGAACTTAGGACATAATCTTCGAGACAAATTAATGCCTCCTCATCCCAAGCGTATAAACTTAAACTGTATACATACCTCGAACATGGTATCAATATTATACTCAATGTAATACCCAGTCTGGGTCCCCACCTTTCTCCTTTGAAATCGTAAGTGTTGGTCTCGAGTAGCTAACTCTTCAAGCTACATAAAAATACGTAAACAAATATACTAAGTACTATGCTCGTATACTCGGATTTTCAACTCTTTCGGATAAATCATCCAAATCTTATAAAATCTCAATATTCTTGTTATGGTTCAAACTTTTCTTGATCTTTTACTCAATCAAATACTTACTCATATTATTTCTCCCAAATCTTATACATATGGCTTATACTCATTTTTCACTTGATTATCTCGAAAGTGAAAAATAACTCAAATCATACTTAACTTTTTATCATAATATTAATATGTGAGATTTACAACAATCTTTATAAAATTGTATACTCAACATATTAAATTAAACTTGGTCAAATTGCTCATTACTCATATAAGAATTTTTTCCTAAAAATTCCATTTTAAAACTTAACCATGTAGTAAAGACTCTTGCATATAAAATCATCTTGACATGTATGCCATATAAATATTTTAACTCGCTCATTTCTCAACATAAAATCATGAAATTTGGCAGTCATGTTCTTAACCCATATATAAGCATGTTGTAAAAATTTCATAATTTTATCATGCGTATATATCGAGTTATTAAAATTTTAAAGTCACAGCTGAAATAAAGAACATAAAATTCAACTTGCATGCTTAACTTCAAAAATTTATAACTCAAGCTATACTATGCCAAATAACATAATTCTTTCACCTATATACTCAGCACTTACACAAGAAATATCCATAATAAGCTTAACATATCAGGTTATGCATATCATGCTCAAATTCAAATCAAAATAGTACATATATAACATGTGATTGTGCTGGAAACAACTTAATATTTTTTTTTTCATGCTTAAAATTTCTTTAAAAATTGAATATATATTTATGGCATGAAAATACATCAATATTCACTTACTATGACATATGATAAAAAGGTAGCATCTAACCTTCTTCAAGAAATTTGAAAATGGAACTTCGGAAGTTGATCTCAACTTATCTTCGTCAAGATTTCTCTCGATTTTTCTTCCTCACTTTATAGCTAAGACTTTGCTTATTTTTGTGTGAATTTCGAGTCTATGGTGATACCCCTTTATATAGGGTAGCAAAGGAGACAATATCACCTTCTTCACATCAATACTTCATCATAATAAACTCATTAGGGCCCTTGCCATTAATGCTTTTCTAAATCATGCACAAAGTTGAGTAAGCTTTGAAAAGTACTTGTAATGCATGATTCATCTTGTATATATCAAGACAAACTCTTCCATTTGACCAATCCTCCATTATGGGTCGAATTTTGATCCTAAATGGCTCATTTATTGCTTAAAAATATAAAAAAAATGGTTATAAAAATAAATAAAGATAAAGAATAAAAATCATAACTTGTAAACTTCTCAAATCTATAGTCAATGCTTAGAAAGGGCCATCTTGTGATCCTAATCTAGTTTCCATGATAAAATTCGTGACTTAATGAAAAATCTCCAATTTACAGAACCGAATTCTGACTTAAAACGAACGGTTACCGAAAAATCGAAAATTCTGAAAATTTCAGATTTCCATCTTTTGCTTTTGGCCTTTTTCCTTTTTATGCTGAAAATTTTTAACTCTTATTAATGATCTTGAAACTTGTAAAAAGATACAAGAAAATAAATTTTCCGGAAACGAAATCGGATTTAATTATCGTCTACAACCGAACATCGAAAAACTCGAAACTTGCGAATATAATTTCGAATATATTCTTAATAATATAAATAGACCTTCTTGTCTAAATAACTTCTACTTAATCCTTATAACTTATCAAATCATATAAGTCACATAAAATACTTAGGCAATTTATAACATTTACTCGACTAACTCAATTTAATAAAAAACGATTCTGATTTAACTTTAATGTCGAGCCAACTGAAAAATAAAATTCTAAGAGATTTATTAAGGCTTGGAAATATAAAAGATCATTATTAGTAAAATAGTTCTAACTTAGAACTGAAATAATTACTTTTATGAATTACTGAATGGGATATTACACGAGCCCTCGAACATTTGCATGAGTGAACTGATGTGGGTGTTCCTAAATTACTATGTCTTCTTCTTTATAATCGCATGATTTTAAAGTTGAAGTATGTGTGTGAACTATTTGCATGAGTGAAGGCATTTAGTTAGATCTCCATTTTCCTGAGCGAAGGCATTTCAGTTATATCTCCCGTCGTTGAGTGGGGGGTGACTCACGTAACTGACGGTAAAGGTGTGTACACATGAGATGACCATCCGTTGTTGGCTAGGGGGCAACCCATGAATCCGACGGATGGTTTGGATGGAGACAGATGAGATAGTTTATTTCATGTTCATGCTAATATTATATTATTTATTATTATGCTGAATAATCGCATAGTATTTCACACGGTGACCTAGTTATTTGCTCACCCCCACTATTTCCCACCTTTCAAGTTGAGTAGCTGGCGGCGGACACGAGAGGACGATGGTGGTCATTATTTATGTTATTTGTTTTTATTGCTTCCGTAGACATTTTTCCAAATTGATGTTATTTTGGATTATTGACGTTGAGACTATGACTATGATGTTTCGAGACTTTTATTGATTGAAAATTTTATTATGTCTCGATTAGTTAAAGAGAAAAAGATGAAATTTGGGAAGGGATCTCCTTAAGAGCTTAAGGAGCGACTTAAGCTATGTTTTAAAGAAAAGTATGAATTTTCAATAGTGCGTGAAAGGAGTTTAAAGTGAAAAATGTTTTTAAAAGTTCAAATTATTTCTAAAAACTGTTTTTTCTAAAAAGAAGTAAGTCGGCGCTACAATGGTCTCTTGCTTGGTTGTCCGAGTGAGCCCCAGAAATGGTGTAGTTCATGCTCTGGCTGCGTGAACCACACTTCTAGGTGATCAACGAGCTAAAACATGTATACCAACATGTGTGCGAGGAAGTCGGGCGGCAGACGAGGCAGCGCGTACCCTGTGCACAGTGCCGGAATCACCTGATGACGATTTTTGCACGATGCAGCTTTTGCGCGAGCCTCAGTGACTGTGACACACCAAGGTGATGAAGAGCAGCAGCTGGCAATGGTGGCAGTAGGTAATCTATGCAGTGGCAGTTTCTTTCCCGACGCTGGGGGCGATCTGCCAGCGGCAATGTCTAGCAACGGTGCCTGGTCCGAGAAGAGAGTGGGAGTCATTGAGAAAGGAAATTCCATGTCTAAAAGAAAGCGGTTGTTTGCAAAGGACAAGGATTTCTAATTTCTAAATAAAGATTTGAATTTTGATTATTGGCCGTAATAGTTGGATATTATTTTCTTACTTATTGACTTTAGTTATGCATGTGCTCAAATAATTAATTTGTTTCTTTATGTACAAAAATAAATAATTATGGTAGGATCGTGCTTAAGAAAATACCTTAATTAAATTACACTAAGTGTGGCTACTGTCGACCGCCAACGGTTACAGTTGATATAAATATAACGCCCCACTTTGATTTAAGAAATAATCCACGGCTTATTCAAAAATCACATTAACATTTTCGAAACTCATTTTTCAAAATCGATAACATTAGGGCAATATCTTGTTTCAAGTCATATTTGAAACCTCACGGGAATTCATTACCCGGTTTTTCACATGGACTTCATTGTCCTAAACACAACAATTCACATGATATCCAAATAACACATCCATCATGAATATTCCAACATAGTTCAATAATACGAACAAAAAACATGAGTTCAAATCCAGCGTAATTCAAACGACATGGTCTGAAATGAAATAACATGTTCATAACCCAACATAGATCAAGTTCATCAATTCGGGTTAACTTATTCAAAATAAAGCGGAAGCAAGTAATGTAAATATGACCATCCACTCGCCATCTTGCCGTCGCGCCTGCCTTGCTTAACCTGAAACGTGAATTTCAGGTGGCGATGAGCACAGTTGGAAAAAGTAGTGCTCACCGCTATGCAATAAATAATGTATTAAGACAGATAAGTATGGTCACAGCATGAACACGAATCATTCAAATATCACATCTCCTAATCATAACCTTTTACTCATGTGCACATCTATCATTAGCCATTGAAGGTCGAAACCGCACACAACAATGGGAGTAAATACTGAAGGGCGTACAGCTCCCCTCGGCCTTGCCTATCATTAGGCTAGGGAGACTGCCTATCATTAGGCACCGTCGAAGGTCGAAACCGCACACGACGACGGGGATAACCGTTCGAAGGTCGAAACCGCACATATTGAAAGTTACAGGTTCACATGCATACATTGATCATACCATTCGACTTTCATAAAGAATTTAATGCATAGGAAAGTTTGAATAACCCACCTGGTTGCGAAAAGGAGATAATCACAGAAGCACGAACAGGCTGCGAGCTCGGCTCGTCAAACACCTACATTAAGTCCAGATGCCATAATCAACATCTATTTTGACTTAAACAGAAATCAAAATCATACTTAGTCGAACTTGATTCAACTAAGTTGTTCGTGAAGTCCTGTGGACGTTGGAACACTTAGACTTGACCTCTAGACTCAACCAATTACATGGGAGTTCACATAAATCCATCTAAGGATTGACCAAGTCAAAAACTCAACAGAATGAAAAACAAGTCGATTACCGATTTTAAATTTCAAAATCATACTTTAAAATTAATAACCATTATTCACATAAAAATAGATGGTCAGGCTACCCTACGACTTAAGCTTTGAAATTTTAACCAAAATTACTCCTCCCAGGGTTAAGCAAAAACCACAAATTTTCAGCCCCAAATTCAAAGCATGCTATTTTATAAAATTCAAGCAAGTTTTTGGCAAAAACGGGCATACTACAGCAACAAGATCAAATGAATGGATTTAGCCATGAAAATCTTACACAAGCAGTAAAAACATTATAACAACAACATATAAAAATTTCAACAATTAACATCAAGTATCCAAATTTTAAAAATTAAAACTAGTTTCTGCTGATTTCGAATTTTCAATAAGGCTGAATTAAAATGAACCCAAATAAATCCCATCTTTTTATATGCTGAAACTCATCACAAAATGATCCCAGTTGTAATTTTCAGCAATTTAGCACAACAGACCAATTTATGAAAATTAAATTACAAATCTGCAGAATTCGTCAAATAATTTTTAAATATAGCAAACGAAGTCCAAAAATTCTAAACATTTTACACGACCTACAAAACATACAAAAAGACAACATACTCAAATTTCATGATTTTTGGAGTACAACTCAATTAAATATGCGTTTAACAAGATTCTGCTTAGAATTTCATACAATTATTAAAAATAGCTATACTCAACATTTTAATCCGAAATTTTTACACAACATGTATCTCCAGCTGAGGGACGAGCACACAAAGTTTCACAGCAATACCAGCATACACAATTTATCATAATTTATCTACCAAAACAACGACTAGACAATTTCATTAATTCATAACCGACTCGTTTTACGACGAATCCGTTCGAAATCTTCGCTATAAGACTAAGGACAATACGAGTTCCAACCCACAGTGACTCTATCATGATTCGACGAGGTCTCGTTCGATTTCACCGAATCGACGAGTTCGTCTACACATACAACATTATTTCCTTTAGCCATTTCAAACACACTTATAAATCCTTATAAACACAAAGGTCACATAATCATATTCTCATGAATTCAATATTCACATACGACAATCAAGTACACAACATAAACGAGACAAAAAACTTAAACAAGACGAGTCGAGCCTTGTACCGTTCTCGGAAAAAATAAACATTCGAACGAAAAGGTTGACGGCTCGAACGAACGGCACGCGAAGATGGCTCGAGGCTCGACGACAAGCTTCGTCTCACCGGAACAGAGGCTACTCACCGCTGAGGAGTTGACGGGCTTGCGGTGACTGCGAGAGGATCACGGCGAGAGGGCAGCGACGGAGTTCAGAGTTAGAGGGTTCACCGGAAGTGGTCGTGATCGTAGCTGGGGCCTGCTCGCGAATGGGAGGTCGCCGGCGGTGGAGTTGCTGCATCGTCGGAGGAGGAGTCGCCGGAAGGGATGGTCCTCGCGAAATTTCACTGCGATCGGAAACTTCAAAGCAAGGGGAAGGTGATAACTGAGGGCGACGGTTGATGCTGGACGGAGATGGTGGCGGGATTAATTGCAGAGATGGCGATGATATAAGATGAAGGAGGAGAGGGACGATGATAGCGACGGACAGATTTCTCGAGCGAGAGATTCTGATCAACCGCGATCGCGAAAAGAAGGAGAAAATATGGGCTGCGGGAATTGGGTTCTGATATGAGCGTGAATGAGAAGGGGATAGAGATACCTATATATATATATATATACACATATTTAGGTCTTTAAGTTGCCTTAGCAAACAAGACACGAGCACACACATCTCACGGGTTTTGGGCCGGGTCTGGGTCGCGGGTTTGGGGCGAGCTCAAAGAGACGAATCAACTCTCGGGACCGACTACGTACGGTTTCTCGGGCTCAAAATAAATAAACCTGGTATATATATATATATATATATATATTTAAAATACACATAATTAAAATTTTTAAAATAATAATAATATTAGTAAAACACAAATGCACAATTTAATAATTTATAGTAATAGCATTTAGACATTTTGACAATTAAATAATATTTAGACAATTAAGCAATTAGACAAATAAATCACATTAGACATTTAAATAATTTCAGCATTCAACAAGTAATAATAACAATAAATAAGATAAATAATAATAATTAATCCTCAAAATTCTATAATTCAAACGGATTACATTCGGTTCACGCGATTGAACCGAAATCGCCGTACAACGAACATTTTCCAATAAAACGATCGAGTACTCCAACCTTATATTTAAGTCGACACCGCGACTAATAAAATAAATATAACCTTACAAATAATATTCGATAAATAAAATAACCCGAGAAATTCTACATATCGAACGGGGCGCTACAATAAATTAGACAGTTTATTCGGGAGTAATGATGTGTGTATGTTGAAATTGAAAGTATAAATTAAGAGAGAATAAGAACATATTCACACTAACTAAGATAGTAAATATGCGGAAAATATAAACGAGGTGCTGATGTTGTCGATCTGTTTTGGAGATTAACAAGGAGAGTGGTTCTCCAAAATTTTTATTGAGGGACTGTACAAAGATGTGTTACAGTCATAAGAGAGTGTAAGACCTACGTGAGGGTAGTATTTTTTAGTACATATGCTATGTGTATCTATGGATGTTGATGATTTTTCAATGTCCTTGTATAGCCTGAAGTGGTCAGTATTTATACATAGAAAAAGTGAAAAGCCAATAAATGCTCGGTCCCAACTCAAAGCCTACGGTGGAGCCGCGTGTATCTATGAAAAACTCATAATTTGAGGATGGAACACTTAGGTGGTGGCTTATCAGCTTTACTGGTTCGACGTTCATATGAGGAGAGACTGTCAATCTTCTTCAACAAGACTCAAAGTGAGATCAGCGTGGACTGACGTCTGTCGACGGGGGATCGACAGACCTAACACTATGTCTTGGGTTGTTTGCATTTTTGCTGCAGGGACTTCTGTTTGGCTCAATTGTGTGTCTATGATTTTACTCTTGATGGGTCGTGCCTTTAGTGAGTAGGGGTATGTTAGTGTTATATACTGAAAGCTTGGATTTGTATGTTATTACACTTTTGCCCTTTTATGAATGACAATCATGTTAGATTAAACAAGTTCTACGTTCTGTTGTTCTGCACATAGATAGAGTGGGTCGTCATCGGGCGAACCGAAGATCATTCTATCAGTTACTTGCGAACAAGAATAATTGTTCACAACCTAGATGGACATGAAAACCCCATCCGAATGGTTGTAGTGTCAACTGTATAGTTTGCCTTGACTGATTAGTTGCACTAGTACATTTATGTATTGAACAGGATCCTAGAGAGGAGAAGTTCATTTTATACTGATCGTCGTAAATGAACTAGGCCTCGGTTAATTGTTGTGTTCTATTAACCCGTAAGATATTAAATAGGCAGATATATATAGTATATATTACTTTGATTCACTTGGGTGAGGTTCAGTTCGCTGGATCAATATTCCTACTGTTTTGGGTAATATTGCTGATGGGTCTACTCTCAGATCTGGATTGAACCGTTGGTAAGGAGCTCAGATCTATTTGAATCACCTTCGAACCGTTGCTAGACCACGAGAATACCTGCAAAAACTCAACATCGGAGGTGTTTCTGGCGTAGAGCCTCCGACGCTCAAGTCAGTATGAGAGTGATGAAGAGAGGCTGCCCAACAGCTATGAGGGAGAGTGGAGAATGAATGAGAGAAAGTTAGGGTTTAGGGATACGTCACCTCCTTTATATAGGAGGAAACACTTACATGAAGTACCCAAAATGCCCCAATTGGTGGACCTAAAAGGTCTAAATTACCCCGGTCGATTCGTCTCCCCTCCTTGCTGAGTCATCACAAGATTCCTTCTTATCTATTGGAGGATCAGAGGTTCCAAGAAACGTATCAAGTATGTGGAGTCGACATCGAGTATGGACTAGTCGACCCAAGATCTTCTGGTTATTCGGAGGCTACACTCTTGTTGGTCTTCTCAGATAGACGTCGACTTTCGGGAAGTCGACTGAACAAAGTCGACTTCTAGGAGTCGACTTGTATGGAATCTGCCATTTCTTATCATCAGTCTTATTAAGAGTCGACCTGAAGGAAGTCGACTTGAACATGTCGACGGATGCATGTCGACATGTCGAACGGTTAGAGCCACTGTCCGGTCGAGTAGAGAGCCTTTGGGCCGGTATATCTTTATATGGTTATATCATCTAGTCCCCCCCCCCCCAAAAAAAATTACTCTAAGCAGTCGAATGCTTAAGAGTAAATTTGGTGATGTGTGGTTGTGTTCTCTTCCTGCAATACTTGCTCGTACTTGCCTCTCGTCTCGTCAGTTGATTGAGAAACACCTCAACATCTTATGATTGCTTTCTCGGATAAGTCTGACGTTCTGACATCCTTTTCGAATTTCAAAATTCGAAATTCCTGAAGTGATGCGCGTCACCTCAACCACCGACTCCTCGAATTCCGAGCTTCATCAGGACCCTTAGATCTTTCGCTAATCTAACGGTCAACATCCAACACTACCGCTTATAAATACGCCTCAATCCCTCAGAGAACCACTTTTCGCATTCTCGAACTTCTTTCTCTCTCAGATTCCTCAAGCTTTCCGGCGCTTTTCGTGTTTCGGCTTCACCGGCGTTCTCCGTTTCCGGCGACTTTAAGCTCTTTTAGAGTTCCAATCAACCAAACCATCATGTGTAAGTTTACTATTTTCTCTTACCTCTCAATTTTTCGTCGGTTTTTCCTTTTTCAGTTTTTCTGGGTTTTGAAATTCCTGTGTGTTCTTCATGTTCTTCAAACTCTTTTCACGAATTTTATGTTGGATCTTTGATGTGCATGTTTTGCTTGGATTTGTTGTCTTTTGCTTTGTTGGATGTCGACTTCTGGGATGGAGTCGACTTTTCATCCTTCGCTAAGTAGATCCCTATTGACCTAGTGGCCTTCTCTTTTCTTTCTCTACCCCTTCTCTATTTTTCTCTTAATCGACTCATGTCGACTTGCTGGTCTGTCTCTGTCAAATTGACTGAGTAATGACTTGTGGGCTTTCTTGTTTCCTTTTGACATTGACAGAAGTCGAGTCGTCTTTTGATGGGGGAGAAGCGTTAAACATGGGGGAGAAAAAGATATGTAAAGTTCAAGAAAATAACAATAATGATTAATCGACTAAGGAAGAAGGAAATACCCGGGCGAGGCATTGGACAGCGTAGTTTGAATGCTCGTAGAGATTCCCCTCGACACGTTCGTTGTCGTTCTCGGGGATGAGGGAGTTGAGGTACTTAGCCACCTCATATGGCTAGGGGTGGTTCCAGAGCCTCGAAGACATTTTCACCGTCACATCCTTGACGGTGATGGGAGAAGAAGACGTCTTCTCGACCGCCTTTCTTTTCCCCTTGTCGACCTTGCGGCGCTTCAGGTCATCGGGAATCAGGATGGCGGCCCGGCCGCCTTGGGCCCTCTTTCGGGAAGAGGAGCCCGACGATTTGTGCTTGGCAGCGCTAGGGTTCTCGACCCTAGATCTGCCTGTAGGTCGAGGGGGAGAAACAGAACCGCCAGCCGACTGGCCGGTCAGCTGATTCTTCTTCATCTCAAAACGCTTGAGTGCCTTAACTGAAATATAGCAGGAAAAAGTTAGCATTCAAACAAAAATTAACAGTCGTGATACGAATAATCAAAATTTACAAACAATTGCACAAGAAGGAACATTAGTAGCTTACGAGGATCATCGAGACGAGGAAGATCCTCGTAAATGACGATTCAAGCATGATTGACCAATTCACGGTCCTTTATTAACTGACGGGCACTATATGTATGTTTGTTGAGCTCTGTCAAGAGCGTGGCAAACTCGTCGGAATGAGGCCGTTTATTCTGTTTCACTTTCGAGGTAATCCATTTATTTACATAAGGATACATACGGGCTGCGGGTCGAATAAAGACGTATTTCGATTTCCATTCAGTAACATTGGAGGAAAGGTCGGTAAGAAAAGTGACACCGGCACGACGACCCAAGCAATGGGCACCCTTGGAAAGTCGATAGCCGTAACAATAAAAGAAAAACTCGGGCGAGAAGAATTTAAGTACTATTCGGGAGACGACTATAAAAGCTATCATAATGCGAATGGCGTTTGGAGAAAATTGATTTATTGGTACATTACACAAGTTACTTATCAACAAGAGCTCGTCTTGGATAGGAAAGCGAAGGCTGAAGACGACTTGGTCTATGAAGAACGTATGACAACCAGGAGGGGGATGGGAAAAATCGTCGTTAGGACCAGGGGCGACCAACTCCCAGTCAGAAGGAAGCCCACTAAACTTTCTGAAGCCCTCGACCTCGGCTGCAGAGGCATAACAAAAAGGATTTAGATCAGCTAATCTATCCAAAGAGCAAGCTATCGATACAGTATTTGGAGAGTCGAGAAGAGGAGCAATTATTGGTACAGATACAGGACTCGTTCTATATACAGGGATGTCTAAAAACCTAAGAGGTATACCTCGAGGAATGAGGTCGAGACGAGGGGAGCCTCCTCGAGAAGGGCTCTTCAAAATATCGACCAAACCGCCGGCCAAAAGCGCTTGGTCATATTCATTCCAGTCGACACTGGAAGCAGAAACATGGGAAGAAGAAGTGCGAAGAGGCGCTATAACCATCTTATAACCGGTCACTTGAACGGAATCAGAACTGGAACCCTCATCGATTTGATGGGTATACTCGTTGATTTGGCAACTGAGAGAGCCAAAGAGAGGGGACGAGTCGGAAGCTAAAGAGAAGAAAAGAAAGTATGGAATTAGCGAAGTCATGGGATAATACGCTGAAAGAGGACTTGGAGGTCTCTAGGGCCCTCGTCGACAAGTTGAAAGCCGACAAGGCTGTGCTCTGGCACCTGAACGACAAGATGAAAGACGACCTCGACAAGGCTCGCGACGAGAGCATGGTCGAGAGCGAGAATGGCGTCGAAGAGGGGCGCAGGACATTTTTGAAGTCCACAATGGGCCCCATCTTCCTTGAGACCTATCGCCAGGAGGTCGTCATGGCTTTTTGCAACTCCCCTGCGTTCCTTGACAAACTCTACCCTGCCACCCTTCAATACTTCGAGCACACTTTCTCCGCATGGGAGGCAGTGGTGGAGGGGTCCGAGGAGGTCAAGGCGACTCTCCTTATTCCCAAGGGCTACGAGGGTGACGACTCTCTCCACGACGACTACCCATGGTGGTCGGGCCTCGAGGCTTGGGCCATCCACAAGGCTGGTCTAAGCGCGCAACTCGAGGTTCCTCCTACCCCCTTGGCCGGTCTAATCGAATTAATCAAGCCGAGTAGGACTAGCCGCAAGGGAGAGGTCGAGGAGGAGGAGAAGCAGGGGACGGAGCCGCTTGTTGATGAAGGTGCTGATGACGGGGGCGAGGAGGATGCTGAAAAGGAGAAAACTGCCACCATTGAGATGGAGGGTGGAGACGACACGGCCGAAAAGTCGGATGCTGACTCTTAGGCGTGTTTTGTCTAGTGTTTGGTTTGTTTATTTTCTCTTTCTTTTTTATTTGCCATGCTCGACCTATTTTCAGCAGTTGTAAAGGTCGGCATGGCCTAGATGTAATGGGTTTTTTAACTATCAATATCACTTTTTCTTTTCTTTCTGGTTGTTCTCGAGTTGTAATGAGCGTTTAAATTTCGAGTCATCTCGCTATTATTTCCTTATATGTCTTCTCCCCAACCCTTCTTGTGAGCTGGTCGAAGTCGAGCAACGTTTTATCAGCTTCATATCTGATAATCTCAAGTTTTTCAACTCGTCTTCTCCCCAACCCTTCTTGCGAGATGGTTGAAGTCGAGCAACATATTATCAGCTTCATATCTGATAATCATAAGTTTTTCAACTCGTCTTCTCGCCAACCCTTCTTGCGAGCTGGTCGAAGTCGAGCAACGTATTGTCAGCTTCATAGCTGATAATCATAAGTTTTTCAACTTGTCTTCTCCCCAACCCTTCTTGCGAGCTAGTCGAAGTCGAGCAATGTATTGTCAGCTTCATAGCTAATAATCATAAGTTTTTCAACTCGTCTTCTCCCCAACCCCTCTTGCGAGCTGGTCGAACTCAAGCAACGTATTGTCAGCTTCATAGCTGATAATCACAAGTTTTTCAACTCGTGTTCTCGCCAACCCCTCTTGCGAGCTGGTCGAAGTCGAGCAATGTATTGTCAGCTTCATAGCTGATAATCATAAGTTTTTCAACTCGTCTTCTCCCCAACCCCTCTTGCGACCTGGTCGAAGTCGAGCAACGTATTGTCAGCTTCATAGTTGATACGTGTACGTGATTATGTTTAGGTTGTTTGCATTGTGTGTATGAGGTTTCTTTCAATTTGTTAGTCGACTTCGTAGTCGAAGGCTTTGTAGGCTGCTCGAGATGCCGCTCAAGAGTGACAACTTTGTAGTTGTGTTAGTCGACTTCGTAGTTCGAAGGCTTCGTAGCCCGTTCAAGATTCCGTTCCATAGTGACAACTTCGTAGTTGTGTTAATCGACTTCGTAGTCGAAGGCTTCGTAGCCTGCTCGAGATTCCGCTCGAGAGTCACAACTTCATAGTTGTGTTAGTCGACTTCGTAGTCGAAGGCTTCATAGCCTGCTCGAGATTCCACTCGAGAGTTACAACTTCATAATTGTGTTAGTCGACTTCATAGTCGAATGCTTCGTAGCCTGCTCGAGATTCCGCTCGAGAGTTACAACTTCATAGTTGTGGTAGTCGACTTTGTAACGCCCCAAAACAGTAATAATATTCAGAACGGTTTCACTGCTCGACTATAAGTGAAATCCGTAAGTTTCAGAAATTTTTGAGTTATATTATTTATGCTAAATGCTCAAACATGATAAATTATTCTTTGAATAATTCTATATCAAGTCTAAGTTAAGATTAATCCATTAATTTGGGTTGATAAATAATAGCATGTCAATTCGAGAGTTTATCGACTCCGAACCCTAGTTGGGTTCCGAGTTGATTTCTGGGTAAATTCCGAGCATGGCCAAGTATTGGTATTTTTATACTTAGAATATTTTTCTAAGTGTATAAAAATATCAAAGTATAAGTCTTG